>CM038796.1:47034252-47430220 GCA_021764765.1 Vicia sativa
AAAAAATTCCAAAAAAATTCCAAAAAAAGCGACTAACAAACACAATCTGATGGCAGCAATACGTAACTGAACGAAGTACAACAACACCTAATAATGGTTCAAAACTCCTTTCTTAAAGGTAAAAACAACCAACCAATGCAAACCTTTTTCGCCTATGGGCTTTCTTTTTGTGTTTAAAATTCTTTTCATAAGTAAAAAACACAAAACCCACCAAACCATGTGAGCCAAACTACGACGCTCTGACTTTCCCATTGCACGAGGGAATACATAGGCATCTTGTCACGAGGCTCGATCGAGCAAACTTTGTAATTACCTCCTTCTTTTCCCCGTGTTTTCTTTATTCTCCTTTGTTTCAAATGCATTCTCATTTAGCATACAAATATAGAAATTAAGCAGTAAATGGATATAAACATACCTATTAGACAGAAAATAGAAGTGGATACCGAAGAGTACTAAGGGCATGTGGGGTGCTAATACATTCCCCTCACATAATAGGCTCCCTTACCCTATCTCTCGGTCGCAAGACCGTGTCTTATCCCTTTTAGGTTTTCGCGATATGTTTACCTTTCTCCTTTTGCAAGATAAAAAACGTTCGATGGAGACTTCATTGATATAGTTATCCGATGATGTTCAGTCGGTTGTTTCACAAGGCATGAACACCTACTTCAACACAAAGAGGAAGCATCCATGGGAGACCTAAGCACTAGGAATTTCATTTTTGTACTTGAACTTTCATTTGTACTTGCTAAGTCAACTAATGAAAAGTTTGTTCTTGTTTGTTTACCTTAAATTCCTAAGGTCCTTGAAAACATTGCATTGCATAACATTACATATCATAGCATATCATTTCATAACAGATACTCTGAAGACCAGTTTTCTCATTCTCTCGCTGTTTATTTTAGCAGAAATGGCTCTCGAACAAACTGTCAAAGATCTTCAGGCTCAGAACGCTCAGTTCCAAGAGATGTTCACCAATTTGGCCCAAGGTCAAAAAGACCTGAAGAAGCTCAGCATCAAAAAGAAGAAGACCATTGGCATTATCAACATGGGGAAAAGGTACAGAGGTCCAGGCAAGGTATTCAGACAGCTTGAGTTCTCAGACAAGAGCTGCGAAATTGAAGGAAGCGTCAAAAACAATGAAGGAAGCCATCATGAGTCTGAAAATGAAGAGGAAGAATATATGAGCGAGCAGTATCCCAATGACAAAAAGTACAAGCAACTCGAAGAATGCCTGAATGTTGTGGAAAATCTGAAAATGTCAGGGTTGAACTTTGATGATCCGAGTCTGGTTCCCGGAGTGGTAATTCCCCGTAAGTTCAAGGTCCTACCTTTGCTTAGTATGATGGTATTTCTTGCCGGAAGCTGCATCTGAAGTCCTATGTTTAAAAAATCCATCCCCATACTGAAGACAGGAAGCTGTGGATACATTTCTTCCAAGAGAGTTTGTCCGGAACACAGTTAGAGTGGTATTATCAGCTAGAAAATACCCACATTCATACCTAGAATGATTTGGCAAATGCTTTTTACAAGCAGTACTAGTACAATGCTGAATTGGCATCGACCCGTATGCAACTAAAAATCATGTCTATGGGCCGTGTCGCGAAGTTCAAGGAGTATGCTTATAAATGGAGAGATCTAGCAGACAAAGTTCAACCACCCTTGTCTAATAGGGAATTGGTTGACATGTTCATGGGAACACTGACAGGCCCATTCTTCAATCATTTGATTGGAAACTCTTCAGCCGGATTCACCGAGTTGATATTGACAGGAGAATGTATTGAAACTGGAATCAAGAGCGAAAAGATTCAAGTCGAAACATCTTCAAATGTTGCGAAGAGATCTTTTGGTGGAAATAAAGAAGTCAATGCTGTATATGGTCAAAAGAGCCATGATAAAGTTGATTGCAATCAATTTGTGGGGGCAATTTTGATCTCTAATCCCATGCCATTGCAACCTCAATAAGACAACGGGCATAGGCAGAACGCGCAAAGAAGAATGTTTACAAAGATCAACATGCTGTTATCTCAAGCATTACAACACATGTTGAAAGTAGAGCTGATTACTGAAGAACAAGATGTTGGGCCCTGAAGAATAAGATTTAAGACATGATTAAAGCCTGGGAAATTGAATTCGATCCTCCTGTTGAAACTCTGAATGTGATCAACCCACCAATTCCTGACCATGGTAAAAGTTCCAACGCCATTTACAATGACTCCTATGTATTTGATGTGAATGAGCTGACCATTCCCCTGATGTCTGTCAAGAAGGATTTGTTGCAAGCCGATTTATTTCTAGGATGTCCCGATGACTGTCATTGGTGCACATTTGAATCAAATGGATGTGCTTGGTTGAAGAGACATGTTCATCGCATGATGGACAACCGAGAAGTGTTATGCCTAAAAGCTTTGTCTGTAGAGAGTCTGTGCAAAGATGTTTCTAAAATTCTGAAGATCGACATAAGCGAAGCCGTACAAGAAGTCTGAGATACCTTGGGGCAGCAAAGTGGAAAGTATAATTTCATGGTGAAGTATACCGCTCCTGATAGCTACAAGATCGCAATTGAAGACGTCAAGGCAACCGGATGGGGAGATGATTATCCCGAAGAATATGTTGATGTGAACACAATAAGGATCACTTATGCCGATCCTGCACCCAGAGTGGCACCTCTCATTATTACCTCACCCAGATCAATTCCATATTCCTCTAACAAAGCTATACCTTGGAATTATGGATTCGAAGTCTACTATCATGGCGTCAAGCAAGAGCCATTAACCATTAAAGACAATACAATTAAAGATGTTAGTCCTGATGTTGACAATATCATCGGATCAAGCAAAGTAACCCGAACTGGAAGATTGTTTTCTCTAGATATTTCTCCTCCAAAGGATACTACTACAGCTGTCCGTACTCCTCCTATCAAACCAACTCCCGAGACTCGAGGGAAAGATAAAGAGACTCAACCTGCTTAGACAGAAGTACCAAAGGAAGTTGCTGAAGACACCTCCAAGCAAGAAGTGGAGGAAATTCTGAGGATCATGAAAAAGAGCGATTATAATGTTGTGGAGAAGTTGGGACAAACTCCATTCCGCATTAACAAAAATGGAGTTCATGCCATAGAAGACGGTGATGGTGACTTCGACATCAACAATTGGATCTTCCCAACTCCAGGAAATGGACTCAACAATTGGACGGCTATGGATGTTATGCCAATCTCCTTTAAATAGGAGTAATTGTTTTTCTGTTTTACGATTTTTGCTTTTACGCTTCGAACAATAAAACTCTAAGCCGAGTGCCTTACCCGGGGCACCACAGCTCATTTGTGAGGGTTATTATTTGTCGTTCGCATATTTTTCATATAATAAATCATTGGACTTTTGCATTCAAATATTGTGCTCTCTATCTTTCTTTTTATACTTTCACCTTTTCAAAAGCTATGGTTTCTTACACGCACTCACGTAATAAACTACAGATCCATTTTCACTTCGGATCTCGTCGATAACGACTCTGCTATTGCTAAATATGACTTTGATAATCCGATCTACCAAGCCGAAGATGAGGGTGATGAAGATTGTGAAGTGCCATGATAACTTGCCAGACTAATACAACAAGAAGAAAGGGCTATACAACCACATGAAGAACCGGTCGAGGTTGTGAATCTAGGTACCGACGAAGATAGAAAAGAAATCAAGATAGGAGCGGGTCTTAAGAACAGTGTTAAAGAAAGATTGGTCCAAATGCTGTGAGACTACATCGAGATTTTTGCTTGGTCCTATGATGACATGTTAGGTCTAGATATTGACATTTTGGTACACCGACTACCAACGAAAGAAGGTTTTCACCCTGTGAAGCAGAAGGTCCATCGTATGCGTCCTGAGATGTCAGAGAAAATTAAAGCCGAAGTCTTGAAGCAGTTCAATGCCGGTTTCTTAGCCCTTATTTCTTATCCACAATGGGTTGCCAACGTGGTACCCTTACCTAAGAAGTATGACAAAGTGAGTATGTGCATAGACTACCGAGACTTGAATAAGGCAAGCCCAAAAGACGATTTTCCGCTTCCACATATTGATGTCCTGGTTGACAACATCGCTCAACATAATTTTTTCTCTTTCATGGATTGTTTCTTTGGTTACAATCAGATCAAGATGGCTCCCGAAGACATGGAAAAAACAACTTTCGTTACACAGTAGGGCACCTTTTGTTACAAGGTCAGGCCGTTTGGGTTAAAAAATGTTGGCGCCACATATCAGCATGCTATGGTGGCTTTATTCCATGACATGATCCATCAAGAGATAGAGGTCTACATCAACGACATGATAGCTCGATCACAAACCAAAGAAGAACATCTTGATCATTTGCGAAAGCTGTTTGAGAGAATGAAGAAATACAAATTGAGATTGAATTCGAGAAAATGCACCTTTGGAGTCAGATCCGGCAAGCTCTTGGGATTTGTTGTCAATGGTAAAGGTATCGAAGTTGAGCCTACCAAGGTCAAGGCTATTCAAGAAATGCTAGCTCCCCATACCGAGAAGGAAGTTAGAGGTTTCTTGGGACGACTAAATTATATTTCCAGATTCATTGCACATCTAACAACTACTTGTGATCCAATATTCAAGTTATTGAAGAAATATCAAGTGGTAAAATGGAATGACGATTTCTAGACAACTTTCGACAAAATCAAGGAGTACCTAGAAGCACCTCCTATACTAATGCCACCAGTTGAAGGAACACCTCTCATCATGTACTTAACAGTACTGCAGAATTTAATGGGGTGTGTGTTGGGAAACATGATGAGTATGGTCCAAAAGAGTATGCAATATACTACCTTAGCAAAAAGTTTACCGACTATGAAACAAGATACTCATAGGTCGAGAAAACTTGCAGCGCTTTGGCTTTGGATGCTCGCCGACTAAGACTGTATATGTTGACTCACACTACCTTGTTAATCTCTAAGATGGATCCGATAAAATACATATTCGAGAAACTCGCTCTCTCTAGAAGAATAGCAAGATGGAAAATGATTTCGACCGAATACGACATCTAGTATACTATTCAGAAGGCAATCAAAGAAAGTGTGGTAGCTGATCATTTAGCTCGTCAAGCTATAGATGACTACCAGTCTATGCATTTCGAGTTCCTAGACGAGGATATCATATTAGTCACTGATTGCGAAGAGCCTGGACCGGATGAAGGACCTGAGCCAGGATCCCTATGGAACATGGTCTTCGATGGAGCTTCTAACGCACTTGGCAACGACATTGGTGCCATAATTACATCTCCTAAAGGCGGCCATACACCTCTCACTACCAAATTATGTTTCGACTGCACCAACAATATGGCTGAATACGAAGCGTGCACTAAGGGTATCAAAGTTGCTATTAACTTGAAGATCAAGTTCTTGCAAGTATATGGAGACTCAACTTTGGTGATCAGTCAGATCAAGGGCGAATGGGATACGAAGCATCCAAACCTCATTCAGTATCGAGAGCATGTATTGAATCTGATCCCCTACTTCGAAGAAATCACTTTCGAGCATATTCCACGAGAAGAAAATCAGTTGGCGGACGCGTTATCTACCATGTCATCTATGTTCAAAGTTAGATGGGACAACTAAGCTCCTCAAATCACTATTGAAAGACTAGATGAACCGACGTACTGCTGCGAACTTGATACCGAAGGAGTAGAAGAGAAACCTTGGCTCTACGAAGTGAAGAGGTACCTCGAGGCTCAACGATAAAAAGTTTCTAAGGAAGTTTTCCGCCAAGTTCTTCCTCAATAACGACATCTTATACAAACGCAATCACGACATGTGTAACACCCATATTTAATTAAATATTATTGAGTATTTTCCGATTAATTCTTGATTAAGTCGAATTTGTGGTTTGAGTCGTTAAGTCGATAGTTGGGTAAAATTAGCCGGGAAAAATAATATTAGAATTTAATTATTATTTTTAGAATTATTAATTAAATAAGGTTGAATTATTTATAAGGGTGAAATAGAATTTTTAAGGGTATTAGTTAGTAGACCCAATAAGAGTTTAGTGGCCCATTATTATTTTTAAGTGGCCTTGGAGTATAAGGAAGTAGTATTAGTATTTAGAAAACAAAAACAAAACATCACGTAGCAGTAGCAGGGGAAGAGGAAAATTAAAAGAACAAGGGTTTGCTAGCAGTAGAGAAAAAGGCTTAGGTTGTTGTCTGAGAGTGAATATTCTGATCGATTTTTTTGACCTCTCTTCAATCCAAAGGTAAGGGGTGGGATTCGACTTATATAATCGATTGTATGATGATTTTTATGTGGGATTTAGGGTTGTATAATTTTACTGTCAATTATTGTTTTATGATGAAAACTAATCGATCTATGTTGAAACTATTCTGTCTGCCATAGATGTTGTTGCACTGTGTTGTTATATTACTCATATTTGAATTTATGCTGGTAGAAATAAGTTGTTTTCTAGAAAAAAAATAAACGTTCTGGGTAAAATATGAGGAACAGGTAGTATTATGGTGAAATGATGAAGGGTTAAGGGGACTATCGCCCCAAAATGGTGAGGAAGAACTGTATGGGCCCCACCAGCCATGGGAGGTGGGCGCCTCAGGCCTAAGGGTGGGCGCCTCACACCAATATTTCCTCTTTTCTTTGTAGTCACGTGGTGATAACAGCAAGGCATGGTTTTTGGCAATTGTTTATGTGATTAGAAATCTCTTAGGATAATGAACATATACCACTATTATCTAATTAGAATTGATGTAGTGAAACATAATAATTATATTAGTTGATTTATCCATGTAGCAGTGTAGCAAAACAAATAGCCATAGTAGAATAAAATAGCAGAACGAGTAGTATTAGTAGCAGACTAGTTTTAACAGCAACCAAAACTAATAGTAGTTGGTGAACTAGTGCAGTGGAATAGTTCTAAAATGCAGGAAATTACTTGTATTAGTTGAATATAAAATTGGCAGAATTAATTTAGTTAAGTGTAATAATGCAGGAAGCAGAAAGACAGTCCCAAAATTAGACAGTTAGACAAATTAAGCGGTATGTTTAGTTGCAGGTACTGTCGAAATTAGTTGTTTTGTCCCAAATTGGACAAATTTGAGTTGTAGGCTTAAATAGCCAATGTTGAAGTTGAAGTTGATTGTGTTGATTTTAAGTTGCATTGTTGTTGATGTTGTTAATGGTATTCCGTTCATATTAAGTCGCATACATTGCATTTCTAAGTTGGAGCGTATGCTCACCACGTTGGCCTGGATTGGCACAAGTTGAAAGTTGAAGGCTTATGCCTTGTTGAATGCCTCGATAACCTGGCATGATTTTAAGTTGGGAGTTTACTTCGATGGATCCACATGCATTTGCATAGTCGAGTCTCATTTTGAGTTGCATTATGATGTTGTTGTTGGTTATTATGTTGTTTTGTTGATTGTTATGTTGTGGTTGTTGAAGCGGTGAATAATGTATGATTCTATATCTAATATATTGATTATCATACGTTTGGTTATGTTTTTCGATATCTCACCCTTTCTATTTGTTCGCCGTTGCCTTTATATTGGTAACGTGCAGGGAACGAGGAGTAAAGAATTTAGTAGCTTTTGGCATCGTTACTCTGATACGTAGCACTCGGGGGGAATGAAAGCTTGTTTTTATTATTATGTTAATTTTCTTTAGTTGGACTAAAAGTTGTTACTTTGAGAAGTTGTTGGTGATTTTCAGTTGTTTAAAATATGCTATGTTTATTTTGCAAGTACTTCTGTTGAGAATCCGCTGCAGGTAAATTAATAAAGTTGAATTATTGGAAACTAATGTGTTTTAAAGTCTTTCTACTTGTTATGTGTTATGTATCTGTTACAATTAAATTGTTTTACCGTTGTTTTCAAGTTGTGAAAATGTAATGCCTCAAGTTTTAAGTTGAAATTTTGGCACTCTAATTCGTATAAACATTGGGTAGATTTGGGGGTGTTACAACTTGGCCTTACTCTGATGTGTAGATCAGAAAACAGCTGAACGAATTGTGGAAGTGCTACATGAAGGCCATTTGGTACTCATTCTAGTGGATATACAACCGCTAAGAAGATTTTGAGAGCAGGTTATAATTAGTCTACTATGGAAGCTGATTGTTACCGCTATGCTCGATCTTGTCACAAATGCTTGATATACACACACAAAGTACACATCCCTCTAGTTTCATTGAATGTTTTGACCGCCCCATAGCCTTTCGCAATGCGAGGCATTGACACGATTAGAGAAATTAAACCTACCGCTTCTAATGGACATCATTTCATCCTCGTCGCTATTGATTACTTTACCAAATGGGTAGAAGCAGCCTCGTTCGCATATATTACCAAGAATATCGTGGCTCGATTCATCAAAAATAATCTCATCTGCCGATACAGCATCCACGAAAGGATTATCACAGACAATGGTACTAACCTCAACAATAAGATGATCACCGAACTCTATACGCAGTTCAAGATTAAGCATCATAATTCTTCTCCATACCGGCCAAAGATGAATGGTGCAGTGGAAACCGCCAACAAGAATCTTAAGAAGATTACATAGAAGATGACAATCACCTATAAATATTGGTATGAGATGTTTCCATTCCCACTCCACGATTATCGCACTTCAGTACGAACATCTACAGGGGCAACCCATTTCTCTCTCGTATATGGTATGGAAGCAGTTCTACCTATCGAGGTTAGGATACCCTCAATCAGAGTACTCAAGGACACAGAGTTAGACGAAGACGAATGGGTCCAGACTCGACTTGACCAGATAACCTTGATCGATGAGAAACAACTCGCAATCATCTACCACGAACAAATATATCAAAAATGCATGATGAAAGCCTTCAATAAGAAAGTCAAACACCAAGCGTACCAAGTTGGCGATCTAGTAGTCAAGCGCATCATCCTACCACAAGGTGATCCTAGGGGAAAATGGACTCCCACCTATGAGAGACCATTTATGGTCAAGACAGTGTTTTCTGGTGGAGCCATGATACTAAGCACTATGGACGGAGTTGACTTCCCACACCTTGTGAATGCAGACATAGTCAAAAAATACTACGCATAAACGAGACCCACTAGGTCGACTGGCCTAGTAAAAAATAAGGGCGTCCTGGCGAACCAAAAGGGTTCGGGAAAAAGTTAAGGACATATATACAAAAATGTACACCTGACAAGTCTAAAACTTGCAAAGGCGGCTTAGGCAAAAAAAAGAGTATCCTGGTAGACTAAAAACCCGAAAGGGCGGTCTAGGCAAAATTTAGGGATTAAAACGCACAACTATGTCTTGACAAGATCATCTACTTATAGACTATATCACTATCAATGCTCAAGATTCAAATGGCGCAGACCAATCCAATTACCTTCTTCTGACAGCAAGGAGATGAGATACTCGAAAATCTATGAACAATAGCCTAGTTGAAACTCGATGAGATTGTTTCCACATAGCTTTTACTATTTTCCAAATGTTTCCGACAATTTCCTGTTACTAGGATATTTGTCTCTCTGTATATGAACTGCCTACCTATAGGCTCACTTTTCAAAATCAATACAATTTACCTTTTCCAGTTCAAATTTTTACTTTTATCTGTTTTGTTTGCATAAAATTCAATGATTGCTTTGAATGATTATATGCATCTGACAATAAATATCTATTCACAAACATACGAAAAGCGACAGAAACAACAATTACTAAACACTTTAGGATTTGATATGACAACTAAAGTCACCAGTACATCCCCAAAGAGTCATTTTTATAAGAAATATCCCCACATGGTAATCCCTACAATCCTCACAGAGCCATCACTCCCAACAGAAACGAATCTCTCCAACAAAATTACTACTCTATCATCTTCTTTCGACAATGTCCAACACTTATATTCATCACATTAGTCCTTGAGCAGTGATCTTATCAACATCATCACATTAGTCCCCGAGCAATGATCCTATCAACACCATCACATTAGTCCCCGAGTAGTGATCATCTATAGTGTCACGTTAGTCCCCGAGCAGTGATCCTATCAACATCATCACATTAGTCCCCGAGCAGTGATCCTATCTACATCATCACATTAGCCCCCCGAGTAGTGATCATCTACATCATCACGTCAGTCCTCGCGTAGTGATTATCTATATTCTCAACTTATCATGTTAGTCCCAAAACAATGATCATCTACACTGTCACGTTAGTCCCCTCGCAGTGAACATCAATATTGTTACATTGGTCCCCGAGCAGTAACCCACCATAAATCAACTTATTATGTCAGTCTCCGAGCGATAATAGGTTATACAAGATCACATTTTTCCCCAGCAAGACTCGTACACGAGATGTTCATCCCCCAGATGAATATCTCTCAAGGATTGTCATTCCCCAACATCATCAATATCCAGGCTTGAAACTTGGCCAGATATTGCATCGGAGGAATTCACATCCCTGTTATTACCCGCCCCGGGTAACCAACCACTACATCCCCAAGAAGAACTCAAAGATTCCCAACAAAACGTTTCCATCCTCTTCAAGATGGATATGTTTTGAAATACCACAACATCTATATTCATACATTATTCATAAAAGTCATAACATGTGTATATATCATTCACGGGCATTATCATATACTCGCATGCATCATAATTTGCGTAGAACTAATCATATCCTTTCAAGTTAAATTTTCCCCGTAGGTGAAAGTTACAACCCAGACAGAAGGTCAAGGATTAATACCCGAAACAAGACGAGAAAACTCTCTGAACGACCAAACATGTTTATCAACAGACAGCAGGACATAGATTAATACCCGAAACAAGACGGAAAAGCTATCTACATCCTGAAGAATACTCATTTTAGATACAGCCAAGACGAAGGTTCATTCTGACTCTCTCTTATCATCAACTATTCCAGATGGCATCTTTAAGCCTATCTCCGACCACATATGGTCATCTCTCTACTTGCAGAATGCTATATATCTGGTTAAAAAATCAATGCACACCAGTAATCGCATTCAACGAGGAACATAAAGTCTAACGTACGACTCACTCCCCAACATCAACTTCTCCAGATGGCATCTATAAGCCCATTCTAGCACATCGTCAATTGACGATCTCATTACATACACCAACGAGTGCAAATTTTCAGGTGTACTCGAGTGTTCAATCATCTTCTACCTTCAAGTCACGAAAGGCAAGCATACCAATCTAACCCTTCTGGTACAAGAAGATTGAACAGGGGAAACTGTTATACCCCAAAATTTTCCCTCCTATTTTTAAGGTCAAGATACATCTCCATACTCAAGAATTCCTCAAGGTTGACCAGACAAATCCTCTCCTAAGCAATCAACCCATAACTAGGGTTTTGCTTCTATCAAGACAAAATCAAGTTCTAATTCTTCAAGTGGTCATCATACCTCCTCATATGTCTCAAGGTATCACCATGTCAAGTTTCAAGCCTCACAGCTCAAGTTTGCTCAATCAATTGCTCAAATGATTGAAAATCAGTCGTATTGGCAGAAAGTCAATTGTGGTCAACATATAGTCAAACTTCATTGTTTTTGGTCAACCTCAAGATTTTGAAGTTATATTCATCATTTGATCAAGGGTTGATCATGATTCATCAAGAAAACTTAAGATTTGATCAAAAGTCAAAGTTTCCAAATTAGGGTTTTTGGACAAAAAGTCAACAGAACTTTGACTAAGCATAACTTTCACATACTTTATTAGAAAGTTTTCCACCAAAGCTCATTTTAAAAGGAATTCAATTCTCTACAACTTCATGTCTCACATGCTTTGGCAAAAAATACTTCATTTGAGAGTTATGGATCAAGACATTATAGGTCCTTCAAAAAGTCAACAAAAAGTCATCTTTTTGAAAAGAAGTGTACATGAACATGGAAACTTCAATGAAGATGAAACCAAAAGGAGTGTTTAGAGGACACGCTTTCTAAAAAGTCCAAGAACACTTAAAAATGTTGAAAATTGAGCGAGATACAAGTTGTGCAAGTTTGACATTTTTGGAGAGGTGCATGAAGAGAAATACTCAGCAAAATCAAATTTTTTCCAAATGGGCCTAAGTTTTTTGTGATCCAAACTTATTCTGGAGATTATCCATGACCTCTAAGACCAATGGCACACCTCCTTTATTTTATTTTCATTTATTTTGGATTTTATTCATTTAAATCCAATTTTAATTAAAATAAAATACCAAAATCAAATCAATTGATGCAAGGCTGAATATTTGACATTTTTGAGGCCCAAGATACTCATCAATAGATGAAAATTTCGAAAATATATGATTGTCATGAGATTGGTACAAGATTGGAAACATTTGATGCAAATTGAAAAGATTTGAGAATCAAATATTTTCACATTGATTGCAATATATTTTCCTCTCAATTCTTAACCTAATTCCATCATCTATATATTCACAAGGTTTCTAAACCCTAAAGGACGGATTTTTGAAGGCAAAAGAACCCTAACCAAGCTTGAAAAAATCATGGTACACAAGAAACTTGCAGCCAGGGTTTTAGCTCGATCCAAGAAATTCCAAGCATCCAAATACATTCCTTGGTGTTCTCTGATTGATTCCAGCCATTCACAAAGTATCAATAGCTTCTGAAACGTAAAATCACGATTCCACTTTTCACTCATATTTTTCAAACTCTGTTTTGATCATACATGCATATTTAACCTGTTTCGATTGTACATTCATGCTTAGAATGATGTCTGCAAGCTATTTGTATGGTTCCATTTGAGTTTAAACGCAGGTATTATGAATCACCATGGCTAGGGTTCCAGACCTTCGAATTGGGGATATGAGGTTAGAGGAAAAATTGGACCAAATCGATGGCACCATTGAACTCAGGAGAAAATTTCGAATCGAACCATGGCATTACCTCTAATTTATATTGGATTTTCTAGATTTTTGAAACATGCAGGTGTTGTAGTGACGGACAAAGCCATCACTAAAGGTAGTTACGAACTGTGTCCGTAGGTAAAAGTCTTGCCACCTCAACGAAAACGACGACCTCCCTGCGTGCGTTTCTTTATTTCAAATTATTTTTCAGAATACAGTTTCCCTTATATTATTATTATTATTATTATTATTATTATTATTATTATTCCATATTACTAACACTAATGACAGGTAGCCTGGATGGCAGCGCATTTTGCTGGTGATCCTAGGGTCAGGGGTTCGAACCCTAGCACCCCAACCTATTTTTTAGCATTTTTCACTAACTTGTTTTCTTATTTTCAATTTCTTTTCTATTTGAATTTCCTTTTAAATATTTCTTTTCAATACAACAAAATACACAAAAAATATTTCTTTTTACAAATAGGTCATAAAAATATTTATTTAATTTTTTATCATTAAAAATTTTCTTTTTTCCTTTTATTTTAATTAATTGTTAATTAACTATTAAATTAACTTTTAATTATTTTTCTACACTAAAATCAATCAACAAAAATTCCAAAAAATATTTTCTTTCTTTCAAATAGGTTTACTAACCCTAAAATATTTTTCTAACATGAAATTTATTTTTCTACTAACATTATCTTCTCTTATTTCAATTTAATCTTTTCTGCAATATTTCTCCGATTATTGTAACTGCTCACGAGTTGTAATAGTCTAATTAGGGTTTAAATTCATCGCACATTTTTTAAATTTATGTAACTGCTCATGGGATGAAATAGTTTAATTAAGGCTTTATTTTCTGCAATTTACTTTTCGCACCTCCTATTATGTATCTGCCCCGAAGCCATGTAATAGCGTAGGACTTTACTTTCTGCACCTTTATTTTTCTGTACATATTAACTGTATAGTAACTAGGGTTTGTATGGCAAGACTAAAAACAATCTTAGACAACCCTAATTTCCAAGACTAAATATCTGAATTGAACACACCTTTCACACTTGCACCCCTTAGGGTATCCTCTCTTGTTGCCTTTCGAGTACAATGGTCATGTCCCTCGAACGTATAGATACCATTAGCAAAGACACTTATGAATAACATCATCATAGTCCCTTTGATACAAAGATCGTAGTCCCTCGATGATCCTAGATGTTGCCTACGAGTATATGATCTCGTCCCTCGATTGTTGCCTACGAAAGTGATGATCGTACCTACGAAGTGCTAAGGTATCCTTACATGTTTCCTTCTATGACCATACGATGACCCTTCGATTGTCCCTTCGCATCCAAACGAGTAAAGTTACCTGCCAACTAATGGTATGGATATCCTTATTCTAAAGGAGAAGGAAAATAACATGGAAACAACTATTCTTAGTAGGTAACAAGAATCTGTTGCTTGCTCCAATCAAAATGCTTTTTTCACACCTCACACTATTTTCAAAAACGTTTCAAAAGAACACTTTGTATATATTCCAGCGAGAATCATTACAAAGTTTAACATTTTCCAAACAAACATTTCTGAACACTTCCTTTACATTCCAACGAGAATCATTACGAATTCAAAGTGAAATGTCTTTTCAAAATACTTTTCAAAACTACATAAACACATAAAGTAATTTTTCAAAAGTGAGCTAAGTAACTAAAAGCCGTAGATGACTACGGATTGAAAGGGTGCTAATACCTTCCATTTTCATAATTGCCTCTCGTACTCAAAATCTAACGAAGGTCTTTTCTTATTCTTTTCACCTTCCCTTTATTGGATAAAAGAAAAGTCGGTGGCGACTCTTGCTATCTGCAACATTTATGATAAAATGCAAAACAAACAAGTCAGTTCTCCCACCGTGTTACACAAGTCAATCCACATCTCTATACTTAAGAACTTCTCAAGAGTTGACCAGGTGAAGCCTCTCTTAAGAAATCAACCCACAACTAGGGTTATAATGCCTCAATTGGTCATCATACCTCCCCATATGTCTCAAGGGATCATCATGTCAAGTTTCAAGCCTCACAGCTCAATTTTGCTCAATCAATTGCTCAGATGGTTGAAAATCAGTTATATTAGACAAAAAGTCAACTATGGTCAACATACTATCAAACTTCATCATTTTTGGTCAACATCAATATCTTGAAGTCACATTCATCATTTGATCAAGGGTTGATCATGATTCATCAAGAAAACTCAAGATTTGATCAAAAGTCAAAGTTTTTCAAATTAGGGTTTCTTGACAAAATAGTCAAGAGAACTTTGACCAGGCATAAATTTCACATACTTTATCAAAAAAAATTTCAACAATGGTCATTTTTAAGAGAATTCAATTCTCTACAACTTCATGTCTCACAAGCTTTGGCCAAAAATGCTTCATTTGAGAGTTATGGATTAAGACATTGTAGGTCCTTCTAAAAGTCAACAAAAAGTCATCTTTTTGCAAAGAAGCGTACATGAACATGGAAACTTAAATGAATATGAAACCAAAAGGAGTATTTAGAGGACATCTTAAGCTTTCTTAAAAGTCCAAGAACACTTCAAAATGTTGAAAATTGAGCAAGATACAAGTTGGGCAAGTTTGGCATTTTTGAAGACATGCATGAAGAAAAATACTTAGCAAAATCAAGTTTCTTCTAAATGGGCCTAAGTTTTTGTGATCCAAACTTTTTCCTAAGATCATCCATAACTCCTAAGTCCATTTGCACGCCTCCCTTTATTTTATTTTATTTATTTTGGAATTAATTCAAATTAATCCAATTTTAATTAAAATAAAATGCAAAAATCAAATTAGTAAATGCAAGGCTTATTATTCAGCATTCTTGAGGTCCAAGATACTCATTGAAAGCTGGAAATTTCGGAAATATTTGATTGGCAAGAGATTGAACTAGATTGATCCCAAAAAAGCAAGTTTTGAATCAATTCCAAATCAAATCTCAATCATCATAATTGGCATATATTTGATTGCAATTTTTTTACCTAATTCCTTATACTATATATTCACATTAAGTCCCGATGCTCAAAAAACGGAAAATTGGCAGCCAAGAACCCTAATCTAGCTTTCAAAAATATGTGGCATTCAAGCAAGTGGCAGGCCAAGTTTTGCATCGATTCAGGCAATTCCATGCATCAAACAACATTCATTGAAGTTTTCTGAATAAATCCAGACCATCACAGATCACCAGCACCTCTTGAAACTCGATTTCAAGTCACGGTTTGCACACTTTTTTTCAATTTTGATTTCATACATATACACATATTTAACATGATTTGATTGCATATTTATGTTTAGAATGATGCTTGCAAGCTATCTGGATGGTTCAATTTGAGTTTAAGTGCAGGTATCAAGTTACACCATTGTTCGGGTTTCGAAGCTTCAAATTAGGGAAACCTAGTTAGAGGTAGAATTGGACCAAATCTAGGGCACCATCACACTCAGAAGGAAGTTTCTGGCCGAGCCATGGTCTCACCTTTGATTTATATTGCGTATTCTTAATTTTTGAAACATGCAGGTAATATAGTGACGGAAGAAGCTGTCACTATAGGTTTTAGCTACGAACAAAAACCGTAGGTAAAAATATGTGTTTCAAATCCGGGACGAAGAACCCCCTTGGCGCGCGTTTATTTTAAATTTTGAAAATCAATTATTTTTCATATTTAAACAATTTTCTCCATTATTCAAGAGACATCCAGTACAAATCGCAAAGGAGGCGCGCATGTGACTTAGGGGTCCTGGGTTCGGCCCCCAGGGGCTACCCCTATTTTTTGCCTTTTACACTAACCTTTTGTTTTTCTTCTTATTTTTATTTTTATTTTCTTTTTAAACTAATTTCTTTTAAAATACATAAAAAATCAAAAAAAGTATTGTATTTTCAGAATTAGGTTAGAAAAAAAAAAATTTGACATAAAAAAAATTTCTTTTTATTTTAATTAATTGTTAATTAACCATTAAAATTAACTTTTAATTGATTTTCCTAATTAAAATCAATCTCAAAAAATACAAAAATATTTTTCTTATTTAAATTAGGTTTTCTACTAACCCAAAAACATTTTTACTAATTTCCAAAACATTTTCAATAACATTTTTCTTATTATTCTGATTATTTATTTACTATTTCATATTTAAATTCTAGAAATCGATGTATAGGTCGCAAGGACATTTTTGTAATAGCATAGATTTAATTTTTCGCACTTTAATTTCCGCACCTCCAATAATGTAACTACCCCAAAGCCATGTAATAGCGTAGGACATTTACTTTCTGCACTTTTACATTCCACACTTTACTTTTCTGTACATATTAATTGCTTAATTGTATAGTAACTAGGGTTTGTATGGCAAGATTAAAAACAATCTTAGAATAACCCTAATTCAAGACTAAAACATTTGAACTTAACACACTCTATCAACTTGCACCCCCTTAGGTTATCCTCTCTTGTTGCCTTTCGAATACAATGGTCATGTCCCTCGAACGTAGGGGTACCATTAGCAATGTTCCTCGATTCAAAATCATCACAAAGATCATAGTCTCTCGATGAACCTCGATGTTGCCTACAAATATATGATCTCGTCTCTCGGTTGTTGTCTACGAATAAGTGATGATCGTCCCTACGAATTTGCTAAGTTATCCTTACATGTTACCTTCAATTATTATACGATGACCCTATGATTGTCCCTTCACATCCAACGGATAAATTTACCTACCATCTAATGGTATGTGTAACACCCGAGTCCAAAAGAAGACAGGGGGTGGTTACACCGCATGGGACACTTGAGGCCAAAGGAGGCAAGGGTGGTCACCACATCGGAATAAGAGGGATCCTAAGACTATGCAGGTACGAGACTGCATGGTTTAAGGAGGCTTATAAGGATTAATTGGTACTACCTATACTAACAAGATGCATCTTCTTTTCGGTAGCCTAACCATAAGAACTCCACAGTTAAGTGTGTTTGACTTGGAGTAGGATTAGGATGGGTGACCTTTGGGAAAGTTTCCCGGAAAGCGTGCGAGTGAGGCCAAAGCATGCTGAAAAGACTCGTGTTGGTCTGTGGGGTTAGTCGATGATCCCGAAGCCAATTAGGGGCGTTACAAATGGTATCAGAGCCATACCTCTCCCAGTACGATGTGGTTCAAGGACGACCATGCGGAAGCTGGTGGGCATGTAACAGCCGAGTTCAAAAGAAGGCAGGGAGTGGTTACACCGCATGGAACACTTGAGGCCAAAGGAGGCAAGGGTGTTCGCCACATCGGAATGAGAGGGATCCTAAGACTATGCACGTATGAGACTGCATGTTGAAGGAGGCTTATAAAGATTAATTGGTACTACCTATACCATCAAGATGCATCTTCCTTTCGGTAGCCTAACCATAAGAACTCAATAGTTAAGCGTGCTTGACTTGGAGTAGGATTGGGATGGGTGACCTTCTGGGAAGTTTCCCGCAAAGTGTGTGAGTGAGGCCAAATCATGCTGAAAAGACTTGTGTTGCTCTGTGGGGTTAGTCGATGATCCCGAAGCCAGTCAAGGGCGTTATAGTATGGATAACCTTATTCTAAAGTAGAAGGAAAATAACATGGAAATGACCATTCTGAGTAGGTAAATAAGAATCTATTGCTTGCTCCAATCAAATACTTTTTCATACCTCACACTTTTCAAAAACTATCTTTTCAAACACTTTGTATATATTCCAACGAGAATCATTTTGAAGTCAAAGCGAAATGTCTTTTCAAAACACTTTTCAACTCACAAACACAGAAAGCAATTTTTCAAAAGTGAGCTAAGCAACTAAGAGCCCGTAGATAACTACGGATGGAAAGGGTGTTAATACCTTCCCTTCTCATAATTGTGTCCCGTACTCAGAATCTAACGAAGGTCTTTTCCTGTTCTTTTCACTTTCCCTTTATTGGATAAAAGAAAAGTCGGTGGCGACTCTTGCTATCTGCAACATTTGTGATAAAACGCAAAACAGACAAGACATTTCTTCCACCGTGTTACAGAACTGGCGACTCTACTAGGGATACTACCTAAAGAGAGGCTACCTTAGGGCTATAAGATCACTTTATTGCTTTATGTTTACTTTGTCTACTTTATATTTAAGGTATGCTTGGGTATTATATATGTGGGGGATCCTACAACCGAATCCAGGTTTCCTTAGGTAAGTAGCAATATATCATCGCGACTGTTAGGCATAAACCGAATGGTCAAAATGATGGCTACGTTAGTGCGACACTTTGGATGTCCTAATGTTCCTCATGTTCATTTGAGGAAATATCTGGCATCTGTGTGGTGTTATCTAGCATTAAATAAACTTTTAGAACCCTAATTAACACATCTTAGCCATTAGAAGGTAGTGAGATAGCCAGCTTCAGTGCAGACAGAGGTTGGTGATACTCGATGCTACGTTCATTGAGATTCAACTTTCGAGATGTTTCGGTTGACCATTTGATAGTCGTATTGAAATGAAGCCTGCGAGAAAGATCGATGATATAAGATTCCTAGAACCCAATTACTATTATAGGACAGGTTGAACCAACTTAAACTCTAGTGAAGGGTAGACACCTATACCTCATGCAAGCCTTAAACCTAGGGCTATTGTGTGGATTGCTTGTGTGTGCTATTTAAACATGACATCATGACATCATAACATCATAACATCATATCATTTCTAACCATTTCAAGGACCTAGGGATTTATCTTTGATCTTTGATGTAGGGTTATGGCTTCTAGGAAGACTATCTGAATCAACTTTGTGGGCATACATTCTTAGCTCAAGGAGTTAGTTTCAAAAGTTCCTTATCACTCTCAGTTTATCAAGAAGCATGGTTATCTACTCGACTTGGTTTCCTCAGGTTTTGAAGAAAATATGATGAGCATCGTATTCTAGTTCTTTGACCCAGAGCATCATTGCTTTATTTTTCCAGACTATCAGTTGGTACCTACAATGGAGGAGTTCTCTAAGCTACTTGGGATACTCATTCTTGATCATATACCTTTCACCGGTTCAGAAAAAGTTCTGAAGTTTGAAGACATCGCATCATCGTTACGTCTAAAGCGACAGACATTGAAGACAACTAGGAGACAAAAAGTGGAGTTAAGGGTTTGCTTGCTAAGTTTTTGATAAAGAAAGCTCGAGAATTCCATGCTTTCGAAGACGTTTTGGCTTTGCTAATCTATGGTTTGGTGCTATTTCCTAATCCAGACTAGTTCATAGACGTGAACGCCATCAAGATTTTCCTCACTCATAATCCTTTGCCCACCTTACTTGGAGATATTCTGCATTCTCTCCACGCTCGTACTATGAAAAGACAAGGAACTCTCATGTGTTGCATACCGTTATCATCTAGGTGGTTTATTTCGCACCTTTCTCAATCAGTAATGAAGAACGAAAAAAGGGTGAAATGGTCTCAAAGGTTGATGTCACTCTCTCATTCAGATATCCGTTGGTGCCTCTACTTTCAAAAGGACTTCACTTTCATTGAAAGTTGTGGAGAATTCCCTAATGTACCACTCCTTGGCGTAAGGGGAGGTATCACCTAAAACCCTTCTCTGGCATTACGAAAAATTAGTTACATTCTAAGAGACGGTTCTCATGATATACTTATTTAAGACATCGTATTTGACTATGACAACAATCTCCATGGTTATTGCCGAGGATTTGTGCACGCTTGGGGCATGGTGAAGAAAACTGATACCAAAACCTTGCGGCATAAAAATTCCCTTCCTTGGGAACCTTACCTCAAATGGGTGTGAACTCGCACTCAAAACCTCATGATGCCATGTAGTGTTATCCTTCCATCGATTATGGAACCTATTGTTGTAGGTGAAGAACCCTATACCATTCTTCATCTAGACATGCCTACTAATTTTGAAGAATTAAAGAGATCCTGGATTCAACTCAAAGAAGAAAAGGATACATTTGAAGCCCAGTGCTATGCAAGCGAGAAAAGAGTATTCGAGCTGACGAAGCTGCTTCACAAGGAGCAAGGCATCAACACCTACTTCGACACAAAGAGGAAGCATCCATGGGAGGCTTAAGCACTAGGAATTTCATTTTTTGTACTTGAACTTTCATTTGTACTTGTTAAGTCAACTAATAAAAAGTTTGTTTCTTGCTTGTTTAATAAATTTAAATTCCTAAAGGTCCTTGAAAACATTGCATTGCATAACATTACATATCATATAATATCATTTCATAATAGGTACTCTGAAGACCAGTTTCTCATTTTCTCGCTGTTTATTTCAGCAGAAATGGCTCTCGAACAAATTGTCAAAGATCTCCAAGCTCAGAACGCTCAGTTCTAGGAGATGTTCACCAATTTGGCCCAAGGTCAGAAATATTTGAAGAAGCTCATCATCAAAAAGAAGAAGTCCATTGGCATTATCAACATGGGGAAAAGGTACATAGGTCCAGTCAAGGTAGTAAAAAAACTTGAGTTCTCAAACAAGAGCGGCGAAACTGAAGGAAGTGTCAAAAACAATGAAGGAATCCATCTTGAGTATGAAAACAAAGAGGAAGACTATATGAGCGTGCAGTATCCTAACGACTAAAAGTACAAGCAACTTGAAGACCGCCTGAATGTTGTGGAGAATCTGAAAATGTTAGGGTTGAACTTTGATGATCTGAGTCTGGTTCCCAAAGTGGTAATTCCCCGCAAGTTCAAGGTCCATACCTTTGCTAAGTATGATGGCATTTCTTGCCCGAAGCTGCACCTGAAGTCCTATGTTCAGAAGATCCATCCTCATACTGAAGACAGGAAGTTGTGGATACATTCTTTCAAGAGAGTTTGTCCGAAACACAGTTGGAGTGGTATTATCAGCTAGAGAATCCTCATATTCATACCTAGAATGATTTGGCAGATGCTTTCTACAAACAATACCAATACAATGCTGAATTGGCACCAACCCGTATGCAACTGCAGAATATATCTATGGGCTATGATGAGAAGTTCAAAGAGTATGCCTAGAAATGGAGAGATCTAGCAGGCAGAGTCTAGCCACCCTTTTCTAATAGGGAATTGGTCGACATGTTCATGGCAACACTGACAAGCCCATTCTTCAATCATCTGATTGGAAACTCTTCAGCCGGATTCACCAAGCTGATATTGACAGGCGAACATTTTGAAGCTGGAATCAAGAGTGAAAAGATTCAAGTCGAAACGTCTTCAAATGTTATGAAGAGATCTTTTGATGGGAAGAAAGAAGAAAATGTTATGTATGGTCAGAAGAACCGTGACAAGGGTGATCGCCATCAATCTGTGGGGGCAGTTTTGATCTCCAATCCCGCGCTAGTGCAACCTTAACAAGACAATGCGCATAGGAAGAATGCACCAAGAAGAAAGTTTACAAAGATCAACATGCCATTGTCTCAAGTATTATAACACATGTTGAAAGCAGAGCTGATTACTTTGAGCGATCCTCCTCAGCATGTCAACACTTCTTCTCCAAAGTACAATCCCAATGCAAGATGTGCAAACCACTCCAATAGCCCAGGGCACGACACCAATAGCTGTTGGGCCCTGAAGAACAAGATTTGAGACATGATTGAAGCCCGAGAAATTAAATTCGACCCTCATGTCGAAACTCCGAATGTGATCAACGCACCAATGCCATTGATAATGACTCATATGTCTTTGATGTGAATGAGCTGACCATTCCCCTGATGACTGTCAAGAAGGATTTGTTGCAAGCCGATTTATTTTCAAGATGTCCTAACGATTGTCGTTGGTGCGCATCTGAATCAAATGGATGTGCTTGGTTGAAGAAACGTGTTCAACGCGTGATGGACAACTAAAAAGTGCTAAAAGCTCCATCTGTAGAGAGTCTGTGCGAAGATGTTTCTAAAAGTCTGAAGAACGAGGACATAAGCGAAGCCATACTAGAAGTATGGGATACCTTGGGGAAGACAAGTGGGAAATTTGATTTCATGGTGAAATATACTGCCCCTGAAAGCTACAAGATTGCAATTGAAGACATCAAGGCAACCAGATAGGGAGATGACTATCCCGAAGAATTTGTTGATGTGAACAAAATAAGGATCACCTCTGCCGATCCGGCGCCCAGAGTGGCACCTCTGATTATTACCTCGCCCAAATCAATTCCATATTCCTCTAACAAAGCTATACCTTGGAATTATGGAGCCGAAGTCTACTATCATGGCGTCAAGCAAGAGCCATTAACCATTAAAGACAGTACAATTGAAGCTACCAGTCCTGATGTCGACAATATCACTGGATCAAGCAAAGTAACCAGAATCGGAAGAGTGTTTTTTTCCAAATATCTCTCCCCTGAAGGATACTACTACCCTAGTTCACATTCCTGCTATTGAACCAACTCCCGAGGCTCGATGGAAAAAGAAAGTGACTCAACCTGCTCAGACGGAAGTACCAAAAGAAGTTGCTGAAGATACCTCCAAACAAGAAATGGAGGAAATTCTAAAGATCATTAAAAAGAGCGACTACAATGTTGTGGAGCAGTTAGGACAGACTTTGTCCAAGATTTCTATGCTAGCTCTATTGTTGTGCTCTGAGGCTTATGCTAAAGCCTTGGTGAAATTTCTGAAGAATGCTCATATACCGCAAGATACTTCTACTGACCAATTTGAAAGTTATATTGCGATCCTGATCGCAGACAATGGTTTGGGATTTTCTGATGCTGATTTGACTCCTACCGGAAGAAAGCACAACAAAGCCTTGCACATATCTATGGAATGCAAGGCACTACATTGTCTCATGTATTGATAGATATTGGCTCTGCTATGAATGTCCTGCCAAAGAGTGCTCTCGACCGAATTAATGCTGAAGAAGTGGTCATGAAACCCAGTGACATAATCGTAAGAGCTTTTGATGGTTTGAAAAGAATAGTACTTGGAAAGCTTACCTTGTCGATCAAAGTAGGTTCCAAGACTTTTGGTTCTACCTTCTTTGTAATGGACATTCTTCTAGCTTATTCTTGCCTTCTTGGACGCCCTTGGATACATGGGGCAGGCTCTTTTACCTCTACCCTGCATCATAAGTTGAAGTACCCAGTGAAGGGGAAGATTGTTACAGTATATGGAGAAGAAGAATACATGGTAAGCCATCTGCAGTCATTTCGATACATCAAAATGGAAGGTGAATTTATCAAAACTCCTTGTCAAGCTTTCGAAATAGTTCCACGAGTCATGCCTGTCGACTCTCCTATCACTCCTAAGATTACTAGAGTTCCATCGAAGATGGCCTCGCTGAAAGACACCAAAGCTATGGTTGAAGAAGGAGGTTGTACTATTTGGGGTCAGCTACCCGATTTTCCATTCAAGAATGAAGTTCATGCTATAGAAGACGATAATGGTGAATTCGACATCAACAATTGGATCTTTCCAACTCCTGGCGATGGACTCAACAATTGGATGACTGAAGATGTTATACCAATCTCCTTTAGACAGGAGTAATTGCTTTTTCTATTTTATGCTTTTTTTTCTTTTACGCTTCGAACAATAAAACTCTAAGCCTAGTGCCTTGCACGGGGCACCACGACTCGTTTGTGAGTGTTATTATTTGTCATTCGCATATTTTCACTCAATAAATCATTGGACTTTTGCATTCAAATATTGTGCTCCCTGTCTTTATTTTTTTTTACTTTATCACCTCTTCAAAATCTATGTGTTCTTATACACACCCACGTAATAAACTTCAGATCCACATTCACTCCAGATCATGTCGATAACAACTCTGCTATTGCTTAATATGACTTCGATAATCCGATCTACCATGTCGAAGACGAAGGTGAGGAAGATTGTGAAGTTCCAGGAGAACTTGCCAGACTACTACAGCAAGAGGAAAGGGCTATACAACCACACAAAAAACCAGTTGAGGTTGTGAATCTAGGTACCGACAAAGATAGAAAAGAAATCATGATAGGAGCGGGTCTTGAGAATAGTGTTAAAAAACTTGAACCAGTTGCTGCTAGATTACATCGAGATTTTTGCTTGGTCCTACGAAGATATGCAAGGTCTAGATATCGACATTGTGGTACACTGCTACCAATGAAAGAAGGTTTTATCCCTGTGAAGAAAAAGATTCGTCGTATGCGCCTTGATATGTCTGAGAATATTAAAGCCGAAGTTATGAGGAAATTCAATGTCGGTTTCTTAGCCATTACTTGTTATCCACAGTGGGTTGCGAACATGGTGCCCGTACCTAAAGTTTTCTCTTTCATGGATGGGTTCTCTAGTTACAATCAGATAAAGATGGCTCCTGAAGACATGGAAAAAACTACTTTCGTTACATAGTGGGACACCTTCTGTTACAATGTCATGCCATTTGGGCTGAAGAATGTTGGCGCCACATATCAGCGTGCTATGGTGGCTTTATTCCATGATATGATCCATCACGAGATAGAGGTCTACGTCGACGACTTGATAGCTCGATCGCAAACCAAAGAAGAACATCTCGATCAATTGTGCAAGCTGTTTGATAGATTGAAGAAATATATATTGAGACTTAATCCGAGCAAATGCACCTTCAGAGTCAGATCTGGAAACCTCTTGGGTTTTGTTGTCAGTGGCAAAGGTATCGAAGTTGATCTTGCTAAAGTTAAAGCTATTCAAGAAATTCCAGCTCCCCGTATCAAGAAAGAACTCATAGGTTTCTTGGGACGACTGAATAATATTGTCAGATTCAATGCACATCTAACTGCTACTTGTGAACCAATTTTCAAATTACTGAAGAAAGATCAAGTGGTAAAATGGAACGATGATTGCCATACAGCTTTTAAGAAAATCAAGGAGTACCTACAAGCACCTCCTCTAACACCCCAAATCTACTCGGTAATTATAATTAAAATCAGAGTTTCAAAATTTCCATAAACATGAGGTATTACATTATCAACTTGAAAACCAACACATAATATCCTAAGATAACAGATTCATAACACTTAATAACAATTTATTAGTCTTCAAAAATTTACTTCAACTTTATTTAATAACTACGCAGCAGATTCATAACTTTCAAAACTTCAAAAGGAACATAGCATCCTTTAAACAACTTAATCCAAAGAAACAACTTCTTAAAATAACAACTGGGATTAAATTGAAAACATCATAAAATCAAATAAGTGTTCATCCCCCCGAGTGCTACGTATCAGAGAGACGACACCAACAAGGTACATAGTCTCTACTCCTCGTTACTTGCACGTTACCAGTATAAAGGCAACGACGAAAAAATAGAAAGGGTGAGATATCGAAAAATATAAGCAAAAGTATCTCAAACTAGTATACTAGATCTAGAATCTTACAATATTCACCGCTTCAACCAAGTACAACTTAACAATCAACAAAACAACATAGTAAGTAAGCAAAATTGTAATAATAGTTATAATTACTATTTTCGCAACTTCCCAACAATACCTGTCACAACACAATGTTAGCATAAACTCACATTAAGTCACCAACAACATATTGCAACAAAATCATCATCACGACACGATCACCAACATTATCATAACAACATCACCAACAACGAATTCATTTATAATGCGACTATAAATAATGCACATGCATGTGGTACCAATAGAGCTTCAGCCCTCTTCACTAATTTCCAATTAATATAGGCACAAGGCATAAGCCTTCTTCATAATTCCGCCAATACAAGCCTTCACAAATGCAAACGAAATGCGATGCTAACAACATACAGCAACATCACAAATTCTCTTCACAAGGCATACGCCTATATCATCTTCACCTCACAACAACATTATTTCATCTTCACCTCACAACATCACAATGTCACAACAATTCAGCATCAACATAGAAACATCATGCAACTTCACATAATTCAACAACACACAACAATAATACACTTCACTGATAATTCACAAACAAAGTAACAACACCACGTATTCAACACAATTACAACAAAATAAAATAATAGAATTCACCTACTAATTTATCTCAGTTACCCTGCCAGTTTTTATTAAATTCCGGACAATTAATTATACCACTTAATTGGGCTAACCAGTACTGTTAGTCAGCATATTCCACTTAATTTCACAAAAGCAACACCACCACAATTATCTACTAATTAAGCTTAGTTACCAAGTAAATTCTCATTCAATTCTAAGCAACTAAATATACTGCTTAATTTTGGCTACTGTCTAAATTTTGGGACTGTTTCTTTTCCCTGCATTATTAAAATTATTCTATTATACTGAATCCTTCTGGAGGCAATATCATAAGTTTCTGCTTCCGACCATCAGAACTTCTGCACCATCAGAACTTCTGCACCATCAAAAGTTCTACACCATTAGAACTTCTACACCATCAGAACTTCTGCCCCATCAGAACTTCTGCAGCATTAGAACTTCTGCACCCTCATAACTTCTGCACCATCAGAACTTCTGCACCATCAGAACTTCTGTCCATCGCTTATACTTCCGACAATCCAAACTTCTGCACCATCAGAACTTCTGTCCATCACTTCTACTTCTGACCATCAGAACTTTTGACTGATCGCTTACCCGACCATCGAACTTGATCGCTTCTACTCGATCATCGAACTTTTGTTCGCTTCTACTTCTGACCATCAGAATTTCTAACTGATCGCTTCCACTTCTTACCATTAGAACTTCTGACTGATCGCTTCTACTTCTGACCATCAGAATTTCTAACCGATCGCTTCCACTTCTTACCATCAGAACTTCTGACTGATCGCTTCTACTTCTGACCATCAGAACTTCTGACCATCTCTTCTACTTCTGACCATCAGAACTTCTAACCACCGCTTCTACTTCTGACCATCAAAACTTCTAACTAATCGCTTCTACTTTTGACCATCAGAACTTCTAACTGATCCTTAGAAGTTCTGAAACATAATTATTCTCAACAACACTAGTCTGCTACTAATATTACTCGTTCTGCTATTTTATTTTGTTATGGCTATTTGTTTGCTACAAACTACATGTTAAATGCACTATCATCATTATTATGTGATTCCAATTATACTACTAGCACATGTGTTCATCATACTTAAAAGGTTCCTAAAAGTAATGTCAAAACAACTACTTAAACCATGTTGTCCCCTTACAACTTCTTCTCCTTCATCGTTTTCCTTATTTTTCCAACACTACGTGTTCTTACAATTCAACCCAGAATCAACTTATTTTTCCAGAAACATAACTTATATTCACCAACATAAATTCACACATGAATATTATAACAACACGGGGCAACAACATCCATGGCAGACATAATAGTTTCAACACATATTGATCAATTTCATCACAAAACAAGGAATTAACAGCAAAATTATACAACCCTAAATCCCACCTAAAAGTCATCATAGAATTGATTATATAAGTCGAACCCAACCCCTTACCTTTGGATTGAAGAGAGCTCGAAAAATCGATCGGAAAACCGGCAACTATCAGACTGCAATAGAGCTTCTTTCCTCACTGCTAGCAAACCCTTATGCTCCCAATTCTTCTCTACCGCTACGTGATGTTTCTTTTCTTTTGCTTCCTCTTTTCATGTACAGCTTCTTTCTCTCCACCAAAACCTAATTCTTATCCCACTTAATTTATAATAATACTTAATAATGATAATACTATTATTCTCAATATTAATTTGGGCTCAATACTACACCTCCTTTAATACTACAACTTACACAACTTAACCCAATAAAATAATTCCTATTTATTCCAATGAATAAATAATATTTTTCTTCATATTACCCTTCTGATTAAATCCACCACATAATCCAGCTTAAACTTAATAATCCAAATACGCTTATTAAAATAGTACCGACAAAATCTAATCATTCTCAACTTCGTCCAAATTCAATAATTAAATCATTCAATAATTTAATTAACTAATTAATTAAATTGGGGGCATTACAACTCTCCCCCACTTAGGATATTTTCGTCCTCGAAAATCTATCTGACACAACCATCCTTAACACCCCATCCGCATCTAATCTTCTATTCAACAACTCAATCACAGTTTAAATCCAATACTTATGCTTCATTCTTCCAATTACCCTCACAACATAATCGTTACTATTTCTCCAACCATTCTTTTCCAAGGCATTCCAACTTGTTAAACAACCAAAATCTTAAATCTGTATTACCTTCGAATTCGAGAAACATCAAAGCTCCTACAATGTTTGCACTGTATCCATCAGTAGCATACTAATCTGATATCTCTCATCCGAACACATCTGAGAAATGAAGCTTCTCCCCCACTTAGCTTCAAATAACTCCTGCAACAACAATCAGAAAACAACAAGTACCGACAGTGTTCCACATACTTGTCGCGTACAAAGGAAGTAAACAACATTAGACAACACTGCCCGGACAGACCGACCTGCTCTGATACCACTAATGTAACACCCCAAATCTACCCTGTAATTATAATTAAAATCAGAGTTTCAAAATTTCCACAAACATGAGTTATTACATTAACAACTTGAAAACCAACACATAATATCCTAAGATAACAGATACATAGAACTTAATAACAATTTATTAGTCTTCAAAAATTTACTTCAACTTTATTTAACAACTACGCAGTGGATTCATAACTTTCAAAACTTCAAAAGGAACATTGCATCCTTTAAACAACTTAATTCAAAGAAACAACTTCTTAAAATAACAATTGGGATTAAATTGAAAACATCATAAAATCAAATAAGCGTTCATCCCCCCGAGTGCTACGTATCAGAGCGACGACACCAACAAGCTACTAAGTCTCTACTCCTCGTTACCTACACGTTACCAGTATAAAGGCAATGGCGAACAAATAGAAAGGGTGAGATATCAAAAAATATAAGCAAAAGTATGATTACTAGTATATTAGATCTAGAATCATACAATATTCACCGTTTCAACCAACTACAACATAACAATCAAGACAACAACATAGTAAATAACAACAATTATAATAATAGTTATAATTACTATTTTCGCTACTTCCCAACAATACCTGTCACAACACAACGTTAGCATAAACTCACATTAAGTCACCAACAACATATTGCAACAAAATCATCATCACGACACGATCACCAACATTATCATAACAACATCACCAACAATGATTTCATTTATAATGCGACTCTAAACAATGCACATGCATGTGGTACGAACAGAGCTTCAACCCTCTTCACTAATTGCCAATTAATAGAGGTATAAGCCTTCTTCACAATTCCGCCAATACAGGCTTTCACAAATGCAAATGAAATGCGATTCTAACAACATACAACAACATCATAAATTCTCTTCATGAGGCATACACCTATATCACTACTTCATTGGCCATAGGCCTAAAACGTCATCAACATAATCCATAACAATTCACAACAACATTATTTCATCTTCACCTCACAACATCACAATGTCACAACAACTCAGTATCAACATAGAAACGTCCTGCAACTTCACATAATTCAACAACACACAACAATAATACAGTTCACTGATAATTCATAAACAATGTAACAACACCACATATTCAACACAATTACAACAAAATAAAATAATAGAATTCACCTACTAATTTATCTCAGTTACCCTGCCAGTTTTTATTAAATTCCGGAAAATTAATTATACCGCTTAATTGGACTAACCGGTACTGTTAGTTAGCATATTCCACATAATTTCACAAAAACAACACATCACAATTATCTACTAATTAAGCTTAATTACCCGGTAAATTCTCATTCAATTCTAAGCAACTAAATATAGCTTTTAATTTTGGCTACTGTCTAAATTTTGGAACTGTTTCTATTCCCTGCATTATTAAAATTATTCTGTTATACTGAATCCTTCAGGAGGCAATTTTAGAAGTTTCTGCTTTTGACCATCAGAACTTCTGCACCATCAGAACTTCTACACTACCAGAACTTCTGCTCCATCAGAACTTCTGCACAATCAGAACTTCTGCACCATCAGAACTTTTGCACCCTTAGAACTTCCACACCATCAGAACTTCTGCACCATCAGAACTTCAGCACCCTCGGAACTTCTGCACCATCAGAGCTTCTACTTCATCAGAACTTCTACACCATCAGAACTCCTGTCCATCCTTACGAACATCATAACCCGGTGATCGCTTTACGGTGATCTCTTCTCGACCATCGAACTTTTGACTGGTCACTTCTACTTCTGACCATCAATACTTCTGACTGATCGCTTATACTCCTGACCATCAAAACTTCTGACCATCGCTTCTAATTATGACCATCAGAACTTCTGACCATCGCTTTTCTTCTGACCATCAGAACTTCTGACTGATCGCTTCTACTTCTGACCATCAGAACTTCTGATTGATCCTTAGAAGTTCTGAAAAGGAATTATTCTCAACAACACTAGTCTGTTACTAATATTACTTGTTCTTCTATTTTATTTTGCTATGGCTATTTGTTTGCTACAAACTACATGTTAAATTCACTATCAGCATTATTATGTGATTCCAATTATACTACTAGAACATGTGTTCATCATACTTAAAAGGTTCCTAAAAGTAATGTCAAAACAACTACCTAAATCATGCCGTCCCCGTACAACTTCATCTCCTTCATCATTTTCCTTATTTTTCCAGCACTACGTGTTCTTACAGTTCAACCCAGAATCAACTTATTTTTCCAGAAACACAACTTATATTCACCAACATAAATTCACACATGAATATTATAACAACACGGGGCAACAACATCCATGGCAGACATAATAGTTTCAACACAGACTGATCAATTTAATCACAAAAGAAGGAATTAACAGCAAAATTATACAACCCTAAATCCCACATAAAAATCACCATACAATTGATTATATAAGTCGAACCTCACCCCTTACCTTTAGATTGAAGAGAGCTCGAAAAATCGAATGGAAAACCGGCAACTATCGGACTGCAATAGAGCCTTTTCCTCACTGCTACCAAACCCTTATTCTCCCAATTCCTCTCTACTGCTATGTGATGTTTCTTTTCTTTTGCTTCCTCTTTTCACGTACAGCTTCTTTCTCCATCAAAACCTAATTCTTATCCCACTTAATTTATAATAATACTTAATAATGATAATACTATTATTCTCAATATTATTTTGGGTAATACTACACCTCCTTTAATACTACAACTTACACAACTTAACCCAATAAAATAATTCCTATTTATTCCAATCAATCAATAATATTTTTCTTAATATTACCCTTCTGATTAAATCCACCACATAATCCGGCTTATACTTAATAATCCAAATATGCTTATTAAAATAGTACCGACAAAATCTAATTATTCTCAACTTCGTCCAAATCCAATAATTAAATCCTTCAATAATTAAATTAACTAATTAATTAAATTTGGGTTGTTACACCTCCCATCCTGATGCCACCAGTTAAAGGAAGACCTCTCATCATGTACTTAACAATACTAGAGAATTCAATGGGGGTCTGTGTTGGCGCAACACGACGAGTCTGGTCGAAAAGAGTATGCAATATACTACCTTAGCAAAAAGTTTACCGACTATGAAACAAGATACTCACAGCTCGAGAAAACTTGCAGTGCTTTAGCTTGGGCTGATCGCCGACTAAGACAGTATATGTTGACTCACACTACCTTGTTGATCTCTAAAATGGATCCAATAAAATACATATTCGAGAAACCTGCTCTCTCTGGAAGAATACCAAGATGGCAAATGATCTTGACCGAATACGAAATCCAGTATACTACTCAGAAGGCAATAAAGGGAAGTACGGTAGCTAATCATTTGGCTCATCAAGCCATAGATGACTACCAATCTATGCATTTCGAGTTCCCAAACGAGGATATTATGTTAGTCATAGATTACGAACAGCCTGGATTGGATGAAGAACCTGAGTCGGGATCCCGATGGACTATGCTCTTTGATGGAGCTTCTAACGCACTTGGCAATGGTATTAGCGCCATAATTACATTCCTAAAGGTGGCCATACACCTTTCACCGTCAGATTATGTTTCGACTGCACCAATAATATGGCTGAATATGAAGCGCGCATCATGGGTATCAAAGTTGCTATTGACTTGAGGATAAAATTCTTGCAAGTATACGGAGACTCAACTTTGGTGATTAGTTAGATCAAAGGCGAATGGGACACGAAACATCCAAATCTCATTTTGTATCGAGAACATGTGTTGAAATGTCCACTACTTCGAAGAAATCACTTTTGAGCATATCCCACGAGAAGAGAATCAGTTGGCAGACACGTTAGCTACCTTGTCATCTATATTTAAAGTCAGATGGGATAATGAAGCTCCTAAATCACTATTGAAAGACTAGATGAACCGGCGTACTATTGCGAACTTGATACTGAAGGAGCAGAAGAGTAACCTTGGTTCTACAAAGTGAAGAGGTACCTCGAGGCTCAAGAATACCCTAAAGGGGCATCTGTCAACGATAAGAAGTTTCTAAGGAGGTTCACCACCAAGTTCTTTCTCATTAACAGCGTCTTATACAAACACAATCATGACTTGGCCTTACTCCGATGTGTAGATCAGAAAATAGTTGAACAAATTATGGAAGAGTTACATTAAGGCGCATTTGGTACTCACTCTAGTGGACATACAATTGCTAAGAAGATTCAGATAGCAGGTACTATTGGTCCACTATGGAAGCTGATTGTCATTGCTCTGCTCGATCTTGTCACAAATGCTAGATATACGCAGACAAAGTGCACGTACCTCTAATTCCATTGAATATTCCCCGTGGCCTTTCGCGTTGTGGGTCATTGACATGATTGGAGAAATCAAACCTACCTCTTCTAATGGTCATCGTTTCATCCTCGTTTCTATCAATTACTTTACCAAATGGGTAGAAGTAGACTCGTTCGCATCTGTTACCAAGAATGTTGTGGCTCGATTCATCAAAAAAACCTTATTTGTCGGTATGGTGTCCCCGAAAAGATTATCATAGACAACGATACCAATATCAACAACAAGATGATCATCGAACTCTACACGCAGTTCAAAATTAAGCATCACAACTCTTCTCCATACCAGCCAAAGATGAATGGCGCAGTGGAAGTCGCCAACAAGAATCTTAAGAAGATTATACAGAAGATGAAAGTGACTTATAAAGATTGGCATGAGATGTTGCCATTTTCTCTCCACGGTTATCGCAGTTCGGTACGAATATCTACATGGGCAACCCCTTTCTCTCTCGTATATGGTATGGAAGTAGTTATACTCATTGAGGTTCAGATTCCCCCACTCAGAGTACTCAAGGATACAGAGTTAGACGAAGACGAATGGGTCCAGACTCGACTTGAACAGATCAACTTGATCGATGAGAAACAACTTGCATCCATTTGCCATGGACAAATATATCAGAAACGCATGATCAAAGCCTTCAACAAGAAAGTCAAGCACCAAGTGTACCAATTTACGATCTAGTAGTCAAGCACGTCATACAACCACAAGGTGATCCCAGGGGAAAATGGACTCCCACCTATGAGGGACCATTTGTAGTCAAGACAGTATTTTTCGGCGGAACCATGATACTGAGCACTGTGGATAGAGATGACTTCATACACCCTGTGAACACAGACATTGTCAAAAAATACTACGCATAAATGAGACCCGCTAGGTTGATTGGCCTAGGCAAAAATAAGGGCTCCTGGCGAATCAAAAGGGTTCGGGAAAAAGTTAGGGACATATATATAAACAAAGTACATCCAACAAGTCGAAAACCTGCAATGGCGGCTTGGGAAAAAGGGTATCCCGGTAGACTGAAAACCCGAAAGGGAGGTCTAGGCAAAAGTTAGGGATTAAAGCATACAACTATGTCTCGTCAAGATCATCTACTTTCAGATTCAAGATTCTAATGGCGCAGATCAGTTCAATAACCTTCTTTTGGAAGCAAGGAGATGAGATAGTCGAAAATATATGAGCAATAGCAGAGTTAAAACTCGACGAGATTGTTCCCACATAGTTTTTACTATTTTATAAATTTTTCCTTCAATTTCCTCTTACTAAGATATTTGTCTCTCTGTATACGAACTGCTTGTCTATAGGCCCCTTTTCAAAATTAATACATTCCTCCTTTTCCAAGTCCAAACTTTTACTTTTATCTATTTTGTTTGCATAAAGTCCAATGATTGCTCTGAATGATTATATGCATCTAACAATAAATATTTGTTCACAAATATACGAAAAGCGACAAAAACAACAATTACTACAGACTCTAAGAATTGAGATGACAACCAAAGTCACCAATACATCTTCACAGAGCCATTTTCACAAAGGTATATTCCCACGAGAATAATATCCACAATCCCCACAGATCCATCGCTCCCCCGACAGAGACAGATTTCCCAACAAGAATGCTACTCTATCATCTCCTTTCAGCAATGTCTAACACTTCTATTCATCACATTAGTTCCCGAGCAGTGATCCTATAAACATCTTCACCTTAGTTCCCGAGCAGTGATCCTATAAACATCTTCACCTTAGTTCCCGAGCAGTGATCCTATAAACATCTTCACGTTAGTCCCTGAGCATATCAACATCATCACATTAGTCTTCGAGCAGTGATCCTATCAACCTCATCACATTAGTCCCCGAGCAGTGATCCTATCAACTCATCACATTAGTCCCCGAGCAGTGATTCTATCAACATCATCACATTAGTCCCCGAGCAGTGATCCTATCAACATCATCACGTTAGTCCCTAAGCAGTGATCGTCTACATTGTCACCGAGAAGTTATTCTATCAATCCATCACATTAATCCTCAAGCAGTGATCATATCATCTCATCACATTAGTCCTCGAGCAGTGATCATCTACATTGTCACATCAGTCTCCGCGCAGTGAACGTCTTGTTACATTGGTCCCCGAGCAGTAACCAATCATCAATCAACTTATTATGTCAGTCTCCGAGCAGTAATAGGTTATACAAGATCACATTTTCCCCAGCCAAACTTGTACACGAGATACTCATCCCCAGCTGAGTGTCTCTGAAGGATTATCATTCCCTAACAACATCAATATCCAAACTTGAAACTTGGTCAAATAGTGCATCAGAGGAATCTACATCTCTTTTATCCTCATTCAGGATCTTCATCCCCAAGCAGAAATCAAAGATCCCCAGCAAAACGTTCCTATCTTCTTCAAGATGGATACCTTTTGAAATACCACAATACATTATTCATAAAAGTCATAACATGTGCATATATCATACATGAGCATTATCATATACTTGCATGCATCATAATCTTCATAGAACTAACCATATCCTTTCAAGTTAAATTTCCCCCAACAGGTGAAAGTTATCTTCTAGATAGAAGGTCAAGGACTAATACCCGAAACAAGACGGGAAAACTATCTGAACGACCAGACGAGTTTACGAACAGAAAACAGGATACATATTAATACCCGAAATAAGATGGGAAAGCTATCTACAACCTGACAAATAATTATTCTGACTCTCTTACTCCAGATGGCATCTTTAAGCCCATCTCCGACTACACGTCAATATCTCTCCACCTGTAGAATGTTGCATATATGGTTAAAGATCAATGTATACCAGTAATCTCATTTAAATAGGAACATATAGTCTAACGTACGACTCACCCCCCATTATCAGCTCCTCCAAATGGCATCTATAAGCCCATTCCAACGCATCGTCCACTGACGATCTCATTCCATACACTACCGAGTGCAAATTTTCAAGTGTACTCAAGTGTTCAATCGTCTTCTACCTTCAGGTCGCGAAAGGAAAGCATACCAATCTAACCCTTCAGGTACAAGAAGATTAAACAGGGGCAACTATAATACCCCAAAATTTTCCCTCCTATCTCCCAAGTCAATCCACATCTCTATACTCAAGAACTTCTCAAGGGTTGACCAGGTGAACCCTCTCCTAAGCAATCAACCCACAACTAGGGTTTCGATTCTCTCAAGTAAAAATGAATTATAATGCCTCAAGTGGTGATCATACCTCCCCATATGTCACAAGGGATCATCATGTCAAGTTTCAAGCCACACAACTCAAGTTTGCTAAGTCAATTGCTCAGATGGTTGAAAATCAATTGTATTGGACAAAAAGTCAACTATGGTCAACATACAGTCAAACTTCACCATTTTTGGTCAACATCAATATCTTGAAGTCACATTCATCAATTTATCAAGGGTTGATCATGATTCATCAAGAAAACTCAAGATTTGATCAAAAGTCAATGTTTCCAAATTAGAGTTTCTTGATAAAAAAAGTCAACAGAACTTTGACCAGGCATAACTTTCACATACTTTATCAGAAATTTTTCCACCAAAGCTCATTTTGAAGAGAATTAAATTATCTACAACTTCATGTCTCACAAGATTTGGCCAAAAATGCTTTATTTGAGAGTTATAGATCAAGACATTATAGGTCCTTCTAAAAGTCAACAAAAAGTCATCTTTTTGCAAAGAAGTGTACATGAACATGGAAACTTCAATGATGATGAAACCAAAAGGAGTGTTTATAGGACATCTTAAGCTTTCTAAAACGTCCAATAACACTTCAAAATGTTGAATATGGAACAAGATACAAGTTGTGAAAGTTTGGCATTTTTGAAGAGGTGCATGAAGAAAAATACTTAGCAAAATAAAGTTTCTTCTAAATGGGTCTAAGTTTTTGTGATCCAAACTTATTCCTAAAATCATCCATGACTCCTAAGTCCATTTGCACGCCTCCCTTTATTTTATTTTATTTTATTTATTTTGTAATTAATTCAAATTAATCCAATTTTAATTAAAATAAAATGCAAAAATCAAATCAATAAATGCAAGGCTTATTATTTAGCATTCTTGAGGTCCAAGATACTCATCAAAAGCCTGGCAATTTTGAAAATATTTGATTGGCAAGAGATTGAACAAGATTGATCCCAAAAAAACAAGTTTTGAATCAATTCCAAATCAAATCTCAATCATCATAATTGGCATATATTTGATTGCAATTATTGACCACATTAAGTCATGATGATCAAAAAACAGAAAATTGGCAGCCAAGAACCCTAACCTAACTCTAAAAAATCTATGGCATTCAAGCAAGTCGCAGGCCACGTTTTGCATCGATTTAGGCAATTCCAAGCATCAAACAACAGTCATTGAAGTTTTTTGAATCAATCCAGACCATCACAGATCACCAGAACCTCTTGAAACTCGATTTCAAGATCACGGTTTGCACACTTTTCTTTCAATTTCAATTTCATACATATACACATATTTAACATGATTCGGTTGCATATTTGTGTTTAGAATGATGTTTTCAAGCTATCTGGATGGTTTAATTTGAGTTTAAGTGCAGGGATCAAGTTACACCATTGTTAGGGTTTCGAAGCTTCAAATTAGAAAAACCCTGTTAGAGGTAAAATTGGTCCAAATCGAAGGCACCATCACACTCAGAAGGAAGTTTCTAGTCGAGCCATGGTCTCACCTTTGATTTATATTGCGTATTCTTAATTTTTGAAACTTGCAGGTGTTATAGTGACGGACGAAGCTGTCACTATAGGCTTTTTCTACGAATAAAAATCGTAGGTAAAAGTATGTGATTCAAATTGGGGACTAAGACCTCCCTTGGTGCGCGTTTATTTTAAATTTTGAAAATCAATTATTTTTCATATTTACTCAATTTGCTCCATTATTCAAATAGTTGAGACATCCAATTAAATAGCAAGGGAGGCGCGCATGTGACTTAGGGGTCCTGGGTTCGGTCCCCAGGGGCTACCCCTATTTTTTGCCTTTTACACTAACCTTTTGTTTTTCTTCTTATTTTTTTTTAATTTTCTTTTCAATTTTCTTTTTTAACTAATTTCTTTTAAAATATATTTTAAAATACATAAAAAAATCACAAAAAAAATTTTATTTTCATAATTAGGTTAGAAAAATATTTATTTTATTTTTGACATAAAAAAATATTTTATTTTTCTTTTATTTTAATTAATTGTTAATTAAGCATTAAAATTAACTTTTAAATGATTTTCCTAATTAAAATCAATCTCCAAAAATACAAAAATATTTTTCTTGTTTAAATTAGGTTTTCTACTAACCCTAAAAATGTTTTTACTAATTTCCAAAACGTTTTCACTAACATGTTTCTTATTATTCTGATTATTTGTTTACTATTTCGTATTTGAATTCTAGAAATTGATGTATGGCAAGGACATTTTTGTAATAGCGTAGATTTAATTTCTCGCACTTTACTTTCCGCACCTCCAATAATGTAAGTGCCCCAAAGCCATGTAATAGCGTAGGACTTTACTTTCCGCACTTTTACATTTCGCACTTTACTTTTATGTGCATATTAATTGCTTAATTGTATAGTAACTAGGGTTTGTATGGCAAGATTAAAATATCTGAATTTAACACACTCTATCACACTTGCACCCCCTTAGGGTATCCTCTCTTGTTGCCTTTCGAATACAATGGTCATGTCCCTTGAACGTAGGGGTACCATTAGCAAATTCCCTAGATTCAAAATCATCACAAAGAGCATAGTCCCTCGACGACCCTCGATGTTGCCTACGAATATATGACCTCGTCCCTCGGTTGTTGCCTACGAATAAGTGATGATTGTCCCTACGAATTTGCTAAAGTATCCTTACATGTTCCCTTCAATGACCATACGATGATCCTACGATTGTCCCTTCACATCCAACGGATAGGGTTACCTACCAACTAATGCTATGGATAACCTTATTCTAAAAGAGAAGGAAAATAACATGGAAATGACCATTTTGAGTAGGTAAATAAGACTCTATTGCTTACTCCAATCAAATACTTTTTCACACCTCACACTTTTCAAAAACTATCTTTTCAAACACTTTGTATACATTCCAGCGAGAATCATTACAAAGTTAAACATTTTTTAAACGAACATTTTCGAACATTTCGTATACATTCCAACGAGAATCATTACGAAGTCAAAGCGAAATGTCTTTTCAAAACACTTTTCAAATCACAAACACAGAAAGCAATTTTTCAAAAGTGAGCTAAGAAACTAAGAACCCGTAGATAACTACGGATGGAAAACTTTTGTGTGGGATGTTTGATGTGAAGAAAGTTTTAATGAGTCAAAGAAAAGATTGATGTCGGCTCCGATTTTGACTCTACCTAATCCAGGAGAATCTTTTGTTGTGCATTGTGATGCTTGTTTGATGGGGGTTAGGTGGTATGCTCATGCAGAATAATAAGGTGGTTGCTTATGCGTTAAGACAATTGAGGACTCATGAAAAGAATTATCCTATGCATGACTTAGAACTGGCTGCAGTTGTTTTTGTGCTAAAAATTTGGAGGCATTATCTTTATGGTTCTAGATTTGAAGTCTTTAGTAACCATAAGAGTTTGATTGAAGTACTTGTTTGACCAGAAAGAGTTGAATATGAGGCAGCGAAGGTGGTTAGAATTGCTGAAAGACTATGATTTCAGTTTGAATTATCATCCAGGAAAAGCTAATGTTGTGGCTGATGCTTTAAGCCGAAAGACCTTGCATATGTCGGCAATGATGGTTAAAGAGTTTGAATTAATTGAGCAGTTCCGAGACTTGAGTTTGGTTTGTGAAGTGACACCGCAGAGTGTTATGTTGGGAATGTTGAAGGTTAATACTGACTTTCTCGACAGTATTAGAGAAGCTCAAAAGCTAGATGTGAAGTTGGTGGATGCAATGGTAGGAACCGATCAGTCTGAGAATAGTGATTTCAAGTTAGAAGCACAAGGTATGTTGAGATTCCGAAATCGGATTTGCATTATTGATGACGAGGGGATTAAGAAAGTGATTCTTGAGGAAAGTCATAGAAGTAATTTGAGTATTCATCCGGGAGCTACAAAGTGTATCAAGACTTGAAAGGCTTGTTTTGGTGGCCTAGAATGAAGCGTGATGTGGCATAGTTTGTGTATGCTTGTTTGACTTGTCAGAAGTCGAAGATTGAGCATCAAAAGCCTGTGGGGTTGATCCAACCGTTAGAAGTTCCAGAGTGGAAATGGGATAGCATTTCAATGGACTTTGTAATAGGATTACCTAATACCTTGAGGGACCATGATTCGATATGGGTGATTGTGGATAGGCTTACGAAGTCGGCTTACTATATACCTATTAACATCACATATCCAGTTTCGAAGTTGGCAGAGATTTATGTCGGGGTAATTGTGAAGCTACATGGAATTCCTCTGTGTATTGTGTCGGATAGAGATCCGAGGTTCACATCTAATTTTTGGAAGAGTTTGCAAGAAGCGTTGGGATCTAAGTTGTGGTTGAGTCCGACGTATAATCTGCAAACTATATTCAGAGCGAGAGAACTATTCATTCGTTGGAAAATTTGTCGAGGACATGTGTTCTTGAGCAACGAGGCTCATGGGATACTTATCTTCTGTTGATCGAGTTCACTTATAATAACAGTTACCATTCTAGTATTGGGATGGCACCTTTTGAAGCACTGTATGATCGTAGGTGTAGGACTCTATTATGTTGACATGAATTTGGTGAAAGAATGGTAGTTGGACCAGAAATTGTTCGAGAGACTACTGAGAAAGTGATGTTTATCCGGGAAAAGATGAAGGCTTCCTAGAGTAAGCAGAAAAGTTACCATGACAAGAGAAGAAAAGATTTAAAATTCCAAGTTGGTGATCATTTGTTTTTGAGAGTCACACCTGTGACTGGGGTTGGGAGAGCTTTGATGTCTAAGAAGCTCACTCCTCGTTCTATTGGTCCGTATCAGATATCGTATAGACTTGGAAAAATGGCCTATCGAGTGGCGTTACCTCCAAATCTTGCTAATTTGCATGATGTGTTTCATGTATCGCAACTCCAGAAGTATAATCCTGATCTGTCTCATGTGATTCAAATGGACGATGTGCAAGTATGGGATAATCTCACAGTAGAGACGACACCTTTGAGGATTGCGGATCGCGAAATGAAGACTTTAAGAGGAAAAAGATTGTGTTGGTGAAGGTTGTCTGGTTGGGAGCTGCTGGAGAAAGCATGACATCTGAATTGGAGAGCAAGATGCGGGACTCCTATCCTGAGTTGTTTGAACCAGGTAAATTTTCGAGGACGAAAATATTCTAAGTAAGGGAGAGTTGTAACACCCGAATTATTTAATTATTAATTTAATATTTTCGTATATTTTTCCGAATAATTAGTAATATTGTAGAATATCAATTTAAGTCATTATATGATTATAGGGTGATTAATTGAATTAAGTTGTAGGAATAATAATATTAATAATATTATAATTGTAAAAATTATTAGTAAGTGGGCTCTGTTGTTGTGTTGGTTGTAGCAAAGTGGGGGTATAGACTAGTAAGCCCAATGAGAATAATAATAATAATAATATTATTATATTATTTTAAGGGAAATAGAATAGAAATTAGGTTGTTGGTTTATGAGTAAAAGAGAAAGGATTTGGGAAAAACAAGAGATAGGTAGAAGTTGCAACCTTGAGGCTAGGTCAGAATCTCCATCGTAGAGCAAATCAACCTTTGATTCACCAGGTAAGGGTGAGGTTCTTGCTTTATAATTGGGAACATGATGGATGATGTGTGGGATGAGGTTTATAGATTTTGCTTATTTTGTGTCTTGTTGTTGTCAAATTGATTTCTAATTGTTGCTTGATAATCCATGAAATTGGTTGTATGAACCTAAATTGGGCATATGTTGTTTTGGTTTTATTCCTTGTGTTGCTATTTTGTTGTACTGAATCCTTTTGGTCTGTAAGTGATTTGGGTGCCAAAAATTGGGAGAAAGGGCAGGAGGAAGATGCTGGCAGCGTAGAAAATCCCACTATGTTACATTTAGTTCGCCCAACGGGTGGGCGCAGTGCCAACTGAGTTCCTGTCAAAGACGTGGCGCGAAGATGAGGACGCAGCGCGTACTATGCGATTTTGAACAATAAATTATGATTTTTGAATTCTGCCCAATTTAGGTTCTTGAAGTAGGGACATTTGAGCAGGCTTTCATGAGTAAAATAATGTTAGTAATTAATAAGGAATGATACCGGAACTAATTAAAAACAGTTCCGATTAGTGTGTTGGTAGTTGTAAGCAGAATAGTCAATTAACCAGAATTTGGAGGAATTGAAAGAATGGCTCCTATACACTACTAGGCTATTATAGCATGTTTGTTTTGCTGAATTTATGTTGAATGTATTGAATTGCAGGTATAATGGTATAAAGTTGGTTGTTGTCCTAATTATGGACAAGTTTTGTTGGAGGCTTAATAGCCAATGTTGAAAGTTGTTTGTCGTTCTAATTTGTCTTGTTGTGTATGTTGTTGTTGTTGTATACCATACATGATAGTCGCATACATTGCATTTTATTAAGTTGGAGCTATGCTCACCCATGTTAGCCTGGATTGGCAAATGTTGAAAGTTGAAGACTTATTATGCCTTGTTGATGCCTCGGTAAACTGGCATATTTTTAAGTTGGGAGTTTTACTCCGATGGTACCACATGCATCTGCATTTGTCTAAGTTGCATACTATAACGCATAATTATGTTGTTGTGTGTTTAAATTGTGTTTGTTGTTGATTGGTTGTGAGATGGAAAAAATAGTGATTTTTATATAATTCTAACTATATATCATTTATCATGATCTTAATTATATAGTTTGATATCTCACCCTTTCTTTTGTTTCGCCGTTGCGTTTATATTGGTAACGTGCAGGTAGTTGTTACCGTTTTTAGTTCAAGTTTAGTGTCATTTCTCTGATACGTAGCACTCGGGGGAAAATGAACACTTGTCTTATTTTGTCGTTTTAATGTTGAATTTTATGTCGTTGATTGAGGAGTTTATTGTGTTGATGTTGTTTTCTGATTCAAAAGATTTTATATATTATGTGGAAAATTATTATGAATCCCCTACATGATTAATAAAGTTGGTTTGTACTATGAAGACTATATTTATGTGTTGTGTTCGTTTCGCATCTTTAAAGTGTTATGTATCTGTTTTTGAGTAAGAATGACGGGTTTAGGTGTTTAAGTTGAAAAGTGTGACATTCTGATTATGTTGGAAAATTTTAAACTCTAATTTTCTGTTTAATTACTTGGGGTAGAATTGGGGTGTTACAGTATTCTATAGGAACCTTTTTGAAAATTTGTATATGTGCTAAAAAGGGTATATGTAAAAAATGGATGGTGGGGTGAGAAAAGAAGTATTTTTTTATAATTTTGGTTTGATAGAACTTCCAATGAGTTCCAGGCCTACATACCAACAATGTGCAATGTTGAAATCAAAACCAAGTAGTTCGGCTAAAAAAGACTAAAATTGTGTGTGTATTGATTTTAAGAAAATATTAGTTTAGAAAAACCACAAAGGACTCAAATTTTTTTTGGATGAGGTTAGGTGTTTTTTAGTCTTCTGAAAAGAAAAGTCAAAGTATTATTAAATGGATTGGAAGTTATTAAGAAAACAAATTTGAAAAAAAACTCATGGCCCTAAGTCCAAGTTTTTTATGAAAGCAGTTCGAGTTTTGAAAAAACAAGAATCCTTTGAAAAAAGAGGGAAGATTTTGAAAATTAAATAATGGGGAGGAGATGAAGAGGCTAACCTGAGTGCATAAAGTAAAAGGTAAGGGTAAAGAAAGATCTAACCGGGTGAGAAAACTAGTACTTGACATCAAGAGCCAATACCACATCACATCCTTTGGATTACCACATAAGCAACAAATAACTAGACAAAAAAACCAAGTTTCAGATAAGTCAATGCCTTGGATGAACTCTTGTCTTAAGAAAAACGGGCAGTGTAACGGTTGTATTTGGAGGAAATCCATGATTAATCGAGTATAACGAAATAACCTGCATACAAAGATAATAACCAGACAAGAGAAAATATCACCAAGAGCACAAATATCTCCAAGCTGAGGTAAGGGTCCTAATCCTAAGTCGAAAGATCAAGCTCCAAGCACAAGGATAGTAACCAAGTCCAATTAAAAGTTTTTTATGTTTAGGTTGAATTATTAAGTGTTTTGGAAAAGGAAAACAAAGCTCAAGTGAGCAAATTCAAAATGGCAAGAAAATAAAATACTTTAGTGAGCAAAAGGAAAAATGACATAGAAAATAAATGCTCAAGTGAGCAAAGAAAAAATGGCATAAAAATAAATTCTCAAGTGAGCAAAGAAAAAAATGACATGAAATGTAAAATGCTAAAAATAAAAGTGCATAAAAATAAAGAGCATAAAAGTAAAAGTGGAAAGTAAATAGCGGAAAATAAAAGCAATTAATAAAGGTTCGTAATATGACCAACTTGAAACTTGTCAAGTATATCATTAAATTGTTAATTGTTAGTCGTCAGCAAGATGACCATCTTGAAACTTACGCATGAAGACTTGTCAGAAGCTTGATAGAATCAACGCGACCACACAACAAGTTTCAATTGTTTTTTGTCAAGTATATCATCGGTTTTGGAATTATCACATCTCTTGATAAAAAATGATTGAAAATTTCAAATGGCAAGGTTAGTGGAAACTTGCCAGAAGCTTGATTAGAAATCAACATGACTACACGACAGGCGCCACAAATGTTGAACCAAAATCAAAGCTCAAGTCATCTTTTGGGGCTTGTGTTAGAACATTAAAGTTCATGCCACCAATTGATCATTTTCTCTAAATCGGGACAACAGAAAAATAAGATGAAGAAGAAGAAATAATTTTCAAGTTTATTTTGCATCAGTTGAATTTATTCAGTCTAACTTCGTCAAAATCAATCATCTCTCTTTGGTGGATTTGGTCAAAAGACTTATCAACACCCAAATTTCATTGACGTTGAGGAGATTTGTGACTCCAAAATAAATTTAAAAGTCAGCAAAATAAAATGAAAACAAAATTCAAATAAAAGGATAAAAAATAATTTTGAAATTAGGTAATTTAATTGGACTTTATTGACGAAATATATAAATAGTATTTTTGCATCAAAATAAAATTCCTAGAAAATTATCCAAAGTCAAATAGGGTTCAACAAGTGTTGACAAAATTTTTGAGAATTTTTTAAAGTCAGAAAATATTTTTTTAATTATAAAATAAAAGGTGAATTAAACCAAAAATGGAAAAAAAATGGTAAAATCATAAATAAAAATGAAATGAGTTCACCAATATATGTCAAATGACTATTGGATCCTTCCATAATTTTTCCAGAATTTTAAAATGTCAAAAAGTATTTTAAAACAATTAAAAACAACAAATAAAAGAGAAAAATCATTAAAAAATATCGAATCTAAAAATAAAAATATGAAAAAATAAAATTCAGAAAGATAATATTTCAAAATATTTTCATAATATTTGGACCGAAAATGAATTTTATCTGATTTTTTGAAGTTTAAAATATTTAAAATATAAAATCAAAAAATAAAAATAAAAGCCAAAAAAATGTGTACCATTTGATCATAGTCAAAACACGTTAGTAATCACATCCAATGGACATGGCGCGCTGTGCTTGATATGGACCTCCTTGGTTTCCACACCGAATTACAAATTAAATTAAATTTTAAAAAATAAAATCTGATGCAATATCACGCGTTGGATTGATACTGACTAATAAAAGTAATTAGATCCAAGGGCTCTTATTACGCGTGCATTATAAGGCAAAGTCACCGAATCCAGTTTGAAAAAATTACATGTCATGCTTTCATTGGTTGAAGACAAGCACGTAGGTCATCTTCATCCTCCAACAATCCTCCATTGTGATTGCTCAAACTGTAAAATCAATAGCAATGGGTGGTATCCTTGGATTCGTCTCTTCAACACGATCTCGACCACATGCTCGCGAAAAATTTATTTACACTGAGTGAAGAGAATTTTGGGAAAAACTTAAATAATAACGAATAGGATTTTGATAAAGTTCTCAGAGTCAATACTTGATGAAAATGCAAATGATGAAGATCACAAGGATCAGGGAGATGAGGAGAGTGCAATGATGTTTTATTTTGAAAGGTTTGATGGAGATTCCTACCTGAATGAAGTTCACTTTCAGAGGTCTGAAAATGGACTTGGATAGCACGATTAGGAAACTTCAAGGCACGATTCTTGTTCTGTTAGCTTCAGTGAGGTTCAAGGCAGAAGAATGATGAAAATGCAAATGATGAAGATCACAAGGATCAGGGAGATGAGGAGAGTGCAATGATGTTTTATTTTGAAAGGTTTGATGGAGATTCCTACCTGAATGAAGTTCACTTTCAGAGGTCTGAAACTGGACTTGGATAGCACGATTTAGGAAACTTCAAGGCACGATTCTTGTTCTGTTAGCTTCAGTGAGGTTCAAGACAGAAGAATGAATGGTTAATTTCAAATTGAAATGGCTTTGAGAGTGAAAATGAAGTTGCAGAAAATATGGTTCAAGAGAGAGTTTGGCAGGGGTTTTCTGTATATCAAAGCTTGAGGAAATGAGTGGAATGTGCCTCTTATCTATAGGAGAAGTGAATGGGATCAAAAGAGAGGGTGAATGATGCAATTTGGACCAAAATCGTGCACACCCGTGGTCATGAAGAAAGTGTGACTTCATGTGCATCAAAACTCAATCAATCCATGTGTTTTGATGTGCTAATTAATCTTGGGAAGTTCCTAATCACAATTAGTCACAAAACAAGGCTTAACTTGGCTCAAAAATGAGTTACACGCGTAAATGCACAAACTAATGGTGAGCTCGAACCAGAATTTTGCATAAACGTTGAACTAAGGCCAAATTCAATTCCCTCGTGCGTTTTCTGATTTTCTTTGATCCAAATGAAGTATTCAAAGAGTAGAACACAATTCAAAAAGAATCAAATCAAATGGATGCTTGAATTGAGAGATTGAGCCTTTAGGATTCTTGAAAAATCACTGATTTTCTCGGCCAGGCCTTGGTCAAGCATGCCACTTTCTAAAAATGACCTATAATGTTTCTTCTACAAAATTTCTCTTCCACTCAAAATTTTCCCTTAATTTTCAATGATATGAAGTAGACTTATCAAAGAAAATTTGGAAAAAAGAATAACTCAAAAATTCCAAAAATTGAGAAAGTTATGATCTTGTGAATTTGATGAAAATTTGTGAAGTGGCCTATAATCTTTTGACTTCTTCAAGCAACTTCCAAACACTTTCAATCTTCAAAACTTAAATGGAGATAAAGTCCACATATTCAAGATTGTTTTGCAAAAATAATGACCTCAAGATGATAAATGATGATCAAGATAGGATCTTTTGAAGTTGATTGTAATCTTTTGACTTCATAAGCAAGTTTCCATGCATTTTATCTTCCTACCAATTGAACTAAGTTGTATTAGACATCCTTTGGTCCATTGTGAACGAAAAATGAGCTCAAGGAGACAAGGGATGATCAAGCTATGATCCTTTGAAGTCATACAAGATGAATGAAGCATCAATTTAGAGAGTGGTTAATCCTAGACCTCTAAAACAATCTTTTCATCAATCAAACTCCTTGGACCAAAGTATGTTCATATTATAAGTCCTCTTAAGAATCCAATGACTTTGAAACATCCACAAACTTCATACAAACACCAAGATATGATCCTCATAAGTCCAAAACCCTAATTTCAAGATAGATGGCCATAGAATGGAGAATTTTTTGAATTTGATGATCTCTTTCAAATATGAATCATGTAATCAAGATAAGAGACCATGTTTGGGGACAAGAGAAGTCTTCAATGATAGAAAATACTTCCAACATCTTGAGGATTGAGGAGAGAAGGCATGGAAATAAACACATGAATCTATTGACTTCTTGAATAAGAAACTTATGCATCATTCACCTACAATATTTGGCAAGAAAAGTGTATACATATCATTGTTAGCCAAGTATCAATCATCACACTCTGGAAATGAACACACACACAAGATGCTTGGTGATCTCCTAAGGCCACAATTGAAGTAGGAGAAAGAGGTAGATTCAAAATTGTGATCTTTGTGCCATGCAATGATATGAGGTATGAGTGAATGTTAGGGGCAAAAATTGGGGTACAACAACTACCCTTATTTAAGTGTCTTCTATCTGGATATAAGAAGGGAACCTTCGCCTCGACGGGATAAACTTAAATATAATATGAGCCCTATTTTTGGCCCTAAGATATTATGCATTGCTTAATGGTTATCCAATGTAATATGACGATCTCTACAGGGGCTGGGAACAATAGTAACAATCTTTAGATAGACGGTGAACTATATCCTCACAGAGGAGTTAGCAAAAAACAAAGGGAGAGACACCAACTTTCTAAAGATAGTAAACCATCAACCCCGAATAAGCACCAAGAATTGTTTCTGACCAAAAGGTGGTAAGAAGACGACATGAACAATAGACTAAATCTCCATAGATCAATGGAACTTCACCAAAGACAGGTTGGAAGTCCTTCTTTAACTAGGATACTTCATCTAGAAAAGGTAACAAAACAAATCATACAACCATTGAGTCAAAATTCTTCCCATTGGACTATTCAACAAATCAACGATGAACAATCTCCCATAATGGCGAGATTTCCATCCATCGGGATAACAAATCTTCGATAAACTACCTTCCATAAAGACAAGATTTCCATTCATCAGAATAACAAATCTTCGATAAATTGTCTTCCATAAAAACAAGGTTTCCATTCATCGGAATAAAAAATCTTCGATAAACTACCTTCCATAAAGACAAGGTTGCCATTCATCGGAATAACAGATCTTCGATATACTACCTTCCATAAGGACAAGGTTGTCATTCATCGAAACAACAAATCTTTGATAAACTTGCTTCCATAAAGACAAGGTCGCCATTCATCGCAATAACAGATCTTCGATAAATTACCTTGCATAAGGACAAGGTTGTCATTCATCGGAACAACAAATCTTCAATAAACTACCTTCCATAAGGACAAGGTTTCCATTCATCGGAACAACAAATCTTCGATAAATTACCTTCCATAAGGAAAGGATTGCCATTCATCGGAACAACAAATCTTTGATAAACTACCTTCCATAAAGACAAGGTTGTCATTCATCGGAATAACAGATCTTCGATAAACTACCTTCCATAAGGAAAAGGTTGCCATTCATTGGAACAACAAATATTCGATAAACTACCTTCCATGGATGCATCTTTTTGTTTTTAAGTTTTTAAGTGTTTTGTAATTTTCTTTATTTTGACAATCTTCTGTCCCCATACCATTTCATTAATGTTATAAGTACTTTTTGGCTTACTATTCATTATTTTTTTAAAAACTTATGCATTTTTTATTATGACAAAATGGGGGAGAAAATCTTGAGATTTTGAATTGATAAATCATAGAAATTACCAGGATTAAATGTCAAACATTTCTATATTTCTAAAAAAAAGACAAGTGTACTTGCTTCTTAAGTATGCAGAAAAAGATAAGCTCTCAAAAGAAAATTCTGAAAAGCTCAACAGACCAAGTGCTGAAATCAACACTCTAGAAAGTAAACTATGGAAGAAAAGAAAAATCTCAGGGAAGTTCTACCTTGCAATTATTTCTTTTCAGTATTTAATTCAGGGGGAGATATTTTTTTATCATATACAAAATTTCTTAAATCAAAATCTAGACATTTTTGTCATCATCAAAAAGGGGGAGATTGTAAGAACAAAGTTTGTTTCTAATAATATAATAAAGTTTTGATGATAACAAGTATAATAAATTTTGTATAGAAGTTATGATCTTCTAATGAATATGATACTCTGACATGCATATGTTTTTGTTTCAGAAGATGTTCTGACTCAAGTGCTTAAAATGGATTATTATATACATCATGCTGAGCAGAAGATGAGGTTGGAAGTTTTGAGCAAGAACTTCTGAAACACGCACGCTATATATAATTGTACATGATTAGTTTCAGAATATGTTCTGACTCAAGTGCTAAATGGAATATATACTATGCTGAGCAGAAGATGAAGTTAGAAGTTCTGCTCAAGAACTTTTGGAACCCGCACGCTCCAAAGAAAGCTTCTGAGTATATAATGAAAAACAACTTCTGATAGAAGCATGCAAACGCAAACTTCTAATAAGAAGCACCAAAAGAATGTTCTGACTAGAAGATGTTTTAACAAGGCTTACAGAATATAGGTACGTCATCTTCTAAGACAAATTCTGCAAGAGTAACATTTTCCTACTAAGCAAAAAATGGCTAAGTACTTGAGCGGCACAATTTTCAAGAGTCATTGGTTAAGGAAAATCAAGTGAAGATTATGCATCCTTAGTTACTCTTCCCAGTATTCAAGACATGTTACCAAGTAACGTAAACTTTCTGGAAGCACTATATAAGGCATTCAAATTCAAAGGAGAAAAATAACAACTTACAATAATCATTCTTAGAAAAGTCACGCTTCCAAAATAAAAGTCAATACTTGTAATCAGTTTTCTTTATTGTTGAACTAAATTTTTGTGTAAACTTTACTTTGTGAAGAAAAGCTTTTTAGAAGCAATATTGTACACAGTCAGTCATAAATCATTTATTTGATAGTTGTTCCTTGAGAGTTGGGTCAGTATTCTCGAGAGGGCTAGGACTAGTTGAGTCTTAGAGGTGTTAGTCACTTGAAGTTGGCTTGTGCAGAGTTGTTCCTTGAGAGAACATTTGGGTCAGTATTCTTGAGAGGGCTAGGACTAGTAAGTCTTAGAGGAAGTTAGTCACAATAGTTGGTTGTGCAGTGTAATCGGTTGATTATAGTGGATTAAGTCCTCGTTGAGAGAGGCGAAATCACCTTGATGGGTGGACTGGAGTAGTTTGAGTTTCAAATGAACCAGGATAAAAATCCTTGAGTATTTTAGTATTGTTGTTTGGGTAAAAGAATTAAAAAGAAGAAAAACTTATTCAACCCCCCCCCTCTAAGTTTTTTTCCAAGCCTTCAATTAGTATCAGAGCTCTTGGTTCTGGGTGCAAACACTTAACAGTGTTAGATAAAGATCCAGAAGAAAAACACAAGATGGAAACATATAACAACAACACTAAACCTCTAACGTTTGATAGAGAAGACTTTGAGTATTGGAAGGATAGACTGGAAAGCTTTATTTCAGGCTACGATCCTGATCTATGGGGTATGGTGTTGGATGGTTACAAACCTCTAGTAGATGGAGATGGAAACAAGATTGAAAGGAAATCTATGGACAAGCCACATAAAAAAAATATAAAAATCATCAAAAAGCCAGAAACATTAGGTTAAGTGACATCTCTATGATAGAATATGAAAAGATCACAAACAAAGACACAACACATGGCATTTTTGAATCACTCAAAATGTCACATGAAGGGAACACCCAAGTCAAGTAGTCCAAGGCTCTAGTACTTATCCAGAAGTATGAAGCATTTAAAATAGAGGACAATGAGTCTATTGAGGCTATGTTCTTAAGGTTCCAAACTCTAACTGCTGGCCTAAAAGTGCTGGACAAAGGTTACACAAAAGCTGACCATGTAAAAAAAATCCTCAGGAGCTTACCTAGAAGATGGGCACCTATGGTGACAACGTTTAAAGTCTCAAAGGATCTAAATGCAATCTCCCTAGAAGAACTCATTCGTGCTCTGAGGAGTCATGAGATTAAGATGGATGAATTTGAACCTCAGAAGAAAGGTAAGTCAAATGCATTAAAATCCACACAAAAATATGATGTTAATACTTTTCAGGTAGAAGATGGAAGCTCTGAAGATTCAGAGTCAGAAGATGAACTATCCATGCTCCCTAGAAGAATAAACAAAATGTGGAAGCATAAGCAAAGGAAATTTAGTAACCATAGAAGATCTAAAGATAAAGGAGAATCTTTTGGACACAAAAGGTTCAGCAAAAGAAGCATCACATGCTATGAATGCAAAGAACCTGGACATTTCAAGACTGAATGCCCCAATCTACAAAGAGAAAAACCAAAGAGAAGATTTGAGAAAAAGAGAGGTATGATGGCCACATGGGATGATTTAGAATCTTCTGAAGTTGAATCTGATTCAGAAGATGAACATGCAAATTTAGCATCTATGGCAACTACAACAGATGACTCTACTTCTGAGTCTGAGACAGAAGAGGTATTTTCTGATCTAACTAGAACTGAATTAGAAGATAGTCTATCAGAACTTCTGGAAATTTATAGCCAACTCAAAATCAAATACAAGAAACTCAAAAAGAATCTTGTATCTTAAATTGAGCAACTTAAGGCAGAAAACTCTGAGCTTAAAGAAAATAATATAAAACTTAAAAATGATCTTCAAAATGCTAAAACAATTTCCAGCTCAGATAATGCTTCAAGTTCTAAATATATTTTACAAGAATATGACTATAGCTTTCAGAAGTTTCTGGCTAAAAGCATAGATAGAAGCAAGATGGCTTCCATGATCTATGGAGTCAGCAGAGACAACAGAAAGGGAAAGAAATATATAAACCCAAATATGTTGATGAAATGAAAATCACATACAAACCACTACACAAACAATTTGAGTATGGTCACACACACGATATTAAATACACATCATACTCTGAAAACTTCTATGTTAAACCAAAGTTCAAACAAAACTTTAGGAAAACTAACCAGAAAGGACCACAAAAGGATATGGGTACCTAAGGAGAAAATAATGTATGTTGCAGATGTCCTTAAATGCCAAATTGAAACACCAGTCATGGTACTTGGACCCTGGCTGCTCACGTCACATGACGGGAAGAAGGTCTATGTTCCAAAGCCTGGAAATTAAATCTGGAGGAGACGTGAAGTTTAGAGACAACCAGAAGGGAAAAATCATTGGTTCTAGATACATTGGTAATGGTAACCTTCCTTTCATATCTGATGTTTTATTAGTAGAAGGATTAGCTCATAATTTATTGTCCATAAGTCAATTAAGTGACAATGGTTATGACATAATCTTTAATCAAAAGTCATGTAGGGCTGTTAGTCAGAAGGATGGGTCAATCCTATTTTCTGGAAAGAGAAAGAACAACATTTATAAAATTAATCTTTCAAATTTAAAATCCCAAAATGTAAAATGCCTTCTATCTGTTAAAGATAAACAATGGGTCTGACATAAAAGATTAGAACATGTTAGCATGAGAAAAAAATTTCTAATTAACAAACTCAATCTAGTCATAGGACTTCCTAATTTGAAGTTCAACTCAGAAGTTCTATGTGAAGCCTGTCAGAAGGGAAAATTTTCAAAACCATCTTTTAAATCTAAAAATGTTGTCTCTTCCTCTAGGCCATTAGAACTTCTGCACAATGATCTATTTGGACCAGTGAAAATTGCATCCATTAGAGGCAAGAAGTATGGATTGGTAATTGTAGATGACTATAGGAGATGGACATGGGTAAAGTTATTGAAACACAAGGATGAGTCACATTCTGTGTTCTTTGACTTCTGCAATCAAATTCAAAATGAAAAAGAATTTAAAATCATAAAAGTTAGAAGTGATCATGGTGGTGAATTTGAAAACCAATTTTTTGAAATATATTTTAAAGAAAATGGCATTTCACATGATTTCTCTTGTCCTAGAACTCCCCAAAAAAATGGAGTTGTAGAACGAAAGAATAGGACTTTACAAGAAATGGCTAGAACCATGATCAATGAAACTAATATGGGTAAACATTTATGGGCAGAAGCTGTGAACACATCGTGTTACATTTAGAATAGAGTTTCTATTAGACCTATTCTTGAAAATACTCCTTATGAATTGTGGAAAAACAGAAAGCCCAACATTTCATATTTTCATCCATTTGGATGCACCTATTATATTCTTAACACTAAATAACATATGAACAAGTTTGATTCTAAAGCACAGAAATGTATGTTGCTTGGATACTCTAAACACTCAAAAGGCTATAGAGTGTACAACACAGAAACTCTGATTGTGGAAGAATCAATCAAAGTAAGATTTGATGATAAGCTTGGCCAACAAATGCCAAAGAAAACAGAAAATGTTGCAGGTACAGAAGTTCTTTTGCCAAACTCTGGCAGAATAGAATAGAAGGAAAACTCAGAAGTTCCAGCTATTGCAGAAGTTCAGGAAAACTTACAAATTTCTGAAGAATCTCACAAAAGATACCCAAGAATGAAATCAGCTTATCTAGAAAATGTTATCATAGGAAAGAAAGATGATCCCATCAGAACTAGGTCCTCCTTAAGAATAAATGAAGAATCTTTGTTTGGACTAGTTTCTATGATTGAGCCAACCTCTGTTGATGGAGCTCTTCAAGATAATGACTGGATTATAGCCGTGCAAGAAGAACTCAACCAATTCTCCAGAAATGATGTATGGGATTTAGTTCCAAGACCAAAAGGATTTAACATCATTGGAACAAAGTGGGTGTTCAGAAACAAGCTAAATGAGCAAGGAGAAGTTATCAGAAACAAGGCACGACTGGTTGTACAAGGGTATAGTCAGCAAGAAGGTATTGATTATAATGAAACTTTTGCTCCAGTTTCCGGGTTAGAATCCATTAGATTGTTAATTTCTTTCGTTGTACAAAACAATATTACTTTATATCAAATGGATGTTAAAAGTGCCTTTTTAAATGGATATAGAGAAGAAGAAGTTTATATTCGTCAACCTCCTGGTTTTGAAGATTCAAAATTTTCAGAACATGTTTTTAAACTTAAAAAACCATTGTATGGTTTAAAACAAGCTCCCAGAGCTTGGTATGAACGTTTAAGCAACTTTCTTCTAGAAAAGAATTTTACCAGAGGAAAAGTGGATACAACCTTATTCAAAAAAACATTTAAAATGACATTTTAATCTGTCAAATATATGTTGATGATATTATATTTGGAACTTCTAATGTCTCTCTTGGAAGAGAATTTGATGAGTCTATGCAGGCAGAGTTTGAGATGAGTATGATGGAAGAGCTGAAATTCTTTCTGGGAATTCAAATCAATCAATGCTCAGAAGGTACTTACATCCATCAAACGAAGTATGTTAAAGAACTTCTGAAGAAATTCCAACTATCAGAAAGTAAGGAAGCAAAGACTCCAATGCATACCACATGTAATTTAGGTAAGGATGAGGTAAGTAAGAAGGTAGATCAGAAGCTCTACATACGTATGATTGGATCTCTTCTATATCTAACTGCATCTAGGCCAGATATTCGGTTCTGTGTATATTTATGTGCTAGATTCCAATCAGATCCCAGAGAATCCCACTTAATTGTTGTTAAGAGAATTCTAAGGTATCTGAAAGGTAGTACTAATGTTGGTTTGTGTTATAGAAGATCAAAAGATTTCAAATTAGTAGGATTTTGTGATGCTCACTTTGCTGGAGATAAAGTGGAACGTAAAAGTACATCTATAAGTTATCAATTTCTGGGCAACAACTTGATATCATGGTACAACAAGAAGCAAGCCACCATAACACTCTCAACAACAGAAGCAGAATACGTTGCTGTTGCTGGATGTAGTACCTAGATGCTCTGGATGAAGAGTCAATTAGAAGATTATCATCTGTATGAGAGTAAGATCCCTATCTTCTGTGATAATACCTCTGCTATTTGCCTTTCTAAAAATCCTATTTTACATTCAAAGGCAAAACTTATTGAAATTAAACATCATTTCATCAGGGACTATATTCAGAAAGGAATTTTAACTTTAGACTTTGTTGATACACACCATCAGTGGGCTAATATATTTACTAAACCACTTTCTGAAGATAGGTTTAAATTTATTTTGAAAAATATTAGTATGGAAACTTGCCTTGAATGAAATTCTGTTCAAAATCAATATAGTCAGAAGTTCTGTCTTATATAAATGTTCTAGTTAACATCTCTTTAGAAGTTAAAAGAGAAGTTAAGTTAGAAACCATATCTAGAAGTTCTGAAACTCTTCAAAACGTTTCATTACTAAGTATGGTCAGAAGTTCATTAGATCAAATAGTTGTAACGCTGTGACCTAGAAGTTGAACACGTGCTCAAACCTTCCGCTAGGTTACCCACACACGTGCTAGATATTGACATGAATTCCTAGGTAACTGTTTAAATCTCCTCAAATCTCAAGAAATCCCTCCAACTATCAGACGCCATTAATGCGTGTGATGATTATTAAAGTTGTTTTTAACTTTCCCTAGTTGCACGCCCAACCTAGAACTTCTGTCTTCTTTACCAAACATGGATGCATCTTTTTGTTTTTAAGTTTTTAAGTGTTTTGTAATTTTCTTTATTTTGACAATCTTCTGTCCCCGTACCATTTCATTAATGTTATAAGTACTTTTTGGCTTACTATTCATTATTTTTTTTAAAACTTATGCAATTTTTATTATGACAAAAAGGGGGAGAAAATCTTGAGATTTTGAATTGATAAATCATAGTAATTACCAGGATTAAATGTCAAACATTTCTACATTTCTAACAAATATACAAGTGTACTTGCTTCTGAAGTATGTAGAAAAATCTAAGCTCTCAAAAGAAAATTCTAAAAAGCTCAAAAGACCAAGTGCTGAAATCAACACTCTAGAAAGTAAACTCTGGAAGAAAAGAAAAATCTTAGGGAAGGTCTACCTTGCAATTATTTCTTTTCAATATTTAATTCAGGGGGAGATTATCAATCTCAGGGGGAGATATTTGTTTATCATATACAAAATTTCTTAAATCAAAATCTAGACATTTTTGTCATCATCAAAAAGGGGGAGATTGTTAGAACAAAGTTTGTTTAAATTATATATTAAAGTTTTGATGATAACAAGTCTAATAATTTTGTATAGAAATTATGATCTTCTAATGAATATGATACTCTGACATTCATATGTTTGGTTTCAGAAGATGTTCTGACTCAAGTGCTTAAAATGGATCATTATATACATCATGCTGAGCAGAAGATGAACTTAGATGTTCTGAGAAAGAACTTCTAGAACACGCACACTATATATAATGGTACATGTTTAGTTTCAGAAGATGTTCTAACTCAAGTGTTAAATGGAATATATACTATGCTGAGCAGAAGATGAAGTTAGAAGTTCTTAGCAAGAACTTCTGGAACCCGCATGCTCCAAAGAAAGCTTTTGAGTATAGAATGAAATACAACTTCTGATAGAAGCATGCAAGCGTAAACTTTTGATAAGAAGCACCAAAAGAATGTTCTTACTAGAAGATGTTTAACAAGGCTTACGGAATATATGTACGTCATCTTCTAAGACAAATTCTGCAAAAATAACATTTTCCTACTAAGTAAAAACGGCTAAGTACTTGAGTGGCACAATTTTCAAGAGTCATTGGTTAAGAAATATCATGTGAATATTATGCATCCTTAATTACTCTTCCCAGTATTCAAGACATGTTACCAAAGAATGTAAACTTTCTAGAAGCACTATATAAGGCATTCAAATTCAAAGGAGAAAAATAACAACTTACAACAATCATTCTTAGAAAACTCACGCTGCCAAAATAAAAAGTCAATACTTGTAATCAGTTTTCTTTATTGTTGAGCTAAATTTTTGTGTAAAAGTGAAGAAAAGCTTTTTAGAAGCAATATTGTATACAGTCAGTCAGAAATCAGTTATTTGATGGTTATTCCTTGAGAGACCAGTTGGGTCAGTATTCTCGAGAGGGCTAGGACTAGTTGAGTCTTAGAGGTGTTAGTCACTTGTCGTTGACTTGTGCAGAGTTGATCCTTGAGAGACCAGTTGGGTCAGTATTCTCGAGAAGGCTAGGACTAGTGAGTCTTAGAGGTGTTAGTCACTTGTCGTTGACTTGTGCGGAGTTGTTCCTTGAGAGACCAGTTGGGTCAGTATTCTCGAGAAGGCTAGGACTAGTGAGTCTTAGAGGAAGTTAGTCACAATAGTTGGTTGTGCAGTGTAATCGGTTGATTATAGTGGATTAAGTCCTCGTTGAGAGAGGCGAAATCACCTTGATGGGTGGACTAGAGTAGTTTGAGTTTCAAATAAACCAGGATAAAAATCCTTGAGTATTTTAGTATTGTTGTTTGGGTAAAAGAATTGAAAAGAAGAAAAAATTATTCAACCCCCCCCCTCTAAGTGTTTTTCCAAGCCTTCAGCTCTAAACCTTGATCGGATTTCCGAAACTTGGCTCTAGCAACTCCTCCTTGCTCTTGCCTCTTCTCCAAAACCATATCCTCTTTCTCTTCTCCTCTCTATTTCTATTTTTTCCTTGCCTTCTCTTCTCTTTAATAACTCCACTAGTAATAATAATAATAATAATATCTTACTACTTATCATAATGGGCCTAACAAATAACACCTCATTACTTGCGATACCACAATTAAAGCCCAACTCGATTAATAAAATAGTCCATTATTAATAATAATATTATTTCTAATGTTATTTGTTTCAACGAAATCAACTTTATTAATTCTCCGAATAACCGAATAAAATCTGACTTCAACTTAATAATCCAAATACATTCCCAAAATAATACCGACAAATCCGATTGATTTCTTGAACTTCGAGTAAATCCAATAATCAAATCCTTAAATAATATAATTAACCAATTAATTAAATTCGGGCGTTACCCACTGCGTGATTCATCTTTGGCTTATATGGAGAAGTGTTGTGATGCTTTATCTTGAACTGCATGCAGAGTTCGATGATCATTCTGTTGCTAATATTGGTACCATTGTCTATGATAATCCTTTCGGGGACGTCGTATCGGCAGATGAGATTATGTTTGATGAATCGAGCCACGACATTCTTGGTAACAGATGCAAACGAGTCTGCTTCTACCCACTTGGTAAAGTAATCAATAGCAACAAGAATGAAACGATGTCCATTAGAAGCGGTAGGTTTGATTTCTCCGATCATGTCAATTCCCCACATTGTGAAAGGCAATAGGGCGGTCAAAACATTCAATGGAACTGGAGCTATGTGTACTTTGTCTGTGTATATCTGGCATTTGTTACAAGGTCGAGCATAGTGATAACAATCAGCTTCCATAGTGGACCAATAGTAACATGCTCTCAAAATCTTCTTAGCCATTGTATGTCCATTGGAATGAGTACCAAATGCGCCATCATGTAACTCTTCCATAATTCTTCCAGCTGTTCTATAAGATGTCGTTGTTGAGAAAGATCTTGGCGGCGAACCTCCTTAGGAAGTTCTTATCGTTGACAGATGCCCCTTTGGGGTATTCTTGAGCCTCAAGATACCTCTTCACTTCGTAGAACCAAGGTTTCTCTTCTGCTCCTTCGGTATCAAGTTCTCAACAGTACGCCGATTCGTATAGTATTTTCAATAGTGATTTGAGGAGCTTCGTTGTCCCATCTGAATTTAAATATAGATGACATAGTAGCAAACGCGTCTGCCAACTGATTCTCTTCTCGTGGAATATGCTCGAAAGTGATTTCTTCAAAGTAGGGTATCAGATTCAACACATGTTATCGATATAGAATGAGATTCATATGCTTCGTGTCCCATTCTCCCTTGATCTGACTAATCACCAAAGATGAGTCTCCATATACTTGAAAGAATTTAATCCTCAAGTCAATAGCAGCTTTGATACCCATAATGCACGCTTCGTATTCAACCATATTGCTGGTGCAGTCGAAACATAGTCTAGAGGTGAAAGGTGTATGGCCTCCATTGGGAGATACAATCATAGCGCCTATACCATTTCCAATTGCATTAGAAGCTTCATCAAAGACCATGGTCCATAGGAATCCTGGCTCAGGTCCTTCGTCTGGTCGAGACTTGTCTTAATTGGTGACTAAGATGATATCCTCATTTAGAAACTCGAAATGCATGGACTGATAGTCATCTACAACTTGATGAGCCAAATGATCAGCTACCACACTTCCTTTGATCACTTTCTGAGTAGTATACTGGATGTCGTATTCGGTCAAGATCATTTGCCATCTTGCTATTCTTCCGAAGAGAGTAGGTTTCTCGAATATGTATTTTATTGGATCCATTTTAGAGATCAACAAGGTAGTGTGAGTCAACATATACTGTCTTAGTCGGCGAGCAGCCCAAGCCAAAGCGCTGCAAGTTTTCTCGAGCTATGAGTATCTTGTTTCATAGTCGGTAAACTTTTTGCTTAGTATATTGCATACTCTTTTCGACCAGACTCGTCATGTTGCCCCAACACACACCCCATTGAGTTCTCTAATACTGTTAAGTACATGATGAGAGGTCTTCCCTTAACTGGTGGCATCAGGATATGAGGTTTCTGTAGGTACTCCTTGATTTTGTCAAAAGTCTTTTGGAAATCATCATTCCATTTTACTACTTGATCTTTCTTTAGTAACTTCAAGATTGGCTCACAAGTAGCAGTTAGATGTGTAATAAATCTGGCGATGTAATTCAATGGTCCCAAGAAACCTCTGACTTCCTTCTCGGTATGGGGATCTAGAATTTCTTGAATATCTTTGACCTTATCCGGGTCAACTTCGATACCTTTACCACTAACAACGAAACCTAGGAGTTTTCCGGATCTGACACTAAAGGTGCATTTGCTCAGATTCAGTCTCAACCTGTATTTCTTCAGTCTATCAAACAACTTACGTAAATGATCAAGATGTTCTTCTTTGGTTTGTGATCGAGCTATCATGTCGTCGACGTAGACCTCTATCTCGTGATGGATTATATCATGGAATAAAGCCACCATAGTACGTTGATATGTGGCGCCAGCATTCTTCAACCCAAATGGCATGACCTTGTAACAGAAAGTGCCCCACTGTGTAACGAAAGTAGTCTTTTCCATGTCATCGGGAGCCATCTTGATCTGATTGTACCCAGAGAAACCATCCATGAAAGAGAAAACTTTATGATGAGGGGTGTTGTCAACCAAGACATCAATATGTGGAAGCGGAAAATTATCTTTTGGGTTCGCCTTTTTCAGATCTCAGTAGTCCACACACATGCGCACCTTACCATCCTTCTTAGGCACGGGCACCATGTTTGCAACCCGCTGTGGATAAGAAGTAACGACCAAGAAACCGGAATTGAATTGCTTCATAACTTCGGCTTTAATTTTCTCAGACATCTCAGGACGCATACGATGATCCTTCTGCTTCATAGGGAGAAAACCTTCTTTCGTTGGTAGTCGGTGTACCACAAGGTCGATATCTAAACCTGGCATGTCTTCGTAGGACCAACCAAAAATGTCAATGTAATCTTGCAGCATTTAGACCAATATTTCTTTAACACTTTTCTCAAGACCCGCTCCTATCTTGATTTCTTTTCTGTCTTTGTCGGTACCTAGATTCACAACTTCGACCGGTTCTTCGTGCGGTTGAATAACCCTTTCCTCTTGCTGTAGTAGTTTGTCAAGTTCTCCTGGAACTTCACAATCTTCCTCACCTTCGTCTTCGGCTTGGTAGATCTGATTATCGAAGTCATATTTAGCAATAGCAGAGTCATTATCGATGGGATCCGAAGTGAATGTGGATCTGTAGTTTATTACGTGGGTGTGTGTAAGAACATATAGCTTTTGAAAAGGTGATAAAGTAAAAACAAAGACAGGGAGCACAATATTTGAATGTAAAATTCCAATGATTTATTGAGTGAAATATGCAAATGACAAATAATAACCCTCACAAACGAGTCGTGCTTCCCCGAGCTAGGCACTAGGCTTAAAGTTTTATTCTTTGAAGCGTAAAAGCAAAAAGCGTAAAATAGAAAAACAATTACTCCTGTCAAAAGGAGATTGGTATAAAATCTTCAGTCGTCTAATTGTTGAGTCCATCGCCATGAGTTGGGAAGATCTAATTGTTGATGTTGAAGTCACCATCATTGTCTTCTATGGCATGAACTCCATTCTTGTTGATGTGGAACAGAGGTCTATCGGCACGTTCATGGCGTATCATTTTTTGATCTTTGGATGTGAAGCCTAAACCAGTCTTGTTAGATTTGAATGGAAAATCGGATAACTGACCCCAAACGGTACATCCTCTTTCTTCAACTACGACTCTGGCATCTTTCAGTGAGGCCATCTCGGTGGAGATCTAGTAACCTTAGGAGTGACAAGAGAGTCGGCAGGCATGACTCGTGGAACTACTTTGAAAGCTTGACAAGGAGTTTCGACGAATTTACCTTTCATTTCGATGTATCGGAATGACTGCAGATGGCTTACCATATATTCTTCTTCTCCGCATACTGTAACGATCTTCCCCTTTGTTGGGTACTTTAATTTCTGATGTAGGGTAGAGGTAACAGCGCCTGACTTATGTATCCAAGGGCGTCCAAGCAGGCAAGAATAAGATGGACATATGTCCATCACAAAGAAAGTTGAGTCAAAAGTCTGGGAACCTACTTTGATCGGCAGGTTGAGCTCTCTAAGTACTATTCTCTTCGAACCATCAAAAGCTCTTACGATTATGTCATTGGGTTTCATGGTCACTTCTTTAACATCAAGTTTGTCGAAGCACTTTTCGGAAAGACATTAAGAGTAGAGCCAGTATCCACCAATACGTGAGACAAAGTAATGCCCTTACACCCTATAGAAATGTGCAAAGCTTTGTTGTGTTTTCTTCAAGTAGGAGTCAGATCAGCATCAGAAAATCCTAAACCATTGTCTGCAGTCAGGCTAGCAATACAACTTTCGAACTGGTCAGCAGAAGTGTCTTGCAGTATGTGAGCATTCTTTAGAAACTTCACCAAGGCCTTAACATGAGCCTCAAAGCACAACAACAGAGCAAGCATGGATATCTTAGATAACTGCTCCACAACATTGTAGTCTCTCTTTTTAATGATCTTTAGAATTTCCTCCATCTCTTGTTTGGAGGTGCCTTCAGCAACTTCCTTTGGTAATTCTATCTGAGCAGGTTGAGTCACTTTCTCTTTCCCTCGAGACTCGGGGGAGTTGGTTCAATTGCAGGAACGCGAACTGGTGTAGTTTTGGAGGAGAGATATTTGGAGAAAACACTCTTACGGTCCTAGTTACTTTGCTTGATCCGGTGATATTGTCAACATCAGGACTGGTAGCTTCAACTGTACTGTCTTTAATGGTTAATGGCTCTTGCTTGATTCCATAATAAGAAACTTCGGCTCCATAATTCCAAGGTATAGCTTTGTCATAGGAATATGGAATTGGTCTGGGAGAGGTAATAATTAGAGGTACCACTCTAGGTGCAAGATCGGTAGAGGTGATCCTTATTGTGTTCACGTCAGCATATTCTTTGGGATAGTCATCCTCTCTCATCCAGTTGCATTGATGTCTTTAATTGCAATCTTGTAGCTCTCAGGGGCGGTATATTTCACCATGAAATCAAACTTCCCAGTTGGCTGTCCCAAAGTATCCCAAACTTCTGGTACAGCTTCGCTTACGTCTTCGATCTTTAGAATTTTAGAAACATCTTCGCACAGACTCTCTACAGACGAAGCTTTTAGGAATATCACTTCTCGGTTGTTCGTCATGCATTGAACACGTCTCTTCAACCAAGCACATCAATTGGATTCAGATGCGCACCAACGACAGTTTTTAGGACATCCTAGAAATAAACCGGCTTGTAACAAATCCTTCTTGACAATCATCAGGGGAATGGTCATCTCATTCACATCAAAGACATAGGAGGCATTGTCAATGGCGCTGGCACTTTTACCATGGTCAGGCATTGGTGCGTTGATCACGTTCGAAGTTTCGGTAGGAGGGTCGAATTCAATTTCCTGGGCTTCAATCATGTCTTGGATCTTGTTCTTCAGAACCCAATAGTTATTGGTGTCGTGCCCTGGGCTGTTGGAGTAGTATGCAAACCTTTCATTAGGATTGTACTTTAGAGAGGATGTGTTGACATGCTGAGGAGGATCCCTCAAAGTAATCAGCTCTGCTTTCAACATCTATTGTAATGCTTGAGACAACGATATGTTGATCTTCGTGAACTGTCTTCTTGGCGCGTTCTACCTACGCGCATTGTCTTGTTGAGGTTGCATTGGTGTAGGACGGGAGATCACGACTGCCCTCACAGATTGATTGTGATCAATTTTGTCACGACTCTTCTGACCATACACGACATTGGCTTCTTTCTTCCCACCAAAAGATCTCTTCGCAACATTTAAGGATGTTTCGACTTGAATCTTTCCACTCTTGATTTCAGCTTCAATATGTTGTCCTATCAGTATCAACTCGGTGAATCCGGCTGAAGACTTTCCAATAAAATGATTGAAGAATGGGCCTGTCAGAATTCCCATGAACATGTCAACCAATTCCCTATTAGACAAGGGTGGTTGAATTCTACCTGCTAGATATCTCCATTTCTGAGCATACACGGCCCATAGACATGTTCTGCAGTTGCATACGGGTTGGTGCCAATTCAACATTGTACTGGTACTGTTTGTAGAAAGCATTTGCCAAATCATGCCAGGTATGAATGTGAGTATTCTCTAGTTGATAATACCATTCTAACTACGCTTCAGACAAACTCTCTTGAAAGAAATGTATCCACGTGGGGATGTGGGCTTGATCATCTTTGAAGGTAGGACTTTAGGACTTGTCAATCAAAGTTCAACCCTAACATTTTCAAATTCTCCACAGCATTCAGACGGTCTTCAAGTTGCTTGTACTTTTTGTTGTTAGGATACTGCTTTCTCATATAGTCTTCCTCTTTGTTTTCAGACTCATGTTGGCTTCCTCATTGTTTTTTATGATTCCTTCAGTTTCATCGATCTTGTTTGAGAATTCAAGTTGTCTGACTACCTTGACTGGACCTCTATACCTTTTCCCCATGTTGAGAATTCCAATGATCTTCTTTTTAGTGATGAGATTTTTCAGATCTTTCTGACCTTGGGCCAAATTGGTGAACATCTCCTAGAGCTGAGCTTTCTGAGCCTAGATATCTTTGACAGTTTGTTCGAGAGCCATTTTTGCTGAAATAAACAGCGAGAGAATAAGAAAACAGGTCTTCAGAGTACCTATTATGAAATGTTATGCTATGATATGCAATGTTATGCGATGTAATGTTTTCAAGGACCTTAGGAATTTAAATTTGGTAAACAATCAAGAACAAACTTTTTATTAGTTGACTTAACAAGTACAAATGAGAGTTCAAATAATAAAAATGAAATTCCTAGAGCTTAGGTCTCCCATGGACGCTTTCTCTTTGTGTTTAAGTAGGTGTTGATGCTTTGCTCCTCATGAAGTAGCTTCGTCAGCTCCAATACCCTTTTCTTGCTTACATAGCATTGAGCTTCGAATGTATCCCTTTATTCTTTGAGTTGAATCTAGGATCTTTTCAATTCTTCAAAATCAGTAGGCATGTCTGGATGAAGAATGGTATAGGGTTCATCACCTTCAGCAATAGGTTCCATAATCACTGGCAAGATAGCAGCATATGACATCATGAGATTTTGAGTGCGAGCTCGCGCCCATTTGAGGTAAGGTTCCCAAGGAATAGAATTTTTGTGCCCCAAGGTCTTGGTGTCAATTTTCTTCACCATTCCCCAAGCATGCACAAATCTTCGACGGTAACCTTGGAGGTCATTGTCGTAGTCAAACACAATGCCTTAGATGAGTATGTCATGAGGACCATCTCTTCGAGCATAACCAAAATGTCATAGCACCAGAGAAGGATTGTAAGTGATATCTCCTCTTATGCCAAGGAGTGGTACATTGGGGAATTCTCCACAGTGCTAAATGAAAATGAAGTCCTTTTGAAAGTAGAGACACCAACGAATATCTAAATGAGAGAGTGACATCATCCTTTGAGACCATTTCAACCTTTGTTTGTTCTTCATTACTGATCGAGGAAGGTGCGAAATAAACCACCTAGATAATAAAGGTATGCAACACATAAGAGTTCCTTGTCTTTTCATAGTACGAGTGTGGAGAGAATGTAGAATGTCTCCGAGTAAGGTAGGCACAAGGTTATGAGTGAGGAATATCTTGATGGCGTTCACGTCTATGAACTGATCTAGATTAGGAAATAGCACCAAACCATATATTAGCACAGCCAAAATGTCTTCGAAATCGTGGAAACTCATAACTTTTAGGAATTCTCGAGCTTTCATTATCAGAAATATAGCAAGCAAACCCTTAACTCCAGTTCTTATCTCCCAATTGGCTTGAATGTCTGGCCGTTTTAGGTGTAGATCTGATGCAATGTCTTCAAACCTCTGAACTTTTTCTGAACCAGTGAATGGTATTTGATCAAGAATGGGTATCCCAAGTAGGTTAGAGAACTCTTCCATTGTAGGTACCAACTGATAATCTAGGAAAGTAACATAATGATGCTTCGAATCAAAGAACTGGAATACGACGCTCATCATATCTTCTTCAAAACTAGAAGTAACCAAGTCGAGTAGATAACCATGCCTTTTGATGAACTGAGAGTGGTCAGGAATTCGTGAGACTAATTCCTTGAGCTGAGAAGGTATGCCCTCAAAGTTGACTCGGATAGTCTTCCTGGAAGCCATAACCCTACAACAAAGAGCAAAGATAAATCCTTAGGTCCTTGAAATGGTTAGAAATGATATGATGTTATGATGTTATGATTTTATGATGTTATGATTTTATGATGTCATGATGTTATGATGTCATGTTTAAATAGAAAGCACAAGCAATTCACACAATAACCCTAGTTTTAAGGCTTGAATAAGGTATAGGTGTCTACCCTACCGGAGTTTGAATTGGTTCAACCTGTCCTACAATAGTAATCGGGTTCTAGGAATCTCATATCACGGATCTTTCTCGCAGGCTTTATTTGAGTACGACTACCAAATGGTCTACCGAAACATCTCGAAAGTCGAATCTCAATGAGCGTAGCTTCGAGTATCAACCAACCTTAGTCTGCACCGAAGTCGGCTATCTCACTACCTTTTAATGGCCAAGATGGGTCAATTAGAGTTCTAAAGTTGAGTTCGTGTTTATGACACCACGCAGACGCCTAATATTTTCCTCAACTGAACATGAGAAACATCAGGACATCCAAAGTGTCACACTAACCGTAGCCATCATTTTGACCGTTTTGGTTTACGCCTAACAGTCGTGATGATCTATTGCTACTTACCTAAGGAAACCCGGATCTGGGTGTAGGATCCCCCACAAATATAATACCCAAGCAACCCTTAAGATAAAGCAAACAAGTCAAGTAATTTAAACAAGTAAAAGTGATCTAAAGCCCTAAGGTAACCTCTCTTTGGGTGTTTTCCCCAGCAGAATCGCCAATTCTGTAACACGGTGGGAGAACTGACTTGTTTGTTTTGCATTTTATCGCAAATGTTGCGGATAGCAAGAGTCGCTATCGACTTTTCTTTTATCCAGTAAAGGGAAGGTGAAAAGAATAGGAAAAGTCCTTCGTTAGATTCTGAGTAAGGGAGGTAATTATGAAAAGGGAAGGTATTAGCACTCTTTCCATCTGTAGTTATCTACGTGCTCTTAATTGCTTAGCTCACTTTTGAAAACTTGCTTTTTGTTTTTGTGTTTGAAAAGTATTTTGAAAGACATTTCACTTTGACTTCGTAATGATTCTCGTTGGAATGTATACGAAGTGTTCGGAAATGTTTGTTTGAAAAATGTTTAACTTTGTAATGATTCTCGCTGGAATGTATACAAAGTGTTTTTTTTTAAAGTTTTTGAAAAGTGTGAGATGTGAAAAATATTTTTGATTGGAGCAAGAAATAGAGTCTTATTTACCTACTCAGATTGGTCGTTTTCTTGTTATTTTCCTTCTTCTATAGAATAAGGCTATCCATACCATTAGTTGGTAGGTAACTTTATCCGTTGGATGTAAAGGGACAATTGTAGGGTCATCGTATGGTCATTGAAGGCAACATGTAACGATACCTTAGCAAGTTCTTAGGGACGATCATCACTTTTTGTAGGAAACAACCGAGGGACAAGATCATATATTGTAGGCAACATCGAGGGTCATCGAAGGACTATGATCTTTGTGATGATTTTTGAATCGAGGAACGTTTGCTAATGGTACCCCTACACTCGAGGGACATGACTATTTTTATTCGAAAGGCAACAAGAGAGGATACCCCAAGGGGGTGAAAGTGTGATAGAGCATGTTAAGTTCATATATTTATCTTTAGATTAGGGTTATTCTAAGATTGATTTTAATCTTACCATACAAACCCTAGTTAGCATACATCTAAGCAGTTTATAGATAGTTTATAAGAAAGCGCAAAAAGTAAAGTGCGGAAAGTAAATGTCCTACGCTATTACATGGATTTGGGGCAGTTACATAATATAGGTGCGGAAAGTAAATTGCGAGAAAAGTAAATCTACGCTATTACAAAATAACCTTGCGACCTATACATCGATTTCTAGAATTTAAAATGTGAATTGAAGTAAATAAATTGGAGAAAAATGTCTAAGGATGGGAAATAATATCTAAACCCTAATTGTAAAAGAAAAATATTTTTTTGATATTTTTTGGAATTGATTTTATTGTGAAAAAGAAATTAAAATTTAATTTAATGGTTAATTAACAATTAATTAAAATAAAGAGAAAAAAAATGATTTTTTGTGTCAAAAAATAAATTAAGGTTTTTATGACCTAAATCTAAAAAAAGAAATATGTTTGTGATTTTTATGTATTTTAGGAAAATGTTTGAAAGAAAAATAAAATAGAAAAGAAATTAGAAAATAAGAGAAAATGTTAGTTTTAGAAAAATGGTAAAAATATATGGGGTAGCCAGGGATCGAACCCCTACCCCAAAGGTCATACGCGCGCCTCCTTGCCATTTGAGCTACATGTGTTAGATGTCTGGATAATGAAACAAAATATATATAAAGGAAAATAATTTCTGAAAATTAATTGAAACAAAACGCGCGCGAAGAGATCATCTTCTTCGTTTGAATTTTCAAACTTTTACCAACTGACGACCTTCGTTGCTAAAGCCTGCCGTCACTATAACACCTACGAATTTGGAAAATTTAGTACAAGCAATATAAATTCATGGTGAGGGCATGAATCGACTGCAATCAAGCTCCTGATCATGAATATGTCCTTGATTTGGTCCAATTTTTCCTAAATCGAAAAGCCCCAATTGAAGCTCATGAACCCTATAAATGGAAACTCACGACTCATGCATCTAAACTTCAATTAAACGGCCCAGAATGCATCGAAACATCAATATAAACACAAATATATGATCAAATTCAATTAACAATGCATGAATTTGTGAAATCGAAATTGAAAAACAATAGAAAAATCGTGATCACATTTTTGCAATTCTGGATGTATGAATGGCTTATGAGTGGCTGGAATCGATCAGAGAACACCAAGGAATGTGATAAAATGCTTTGTTTGGCTTGAATTGAAGCAAAACTTTGGCTACAAGTTGCTTGAATGGCACGAAATTTTGAGACTTGGCTAGGGTTCTTGAGGCTGCAAAAACGTGTCCTTAGCATCTGGAAATCTTGTGTATATATAGAGGATGGAAAGTAGGTCAAGAGATGTGAAGAAAATATATGCTTTCAATGAGAAAATATTTGATTTGGAATTACACCAAATATTTCCTTTTTTGGATTCAATCTCATCCAATTCCTTTCCAATCTAATATATTTCGAAATTGACTGTTATTTTGTCTTGCTTGGTCTTCAAGAATGCTTAATAACAAGCCTTGCATTAATCAATTTGGTTTTTATATTTTATTTTAATTAAAATTGGATTTAAATGAATTAATTCCAAAAATAAATAAAATAAATAATGCAAGGGCGTGTAAATGGACTTGGAGGTTATGGATCATCCTAGAAATAAGTTTGGATCACAAAAACTTAGGCCCATTTGGAAAAAAAATTGATTTTGCCAAGTATTTCTCTTCATGCACTTCTTCAAAAATGTCAAACTTGCAAACTTGTATTTTGTAAAAATTTCAACATTTTTGAAGTGTTCATGGACTTTTAAGAATGCTCAAGATATCCTCTAAACACTCATTTTGGTTTCATCTTCATTGAAGTTTCCATGTTCATGTACACTTCTTTGCAAAACAATGACTTTTTGTTGACTTTTAGAAGGACCTATAATGTCTTGATCCATAACTCTCAAATGAAGTATTTTTGGCCAAATCTTGTGCGACATGAAGTTGTAGAGAATTGAGTTCTCTTAAAAACGAGCTGTGGTGGAAAAATTTATGATAAAGTACGTGAAAGTTATGTCTGGTCAAAGTTCTGTTGAGTTTTTGTCAAGAAACCCTAATTTAGAAACTTTGACTTTTAATCAAATCTTGAGTTTTCTTGATGAATCATGATCAACCCTTAATCAAATGATGAATGTGACTTCCAAAAATGATGAAGTTTGACTATATGTTGACCATAGTTGACTTTTTGTCCAATATAGTTGATTTTCAATCATTTGAGGAATTGACTGAGCAAACTTAAGCTGTGGGGCTTGAAATTTGACATGATGATACCTTGAGACATGTGAGGATGTATGATGACCACTTGAGGCAATGGAAACCATCTTTGACTTGAGAGAATCAAAACCCTAGTTGTGGGTTGATTGCATAAGAGAGGGTTTGTCTAGTAAACCCCTGAGAAATTCTTGAGTATGGAGATGTGGATTATCTTGAAAAATAGGAGGGAAAATGTTGGGGTATAACAGTTTCTCTTTGGAAATTGAACGCGTCAGCCATTATAATTGAACAAGTACCCTGCCCCAGGTTAAGATTAAGGGTTTTGACTGTATGCAGAAAGAAACTCCTACTTCTAGGCTCGAAAGGGTTAACGATGGATTATCTTCCTTATATCTCCACTATTTGGGGATTTGAAGCAATGCATGTACATTATTAGCAAATTCTTATTTGAAAGCATACTTTTGCAAATTGGGTATTCGTTTATCATCATCCTCCATCCAATGTTTGCTTAAACGAAAAGATGATAGAGAAAGCAATGTGGAAATAAAAGCGATATTGTTTTTGTGATTTTGAGTGATAACAAATAAATAAAATTGAGAGAATATGATATGATTTATTCAAAAGATGCAATGCTCATTTCATTAAAATTACGATTTTAAGAATGACAAAGTTCAAATGCAGAACAACACATTACAAACAAGAAAATAACTGCAAAATGAAATGATAAAGTCCCTCATGTCTTGGCACTTGTCAGGAGACTGGGCTTGTTGAAGCATCTTCATGAGCTTGGGAACGAGTCTCTGGAGCTCACTTCACATGTTGTTATTCGAAGTTCTCCATCTTTCTTCAAATGTCAAGAAATCAATTTGCCTTGTTAACCGCTTGAATGGAAAGAGGGTAATGAGTATCTGGATGATAAAATGCATACATGATGATGCAATGTAAATGCATGATTTGTTTTTGTTTTTGATATGAAATAATGACGTTCATGGGATGAAATGTCACATGCGGAATGCAACATAATGATAAGAACATGTACATAGAGATATGAATCGAGAATTACATATGTAAATGGATAACTGTTTACTGTGGAAAATGGTAAACAACCGCTAGTCCTCCCTAGGTCCTAAAACTAAGGTTTACTTGCAAGATCGACCAGTTGATCTTAAGACACGTGCTAAGGATTTGGTATATTATACTGATTCTGCAGAAAAGACCTTGGCCAAGAAACGGTTTTCAAGGACCAAGGGAAACAACACAATGGCTTTCCTCACAGACTGAATTTCGACTACCTGCTAACCGACTGCAGGCACTGGATAAACAAGGCTCAACAGAACACTAATTGGTGACTCGTGACCAACAGTTTTAACGTTGAAGTATTTTGATAAAGGAAAACAGAAGTAAACAAACAGTAAAGATAAACTTAAATGTAATCTGATTGCATTGAAAAGAAATATGGTGATTCACATACATCAAAGACTTGAATGACTCTTTCTTCCTTTAGCGCAGAATTGGGTAGAGTTTTGGCAAACAATTTGAAGGTACAAATGAACACCCTAAAATTCTAACAAACTGACTTATTTATAGTATTTTACAAGATAACTGCTAAGAGTAACCAATGGACGAGATTTAAACTAAAGACAACTGCTACACACGATTTCGCCATTCGTTTAGCGCCTCAGAAACACGATCTTCTGAAATAACTGCCCACGATCTCCCCATTCTGACTTCTTCCTGCTTCATGGCTTCAGAAAAACTAACTGCTTTTGGTTTCGATACACTTTCTGAGGAATGGAAACATTTCCTAAGTCCCTTAGCCTACACTTTGACAGCATGACCGTTTCGACTAACGCCTTCATTCGATCCAAACTTATGTCGAATCGACCAACACACCATTTTTCTCGATCTAGCTTTATTTTCGATGTAGTTTGTTCTGGTTGTTTGGTCGATTGAGTTGGTTTTCTGACTCAGCTTCTCAACCGACATGTGTTTTCTGGTATTTCTAACTTGGCTTTGTAAAGCTTTTCCTAGAAACTATCTTCATTTAAGATTGGCCCTTAACTTGTAGGGATATTTGCCTTTAAGTAGTGCCCTCAAACATTCCTACAAATTTCCAATTAACAAAATGCCCCCCAGAGATGCCATTTTCGAATTTCTCATTTTGCCGAACATGAGATAATGGTATCTATGAAGTTGCGTCTTCCGTCGGTTTAGTCGTTTCCACTACCTCTGAAGACAGCTCACTATTCCAGTCTTTTCGTGACGTCAGGTAACCATGGAAACATATCTGTTTTATATCTCGAGACGTGGGAACGTTTAATGTTTGACCATCATTACTTTTGGTAGCAGGCATGGCCCACCACAATTGCAGCTTCATTTGGCCACACGTGTCCCTCGATGGACATGATTTCAAGCCTAGGGAATCGCCACGATTTCCTTCGTCTTTTCGTTTTCTTCATCTCCACGCCTATAAATAGGCATTCTTCCCATTTTCATTCTTTTCTTCTGCGCTCTCTCTTTTCAAACCAAGAAAACCAGAAAAAATTCATCTCTTACGTTCTCAATCTTCAAACCAAGAAAACCCAGAAAAAACCTCAAACCCTAACCGCTGTCATTTTTCTTTTAACCCAAACACCAAAAGTCTTTGCTACTTTTTCAAGCTTTCATCTCAACCTAGAAACCAGCAATCTTTGCCGTTTTCAAACTTTTCTCCTAGTCCGAAACCAAAGATCTTCAAAAACTCCCTATTTTCACCATCTTCATCTTTTTTTCATATAATGGCAGACAAACACGTTTCAACATCTCCTACAGAAACCCTTCACCTATGCCATGTTGACAGAAAACCCTATGTACCGACACCTCCATTTACTTAAGAAAAAGCAAAGATATGGCAATCACAGGTACTTATCCCTTTTCGGCTCGATGATGAACCTCTAGCTTTTCTAGGTCCATTACCAGTAGACGTTCCTTCTGAAATCTACGTAGATGACGAAGGTGCGTTCTTTCCCACCAATCAGCATAGTTGTCCTCTAATTACATCGACAAACCCTATTTCCCTACAGTTTGTTGACAGAAACTTCCGCACCGCTCCCCCTTGAACTGCCCTAATTTTAGGGCTTAAATGAAATGGTTGGAACCTAGTAAGGGCCAACAGTGGAGAGAAATGGGTATTTACGAACAATTAGAACTCTCTCGTGTCGGCTAACCTTATTCTGGAGGCATGATGTTGGCTGCCTTGCATTTCTGGGAAGGATCCACTGATACCTTCCATACAAAGTGTGGTATGATGACTCCCACACTGATGGACTTGGCCGCTTTAACAAGAATAAAGCCTGCTGGGACAATCTTCAACCACATCGACCATGAGCCCATTCAAATAAAATTCGACGTTGGCGAATCCAAACATCCAACCTACGCCAACTTCATCAACCACCATCACCGTGACTCTGATGACATCTTTGATGAAGAGCACGTCGCCTTTTTGACTCTTTGGCTGTCTCATTTCGTGTTTTGTTCAAGATCGATGCAGATAGCCAAACAGTTCGTTCATTTGGCCACTCCATTGCATAGGGGTGAAAACATTGCCTTAGGCCAATTAATTTTGGCCTCCTTATACGCCTCTATTATCGACGTGGTCAACCAAATAAAGAGCTTCGACCCTAATAATCCAAAGAAAAAAGTGTATTAGTTCATGGTCCTTTATGGCTTTTGCAACTGTGGTTGAATGCCATTTTCTCTGACGATGTGAAACCCTTTCGACAGAAAAAGGTTTCAACTTCTCAAGACAGGAGTGAGGCCATGTGGCCATGTTATCTGCCCTTGACTCCCATAGACAAAACTTCTCAAAACTACGAAGTCTTCAAAATGCTCTTCGACATTATGCTGACGCGGGAAGATTTCAAACCCTCAATGGCTCCATTTGCTGACGGCAGGAGTGGGCCATCGTGGCTTACCGAATCTTTTCCAGCTGTCGAAGCCAGAAATCGACAGAGGTCTTTGATCTATTGGAGGCTTTTTTAACTCCCCAATTTCTTACCTACGCCATTACTCACATGAGTCTTTGCTTAACAGCCTACCAACCCAACTTGGTGGCTCGACAGTTTGGGCTATGTCAGATTGTGCCTAAGTCATTATATCCATCTTATGAATTACTCACTGATGTCCTAGATGGCCGAAGCTGGGAGGTAGTCAGGGAAAATATTGACACGCTTTGGGCTCAATGAGCCAAACTCACATTTACTCCGTTCAAACCAGCGTTCTACTGCACCAAGAGTTTGAAACTTGGTGGCAGTCGTATCTCATTACTTTTGTGAATGATGCTGCTGGCAAGATGAATGAACTGACTGTTGCTTTCAATACTTTTCAGGGGAAGACAACAAAATGTAAGGTAACCCACATCAGAGAAATTCAAGCTTTTCAGAATTTTTTTAGAGTGGTATATTTGCCAAGCAATCTTCGTCGAACCATCCAAGACGCGGACCAAGAGCTAAAGGAGAAGGTAATTGAGAGGATTCCTCGACTTAAGATCCCTAGTTACGCGAAAGACAAATATCTTTACGCACTTCACTTTGGAAAAATCAAATTTCCTCCTTTGCCGACTAGCCCGTTGGCCCTGGCTTTTCGACCGCCTATCCCAGATTGGTGGTATAGCTCTTGGTCGAATATTCAAAATGCTTACAAAAAGAAAGCCGATAGGGTGGTTCCGATGAAGCATTGGTTGCATGACTACCAAGGTTTTCTGCATATCGACCTTGAATATGTGATAGAGCTTGCCGTAGTACCTAAGGGTAACCACTTCTGGAAAATTTCGTTTCCTTTCACAATTTGACTCACAACCTTATTTGACTTAGCTCCTTTTCTAGCTGTACCTTTGCCACAGGTAGTTGCTTCTAGGAAAAAACCTGCTGCTGTTGAAAGCCAAGGAGGGCCGTCGACCGAACCTGTCAAAACCAGCGCCAAAGGAGGCCCCTCACAGTCAAAGTTATGTTTACTCACACCTATGTCCACGTTTCTTTTATTCAACACCTCACTTATGTTTGATGCCTTGCAGTTCACACCCATCCACACCCTTTCTGACGATGAACCCATTTCTTCTTCTATCAAGAAGGTTGATTCTTCTGTAAGTGTAAATGTTTATGCTTTGACATCTTATATTTTACCAACCACTAACATTTTTTGTCTTTCATGTAGCAGAGTCGAAAACGGTCAGCGGATTCGGCTGCTCCCTCCAACATATCCAAAAAGTCCAAGAGGGAAGAAAAATCTCACCATAGTGGGAAGGTTGAGGTAAGCATCTTTTTGCTTGGTCCTACGAAGACATGCCAGGTCTAGATATTGACATTATGGTACACTGACTACCGACGAAAGAAGGTTTTCTTCCTGTGAAGTAGAAGGTTTGTCGTATGTGTCCTTAGATGTCTGAGAAAATTAAAGCCGAAGTTATGAAGCAGTTCAATGCCGGTTTCTTAGCCATTACTTCTTATCCACAGTGGGTTGCGTACGTGGTAACCGTACCTAAGAAGGATGGCAAGGTGTGTAGACTACCGAGATATGAATAAGGCGAGTGCGAAAGACGATTTTCTGCTTCCACCTATTGATGTTCTAGTTGACAACACCGCTCAGCATAAAGTTTTCTCTTTCATGGATGGTTTCTCTGGCTATAATCAGATCAAGATGGCTCCTGAAGAATGGAAAACTACTTTTGTTACATAGTGGGGACCTTCTATTACATGGTCATGCCATTTGTGTTGAAGAATGCTGGCGCTATATATTAGCGTGTTATGGTGGCTTTATCCCATGATATGATGCATCACGAGATAGAAGTCTACATCGAAGACATAATAGCTCGATCAAAATGCTACTAATGAGCCAATTTTCAAATTACTGAAGAAAGATCAAGTAGCAAAATGGAACGAAGATTTCCAGACACTTTTTGATAAAATCAAGGAGTACCTATAAAAACCTCTTATCCTGATGCCACCAGTTGAAGGAAAACCACTCATCATGTACTTAACAATATTAGAGAATTCAACAGGGTGTGTGTTGGGCCAACATGACGAGTCTGGTCGAAAAGAGTATGCAATATACAACCTTAGCAAAAAGTTTACCGACTGTGAAACAAGATACTCACAGCTCGATAAAAATTACAACATTTTGGCTTGGGCTGCTCGCCGACTAAGATAGTATATGTTGACTCACACTACCTTGTTGATCTCTAAAATGGATCCGATAAAATACATATTCGAGAAAACTGCTCTCTCCGGAAGAATAGCAAGATGGAAAATGAACTTGACTGAATATGACATCCAATATACTACTTAGAAGGAAATCAAGGGAAGTGTGGTAGCTGATCATTTGGCTCATCAAGCCATGGATGACTACCAGTCTATGCATTTCGAGTTCCTAGACGAGGATATTATGTTAGTCACTGATTACGAAGAGCCTGGACCAGATGAAGGACCTGAGCCGAGATCCTGATGGACTATGGTATTTGATGGATCTTCTAACACACTTGGCAATGGTATTGGCACCATAATTACATCTGAAGACAGCCATACACATTTCATCGCCAAATTATGCTTCGATTGCACCAACAACATGGTTGAATATGAAGTGTGCATTATGGGTATCAAAGCTGCTATCGACTTGAAGATAAAATTCTTGCAAGTATATGGAGACTCAGCTTTTGTGATTAGTCAGATCAAGGGGGAATGGGATATGAAGCATCCAACCCTCATTCCATATCGAGAACATGTGTTGAATCTGATCCCCTACTTGGAAGAAATCACTTTTGAGCATATCCCACGAGAAGAGAATCAGTTGGCAGACGTGTTAGCTACCATGTCATTTATGTTCAAAGTCAGATGGGACAACGAAGCTCCTCAAATTACTATTGAAAGACTAGACGAACCATTATACTGGTGTGAAGTTGATACCGAAGAGGTAAAGGAGAAACCTTGGTTCTACGAAGTGAAGAGGTATCTCGAGGCTCAAGAATACCCTGAAGGGGCATCTGTCAATGATAAGAAGTTCCTAAGAAGATTCGCCACCAAGTTCTTTCCCAATAACGAAATTTTATACAAACGCAATCATGACTTGGCCTTACTGCGATGTGTAGATCAGAAGGCAGCTGAACAAATTATGGAAGAATTATATGAAGGCGCATTTGGTACCCACTCCAATGGACATACAATGGCTAAGAAGATTCTTAAAGCCGGTTACTATTGGTCCACTATGGAAGCTGATTGTTATCGCTATGCTCGATCTTGTCACAAATGCTAGATATACGCAGACAAAGTAAACATGCCTCCAGTTCCATTGAATGTTCTAACCGCCCCGTGGCCTTTCGTGATGTGGGGCATTGACATGATCAGAGAAATAAAACCCACCGCTTCAAATGGACACTATTTCATCCTCGTCCCTATTGATTACTTTACCAAATGAGTAGAAGCAGCCTCATTTGCATCCGTTACCAAGAATGTTGTGGCTCGATTCATCAAACATAATCTCATCTGTCGATACGGCGTCCCTGAAAGGATTATCACAGATAATGGTACCAATCTCAATAATAAGATGATCACCGAACTCTGCACGAAGTTCAAGATTAAGCATCACAACTCTTCTCCATATCGACCAAAGATGAATGGCGTAGTAGAAGTTGCCAACAAGAATCTGAAGAAGATCATACGGAAGATGACAGTGACGTATAAGGATTGACATGAGATGTTGCCATTTTCTCTCCACGGTTATTGCACTTCAGTACGAACATCTATAGGGGCAACCCTATTTTCTCTCGTACATGGTATGGAAGCAGTTCTACCTATCGAGGTTCAGATACCCTCACTCAGAGTATTAAAGGAAGTAGAGTTAGACAAAGACGATTGGGTCCAAACTTGACTTGACCAGATTAACTTGATCGATGAGAAACGGCTCGCAGCTATCTGCCATAGACAAATATATAAAAAACGAATGATCAAAGCCTTTAATAAGAAAGTTAAACATCGAGTGTACCAAGTTGGTGATCTAGTAGTCAAGTGCATCATCCTACCACAAGGTGATCCCAGGGACAAATAGACTCCCACCTATGAGGGACCATTTGTAGTCAAGACAATATTTTCTAACGGAGCTATGATACTAAGCACTATGGATGGAGAAGACCTCCCGCACCATGTGAATGCAGACATAGTCAAAAAATACTACGCATAAACGAGACCCGCTAGGTTGACTGGCCTAGGAAAAAATAAGGGCGTCCCGGCGAACCAAAAGGGTTCGGGCAAAAGTTTGGGGCATATATAAAAAAAGTACACCTGACAAGTCGAAAACCTCCAAAGGTGGCTTGGGCAAAAAAGGGTATCCAGGTAGACTAAAAACCCGAAAGGGAGGTCTAGGCAAAAGTTAGGGATTATAGCGTACAATTATGTCTCGTCAAGATCATCCACTTATAGACTACATAACTATCAAGATTCGAGATTCAAATGGTGCAGATCAATCCAATCACTTTCTTCTGACAACAAGGAGATCAGATAGTAAATAATATATGAGAAATAGTAGAGTTGAAACTCGACGAGATTGTTCCCACATAGCTTTACTATTTTCTAAATTTTTCCGACAATTTCCCCTTACTAGGATATTTTTCTCTCTGTATACAAACTTCCTATCTATAGGCCCCTTTTCAAAATTAATACAATTTCCCTTTTCCAGTTCAAATTTTTACTTTTATCTATATGCATATGACAACAAATATCTGTTCACAAATACACGAAAAAGAAAACAAAAACAACAATTACTACAGACTCTAGGAATTGAGATGACAACTAAAGTCACCAGTACATCCCCACAGATTCATAAGAAATATCCCTGCAGGATAATCTCTACAATCCCCACAGAGCCATCACTCCCTCAAAAGAGACAAATTTCCCAACAAGACTACTACTCTATCATCCTTTCAGCAATGTCCAACACTTCTCATTATTGCATTAGTCCCCAGGCAGTGATTCTATCAACATCATCACATTAGTCCCCAAGTAGTGATCCTATCAACATCATCACGTTAGCCCCCAAGCAGTGATTCTATCAACATCATCACATTAGTCCCCGAGCAGTGATCCTATCTACATCATCACATTAGTCCTCGATTAGTGATCCTATCAACTTCATCACATTAGTCCCCGAGCAGTGATCATCTACATCATCATGTTAGTCCCTGAGCAGTGATCATCTACATCATCACGTCAGTCCCCATGTAATGATCATCTACAACATCATCACGTCATTCCCCGCGTAGTGATTTTATATATTCTCAACTTATCACGTTAGTCCCCGAGTAGTGATCATCTACATTATCACGTCAGTCCCTGCACAGTGAACATCAATATTGTTACATTGGTCCCCGAGAAGTAATCAACCATCAATCAACTTATTACGTCATTCTCCGAGCGATAATAGGTTATACAAGACCACATTATTCCCCAACAAGATTCATACACGAGATGTTCATCCCCAACTGAATATCTCTCAAGGATTGTCATTCCCCAACAGCATCAATATCCAGACTTGAAACTTGGTCAGATAGTGCATCGGAGGAATTCACATCCCTATTATTCTCCAGCCCGGGTCGCCAACCACTACATCCCCAAGGAAAAATCAAATATTCCCAGCAGAACGTTTCTATCTTCTTCAAGATGGATACCACAACATCTACATTCATACATTATTCATAAAAGTCATAACCAGTGCATTATCATATACCCGCATGCATCATGATCTGCATAGAACTAATCATATCCTTTCAAGTTAAATTTCCCCCACAGGTGAAAGTTATCTCCCAGACAGAAGGTAAAGGATTAATACCTGAAACAAGATGGGAAAACTATCTGAACGACCAAACATGTTTATCAACAGACAACAGGACACAAATTAATATCTGGAACAAGATGAGAAAGCTATCTACAGCATGACGAATACTTATTTCAGATACAACCAAGACGAAGGTTCATTATGAATCTCTCTTATCATCAACTACTCCATATGGCATCTTTATGCCCATCTCCGACCACATATGGTCATCTCCCCATCCGCAGAATGTTGCATATCTGGTTAAAAATCAATGCATACCAGTAATCTCATTCAAAGAGGAACATAGAGTCTATAAACCCATTCCAGCGCATCGTTAATTGACGATCGGAGCTAGGGCTCCAGCGTCCCTCCGACCCTCTGACTCGTTGGCCCAGGCGTGGCACAGATCTATTGGTCCATTTGAAATCAGGGGACCCACATGCACGCGTTTTGATTTTAATTGGATTTTCTAAAATTGATATTGCATATATATATATTTATTCAATGGCCTAAATACATGGATGTATCACCACCCTAGTGGTTAACCATGCGCGCTAGTCCTCTTTGTCTCTCAAGGCGTGGGTTCGATCCCTGCCTTTTGCAATTTTTTTCAATATTTTATGATTTACGCAGGTAACGCATATCTATTTCCAAGGCTAGCATATTGACATATGAAGTGTGGTTCAGTGGTTAACTTTTGAATCCACAACCCCAAGGGCGTGGGTTCAAACCTCAGTATGGCCATTCCTTTTTTTAACACTAATTTCCTTTGCATTTTTCTTATTTCAATTTTCTAACCAATTTAATTTCTTTTCAATTAATTTTTAAACTATTTTCTAAAACTCTAAAAAATGTTTTAATTTTAGATTTAGGTTTCAAAAACCTTTATTTAATTTTTGATACAAAAACATTTAATTTTTCTTGGCATTCTAAATTATCTTTCTAATTAAACGCTAATTAACATAGAATTAGGATTTTCAAATTAAAATGAATCCCAAAAAATATTTTTCTTATTTAAATTAGGTTTTCTACTAACCCTAAAAATATTTTTACTAATTTCCAAAACATTTTCACTATCATTTTTCTTATTATTCTGATTATTTATTTACTATTTTGCACTTTAAATATTAGAAATCGATGTATAGGTCGCAAGGACATTTTTGTAATAGCGTAGTTACTTTCTGTCTTTATTTTCCGCATCTCCTATTATGTATCTGTCCAAAGCCATGTAATAGCGTAGGACATTTACTTTTCAAAATAATTTTCAAATCACAAACACAGAAAGCAATTTTTCAAAAGTGAGCTAAGCAACTAAGAGCTCGTAGATAACTACGGATGTAAAGGGTGCTAATACCTTCCCTATTCATAACTGCCTCCCATACTCAAAATCTAACGAAGGTCTTTTCCTATTCTTTTCACCTTCCCATTATTGGATAAAAGAAAATTTGATGGTGACTATTGCTATCCGCAACATTTGCGATAAAACTCAAAACAAACAAGTCAATTCTCTCACTGTGTTACAGGTATCTCGGTAGACTTAAAACTTGAAAAGGCAGTCTAGGAAAAAGTTAGGGATTAAATCGTATGACTATGTCTCGATGGATCATCTACAGACTACACTACTATCATCTTCAAGATTCAAATGGCACAGATCAATCCAATCACCTACTTTTGGTAGCAAGGAGATGAGATATTCGAAAATATATGAGCAATAGCAGAGTTGAAACTTGACGGGATTGTTTCTACATAGCTTTTATCACTTTTTCAATGCTTTTGACGATTTCCTCTTACTAGGATATCTGTATCTTTGTTCATAAATTGCCTGTCTATAGGCCCATTTTTCAAAATCAATACAATTCCTCTTTCAAATCCGAATTTGATTTTTATCTGTTTTGCTTGCATAAAGTCCAATGATTGCTTTGAATGATTATATGCATCTGATAATAAATTTCTGCTCACAAATACATGAAAAGTGAACATAAACAGCAGTTACTACATGATCTAGGAATTAAGATGACAACCTAAGTCACCAACACATCCCCGCAAAGTAAGTTTCACAGAAATATTTGTTGTACCCCAATTTTTTCCCTTAAGATTCACTCATACCTTATATCATTGCATGGCACAAAGATCACAATTTTGGCTAACAATGATATTTATAAACTTTGCTTGCCAAATGTTGTAGGTGAATGGTGCATAAGTTTCTTATTCAAGAAGTCAATAGGTTCATGTGTTTATTTCTATGCCTTCTCTCCTCAATCCTCAAGATGTTGGAAGTATTGTCTCTCATTGAATACTTATATTATCACCAACCATGGTCTCTTATCTTGAGTACATGCTTCATATTTGAAAGAGATCATCAAATTCAAAAAACTCTCGATTCTATGGCCATCTATCCTTAAATTAGGGTTTTGGACTTCTGAGGATCATATATTGGTGTCTGTATGAAGTTTGTGGATGTTTCAAATTCATTTGATTCTTAAGAGGACTTCTAATATGAATATACTTTGATACAAGGAGTTTGATTGATGAAAATATTATTTTAGAGGTCTATGATTGCCCACTCTCTAGATTGATGCTTCATTTATCTTGTATGACTTCAAAGGATCATAAATTGGTCATCCCTTGTCTCCTTGAGCTAATTTTTCTTTTACAATGGACCTAATGATGTATAATACAACTTAGTTCAATTGGTAGGAAGAGAAAATGCATGGAAACTTTTTTATGAAGTCCAAAGATTACAAGTACTTAATGAACTTCTCAATTGTGGGGCAATCAACTTCAAAAGATCTTATCTTGATCATCATTTATCATCTTGAGGTCATTCTTTTTGCACAACAATCTTGAAGATGTGAAAATTATATAAATTTAATTTTTGAATATTGAAAGTGTTTGGAAGTTTCTTGAAGAAGTCAAAAGATTTTAGGTCACTTCACAAATTTTCATCAAATTCACAAGATCATAATTTGATCAATTTTTGGAATATTTGAGCGATTCTTTTTGCCAAATGTTATTTGAGAAGCCTACTTCATATCATATTTTAAAATAAAGAGAAAATTTTGAGTGAAAGAGCAAGTTTGAAGAAGAAACATTATAGGTCATTTTAGAAAGTGGAATTCTTGACTAAGGCCTGGTCGAGAAAATCAGTGATTTTTCAAGAATCCTAAAGGCTCAATCTCTCAATTCAAGCATCCATTTGATTTGATTCTTTTTGCATTGTGTTTTACTCTTTGAATACTTCATTTGAGTCAAAGAAAATCAAAAAACGCACAAGGAAATTGGATTTGGCCTTTGCTCAAAATTTGTGCAAAATTTTGGTTCGAGCTCACCATCAATTTGTGCATTTGCGCGTGTAACTCGTTTCTGAGCCAAGTTAAGCCTTGTTTTCGAGACTAATTGTGATTAGGAACTTCCCAAGATTAATTATCACATCAAAATGCAAGAAATGATTGAGTTTTGATGCACATGAAGTCACACTTTCTTCATGACCACGGGTGTGCACGATTTCGCTTAAAATTGCAGCATTCACCCTCCATTTTGATCCCATCCACTTCATCTATAAATAAGAGACAAATTCCACTCATTTCCTCAAGCTTTGATAGCTAGAAAACCCCTGCCAAACTCTCTCTCGAACTAGATTTTCTGAAACTTTATTTTCACTCTCAAAGCCATTCCAGTTTGAAATTAACAATTCATTCATCTTCCTTGAACCTCACTGAAGCTAACAGAACACGAATCGTGCCTTGAAGCTTCCTAAATCGTGCTATCCAAGTCCAGTTTCAGACCTCTGAAAGTGAACTTCGTACAGGTAGGAATCTCCATCAAACCTTGTAAAATAAAATATCATTGCACTCTCCTCATCTCATCGATCCTTGTGATCTTCACCATTTGCATTTTCATCAAGTATTGACTGAGAACTTCATCAAAATCATATTCGCTATTATTTAAGTTTTTCCAAAATTCTCTTCACTCAGTGTAAATAAATTTTTCGCGAGCATGTGGTTGAGATCGTCATGAAGAGACGAATCCAAGGATACCACCCATTGTTATTGATTTTACAATTTGAGAAATCACAAATGGAGGATTGCTAGAGGTTGAAGACGACCTACGTGTCTGTCTTCAACCAATGAAAGCATGACATGTAATTTTTTTAACCTGGATTCGGTGATTTTGCCTTAACATGCACGCGTAATAGGAGCCCTTGGATCTGATTACTTTTATTAGACAGTATCAATCCAACGCGTGACATTGCATCTAATTTTATTTTTTAAAATTTAATTTAATTTGTAATCCGGTGTGAAAACCAAGGAGGTCCATATCAAGCACAGCGCGCCATGTCTACTGAATGTGATTGCTAACGCGTTTTGACTAAGATCAGATGGTCCACATTTTTTTGGCTTTTATTTTTATTTTCTGATTTTATATTTTAAATGTTTTAAAGTTCAAAGAATCATATAAAATTCATTTTTGGTCCAAAAATTATGAAAAAATCACAAAAATATGTTGAAATATTATCTTTCTGAATTTTATTTTTTTTCATATTTTTTATTTTAATATTTGATATTTTTTATGATTTTTCTCTTTTATTTGTTGTTTTTAATTGCTTTAAAATACTTTTTGACATTTTAAAATTCTAAAATTTTTTTGGAACGATTCAATGGTCATTTGACATATATTGGTGCCCTTATTTCATTTTTATTTCTGATTTTACCATTTTTGGTTTATTTCACCTTTTATTTTATTCTTAAAAAATATTTTCTGACTTTAAAATATTCTCAAAATTTTTGTCAACACTTGTTGACCCCTGTTTGACTTTGCGTAATTTTCTTGGAATTTTATTTTGATGCAAAAATACTATTTATGTATTTCGTCAATAAAGTCCAAATAAATAACCTAATTTCAAAATTATTTATAATCCTTTTATTTGAATTTTGTTTTCATTTTATTTTGTTGACTTCTGAATATATTTGGAGTCACAAATCTCCTCAACACCAATGGAATTTGTTTGTTGATAGGACTCTTGACGAAATCCACCAAGACAGTTGATTGATTTTGACGAAGTTAGACCGAATAAATTCAACTTATGCAAAATAAACTTGAAAATTATTTCTTCTTCTTCATCTTATTTTTCTTTTGTCCCGATTCGGAGGAAATGATTAATTGGTGGAATGAACTTTAATGCTCTAACACAAGCCCCAAAAGATGACTTGAGCTCTGATTTTGGTTCAACACTTGTGGCGCTTGTCGTGTGGTCACGTTGATTTCTAATCAAGCTTTTGGCAAGTTTTCACTAACCTTGCCATTTGAAATTCTCAATCATTTTTGATCAAGAGATGTGATAATTCCAAAAACCGATGATATACTTGTCGTGTGATCACGTTGATTCTATCAAGCTTCTGGCAAGTCTTCATGCATAAATTTCAAGATGGCCACCTTGCTGACGACAAACAATTAACAATTCAATGATATACTTGACAAGTTTCAAGATGGTCATCTTGCTAACCTTTATTAATTGCTTTTATTTTCCGCTCTTTACTTTCCACTTTTACTTTTATGCTCTTTATTTTTATGCACTTTTATTTTTAGCATTTTACATTTCATGTCATTTTTTTCTTTGCTCACTTGAGCATTTATTTTTATGCCATTTTTTCTTTGCTCACTTGAGCATTTATTTTCTATGTCATTTTTCCTTTGCTCACTTGAGTATTTTATTTTCTTGCCATTTTGAATTTGCTCACTTGAGATTTGTTTTCCTTTTCCAAAACACTTAATAATTCAACCTAAGCATAAAAAACTTTTAATTGGACTTGGTTACTATCCTTGTGCTTGGAGCTTGACCTTTGGACTTAGGATTAGGACCCTTACATCAACTTAGAGATTTAGGTGCCCTTGGTGTTATTCTGTCTTGTCTGGTTATTATCTTTGTATGAAAGTTATTCCGTTATACTCGATTAAGAGTGGATTTCCTCCAAATACAGCCGTTACTCTGCCCGTTTTTCTTAAGACAAGAGTTCATCTGAGGCATTGACTTATCTGAAGCTTGTTTTTTTTGTCTAGTTATTTGTTGCTTATGTGGTAATCCAAAGGATGGGATGTGGTATTGGCTCTTGATGTCAAGTACTAGTTTTCTCACCCGGTTAGATCTTTCTTTACCCTTATTTTAATTTTCAAAATCATCCCTCTTTTTTTCAAAGAATTCTTGTTTTTTCAAAACTCGAGCCGCTTTCATAAAAAACTTCGACTTAGGTCCATGAATTTTTTTCAATTTTGTTTTCTTAATAACTTCCAACCCATTAAATAATACTTTGAATTTTCTTTTCATAAGACTAAAAAATATTTAACCTCATCCAAACTTTTTTTTAGTCCTTTGTGGCTTTTCTAAACTAACATTTTCTTAAAATCAATCAACACACAACTTTAGTCTTTTTTAGCCGAACTACTTAGTTTTGATTTCAACATTGGACATTGTTGGTATGTAGGTTTGGAACTCATTGGAAGTTCTATCAAACCAAAATTATAAAAAAAATACTTCTTTTCTCCCCCCACCATCCATTTTGTACATATACCATTTTTAGCACATATACCAATTTCAAAAAGGTTCTTGCGGAATACTGTAGATGCTTTGGGTGCCTAACACATTCCCTTTGCATAACTAACCCCCGGTCCCAGATCTCTGATCTTTTTGTTAGGATTTTATTCGCTCTTTTTCCTAGTCTTTTGGATAAAATAAAAGTGCGGGGGCGACTCTTTTGTTAATTTTTTGAGTTAAGTCAATTCAATGGCTTATACTCGCAGTTTTTGCCGCTACAGAAAAGTGGCGACTCTACTAGGGATGTTTGACCTATTGCTGAACCATCTCTAAGTGGGTTGACCCTATTTTTGTTTATTTGTATATATGTGTTATGCTATTTGTATATACTATATGCTTGTTTGTCTGGATGCTTTTCTGGTTTTCAGGGGTGCTTGGTGATCTTCTTTTTGAGTCCTATACCCAGACTCGGGAAAACTTAAGATACGACAGGCAGTATAGTCATGTTAACTTTTAGGGAGTAATCCCGAAGAAGAAGACATGAGATCCCCCACTCAGTGGAGACCTCCTTGATTGTGGTATTTTTTTACCGAGTGATCAGGAAGACATGATTTCTTTCGACTTGAGACTCCCTGAAGTTGAGCAGCCGTAGAACTATTAACCCATCTTGGCCTTTTTAGGGGTGGTGCAGGGACTATTACACATTTATTCGGAAGTAGTTTCTACGCGATACTACACTCAGACGAGTTTCACCTAAAGGTATAGCTAATTACCGAGTACATCGAGAAGTCGATAGTATTGGATGAAGGAATGGAAACTCTGGGGATTCCTTTAAAACCATGATTTACAGGTGACAAAGCTTAAAATACCTTGTGGGTGGTACCTTCTGACTCCATGCTCGTGACATCAAACCTATGCACCCCCATGTCTGTGATCTTTGCGTGTGATTGTTGCATCATGCATTCATGCATTCATGCACCCATACACATTTTTTCAGACAATTGTTCAAGGAAATTAAAATTGACCCTTTACAAATATCTCAGGTATACTTTTGACCATGGATTATGGATAGAGGAGGACTCAAAAATACAATTTCAAGGAACCTAAGATTGAGGTACTGATGAGCTTGATTGATGAGATTGAGAGTTTAGAGGATTTCCGAAAGAAGTATTGGACTATTAAACCTTTGATGAAGACAAAGATGAAGAATGGTTTGTTTTTCACCTTGGTTCAGTTCTATGATTTGTTATACCATTGCTTTACTTTTCTTGACTATCATTTAGTTCCTACCTTGGAGGAGTATTCTTATATGTTTGGTCGACCTATTACTACTGTTGTTCCTTTTACTAGTTTGGAGGAGGAACCTAACTCTCATGAGATTGCTACTATTACCCATCTGAAGAGATCTGAGATTGAAGACCATATGACTACCAAGGGGTGTATCAGAGGATTACCGGCTGCATTTCCTTTGAAGAAGGTTTATTATTTTGTTGATATGAAAGTATGGAGGCTTTTGAAGCCATCTTTGCCTTGATGGCCTATGGTTTGTTCTTGTTTCCCAACGTTGACAACTTTGTTGACGTTAATGCTATCAGGATCTTCATGATTGGGAATCCAGTTCCCACGCTTCTTGCTGAGACTTATTATTTTATTCATCTTTGAAACTTCCGTCGAGAAGGAGAGATTATTTGTTGTACACCATTACTATACTGTTGGTTTACGTCTCATTTACCTATAACTGATGACTTTTGGGATCCTAGGAGGGGATCTCGTTGGGAACCCACGATTATGGCTCTCACTCATTCTGATATTGTGTGGTATCGTCAGGTTTATTATGATGTAGAGATTATTAACAGTTGTGGTAGCTTTCCCAATGTGCCTCTTCTTGGTACAAACGGATGTATTAGCTACAATCCTGTTCTTGCGCGTCGTCAGCTTGGTTATCCAATGAGGGATAAACCAAAGAGTATTCATGTGAGTGGCTTCTTTCTTAAAGAGGGTGAAGACCACATTGCAGCTAGGAAGGATATAAAGAAAGCTTGGCTTCATATTCATAGGAAGGAAAAAGAGAATCTAGGGCAGAGATGAGTTGTTTCTTTGGAACCTTATCTTCTATGGGTTCAAGCAAGAGATATTGAGTTGAAGATGTCGTACTCTCGAGAGGAGCCTCTTGCTGATTTGTTCTGAGCTACTACTCAGGGTTCAGATGACATAGAAGATCTTCAGTTTCCTTTGCGAAGGATGCAACAAGAGAAGGAAGCTTGGAAGAACAAGTATCATACCTTGAAGATGTCTCATGTAGGAGATTTGAAAGAAAATGATGATTTGATTGAGATTCTTGAGAGTCATGCTCTAGAGATGATGGAGAAACAGAAAGATTTACTTTCTTCCAGTGTTCACCCAGCTCTTAGTGCTCCTGCTTATTTTCACACTTCTCCCGAGTGTGGTGCTTGGAAAGGTTATGTTGACAGGTAGGTGTTGGAGAACAAGCAACTAAAGGAAGAGATTAGTAAGTTCAAGAGGAAGAGGTCATCTGATGAAGGGTATTATTCAAATTTGGTTCCTTAGGACTCTTAGTTTCTATATTATGCTTTATATTATACTTGGGATCATTGAAACTTGTATTGAAGAGTTGTAATCCTCAAAATATTTTATTAATGATATGAGTTTATTTCAGTATTTCAAATTAGTTATACTTTGATATTTGTAAATTAAATTGTCTTTATTGAGTTACTTGAACAACAACAACAATAACAATAATAATAATAATAATAATAATAATAATAATAATAATAAAATAAATCATATGCATTGCACGTCATGCATCATGACACACACATTTTGCATTTTCATATTCTCCCAGGTGTCTTATCTGTTTCTCTATTTCGTTCATTCTTCAAGTTGTTGCATTGGTATAACACTCGACCCAACTCCAAGAAAAAGATGAAAATCTAGAACAGGAGAATCGCGAGCTGCATGAAGAGGTTACTTCCTTGAGAGCCGGTATGGCCAATTTGACTTCTATGGTGGAACAGTTGGTGGCTTCTCAGAATCAACCACTACCTCCTTCGCCTTCTCCTCGTATCATTCCACCTCCACAGACAACTGTTATCTCTGAAGTTCAAGATGCTCCTGTTTTTGCTGTGCTAGTGGTTTCTACTGTCAGCATCCCATGCCTCCTGGGTATCCTTGGGGAATGCCATAGAATTTCATGCTTAAAGGTTACAACCCTACTGCTCAAGTGACCTCCTTGGCCCAGCCTGCTGTTGTTTCCGCACCTCCTATGGTGCATGCTACTCCTGTTTTCAAAAAAGAATTTGACAATCCCCTTCCTCCTCCAAGTGGAGCTTAGACTTTTATGATCGAATGGATGGTTTCCAGGAATAGTTTGACAAGATGCAGAAAGAGTTGAAAGCCCTCAAGGGGAAAGAGTTTTGGTGACAATGTCAATGATCTGTGCTTAGTTCCTAATGTAAAAGTGTATGCTAAATTCAAATTTCCAGAGTTTGAGAAGTACAAGGGCAATTTTTGTCCTCGTGACCATTTGATGATGTATTTAAGAAGGATGTCCACTCATACTGAAGATCAGCGTCTTCTCATTCACTTCTTTCAGGATAGTTTGACCGGTGTAGCTTTGAGATGGTACATGAATCAAGCCAACATTGATATCCATACATTCAATGATTTGGGGGAAGCTTCCGTGAAGCATTACAATTACAATATGTACATGGCGCCCGACCGTGATCATCTAAGGGCAATGGTTTAGAAAGATAAGGAATCCTTCAAAGAGTGTGCTTAACAATGGCGTGAGCTTGCTGCACAGGTTATACCTCCATTAAGTGAACAAGAAATGACCAAGGTTTTCCTGAAGACTTTGAGCCCTTTCTATTACAAGAAGATGGTGGCCAGTGCACCTAATGATTTTGCAGAAATGGTGAGCATGGGAGTCCGTCTAGAAGAAGTTGTCCAAGAGGGACAATTGTCGAAAGAAGAATGATCGAGTGGGGATAAGAAGCCATCTTTTGGGTTCTCTAAAAAGAAATAAGAAGTTAATGTTGTTGTCTAGGAGAGGAAACCAGACCTCCTATCAGACGTCCTCAAAATCAACAAGTTGTTGATGTTACCCCTTTTTTTGCTCCAACTCCAACTACTGTCCCTTATAACAAAGCATCTCAGCAAGGGCAAGGCCCTAAGAGAGAACCGTTTGATCCAATTTTGATGACTTATGTAGAGCTGTATCCAACATTAATTCAGAGGCACTTGGTGCAACCAAGGGCGCCTTAAATTGTTCCAAACCCTTTGCCATGTTATTACAAGGCTGATCAGACTTGTGCATACCACCAAGGAGCTCCAGGGCACAATACTAACAATTGTTATTCGTTGAAATCAGAAGTGCAAAGGATGGTCAAATCAGGTCTTTTGTCCTTCAAAGCATGGGTCCTAATGTGCGAGGAAATCCATTGCCCAAGCATGGAAATGCTGTAAATATGATTGACGGAGAAATCAGAGTTTATGATGTGAATTCGATCATTAGAGATCTTGTGAAGATGCATGCTGCTTTTTGTAAAGTTGGTTATTGCACTCATGATCATGCTGCTTGTAATGTGCGAATCGAAGAAACTCTTGGTTGTGATAAGATAAAGAGTGATCTTCAAGATATGATGGACAAGAACCTTATTCATGTTATCAGGTTGAAGGATGAGCCTGAAGTTGAAGAAAATGTTGTCTATGGTCCTCCTTGAGAAGTTCAAATTTGTGACGTGAATGAGACTAATACTAATTTGGTCAATTTGCGCGCCGAGTTCAATTTCATTGAAGGGAAAGAGGTGCACCAGTATAGTGAATGCTTAGTATATAGCACGGACCATCGTGGTTGTAATGTTGCGAAAAGAGATATTCAGCGTCTACTAGACAAGGGCATTATTCATATTATGGTAAGGAGGGTTGGTTTCAACAATGGCGTCAACATGATTGAGGTATCGTTTGGTGAATCTGATGATGAATATATTTCTACTGATGAGTATTTCTCCGCTGATGAGTCTGGTGAAGAAGTAGATGTAAATGTCATTGTGCCATATTTTGATATTCCCACTCCTGTGGAAGTGACCTATTACAGTAAGCCACCAGTCACTCCTTTGGTAATTAGCTTACCTGGATTTGTCCCATATAGTTCCAACAAGGTTGTGCCGTACAAGTACAATGCCAGCATTCTAGAAGGAGACGTTGAGGTTCTAATTCAACCGTTACCTCAGGTAGGAAATATTGTTGATGCTAGTCGAATGACCAGAAGTGGTCATGTGTTTGCTCCTGTATTTCCAAGGTTGATTGATGATGGTAAGAAGATTGTGGAAATTAGTGCTGAACCCAAGAAGGTTGAAGGGCAGACTTGTAGGGTAACCCAAGAGAATGAAATGGACGATTTGTTGAAGATTATCAAAATGAGTTATTACAAGATTATTGAGCAATTGTTGCATACACGTAAAAGATTTCAATATTGGCTTTGTTGATGAACTCTTCATCTCACAAAGAGTCTTTGATGGAAGTTTTATATTAGGCATTTGTTGATTATGATGTGCCTTCGGATAATTTTAATAGTGTGGTTGGAAATATCACAGCTTGCAATAATATGAGTTTCAGTGATGAAGAGTTTCCCGCTGAGGGAAGGAACCACAACATAGCTTTGCACATTTCCATGAGTTGCAAAAATGATGCATTGTCCAACGTGCTTATTGATAATGGCTCCGCGCTGAATGTTACTCCCAAGAATACTCTTTCAAATCTTAAATATCAAGGTCCGATGATGCATCCTAGTGGTATCATTGTGAAGGCGTTTGATGGTTCTCGTAAACCTGTTATTGGGGAAGTGGATTTTCCCATTCACATTGGCCCACATCTATTTCAAATTACTTTCCAGGTGATGGATATATTTCTTGCTTATAGCTGTTTGATTGGACGACCTTGGATTCATGAGGCTGGTGCTGTGACTTCAACCCTCCATCAGAAATTGAAGTTTGTCCGTGAAGGTGTTGTGATTATTGTGGAGGGAGAACAAGCTATGCTGGTTTCTCATTTATCCTTCTTTTCCATAGTAGAAGCTGATGAAGCCGCTGTTGGAACACAATTCCAATTTTATATATTGATAGTGTCCAAAGGAGTGAAGATTCTATTTCTTCGTTGAAGGATGCCCGTAACGTGGTTTAGAAAGGTTCTAGTAATGTTTGGGGACAAGTTTTTGAGCTAAAGGTGAATAAGAATGGTTTTGGTTTAGGCTTTTCCACGAAGATCAGAAGAGAAATGCTAAAGTCGGGACCTACTGCTACTCAATATCCATATGTTTTTGAAGTGCTGGTTATCTTGATCCTACTGCTTCAGGAGTCAATGCCATTGTTGAAGATGGACCAAAGCGAGAAATGCCCAACTTTGTGATGTATGGAACCAGAGTTTGTAATTGGACTGCTATTGACATTCCCACTTGCATTCACGTGTCTAAGTAATTCACTTTGCTTGTTTAAATTTTCAAATAATGATCCTTTCACTCTGCCCAAGGTGAAAGTGATGTTGTATGGGCAAAATCTGTTTGTTTTGAAATTTAAGATCATTAATAAAAGTTTGTTTTACATTCCAAATTGTGTCTTTTATTTTCAGTTTTTTTTGAAAAATGGTAATCAGAAAAAACCTTTCATAAAAGAAAAATAATAATTGAATTGAATCTGCATAATCACTTGTCACATGTGTCAGTTTCTAAAATCGATCATAAACATATGTGCATATTAATCCATAAAACCGTTGAAAACAATGACCCTGCACCCTCTTCCAACTTTGAACATCCTGTATGTGTAGCCGAAAAAGAGGAATTTGATGATATCCTTGAAGAGGTTTCTCGGTTGCTTGAGCACGAGAAAAACACCATTCAGAAGTACAAAGAGCCGTTGGAAAACATTAACTTGGGTTCTAAGGAAAATGTGAAAGAAGTCAAGATTGGAGCATCGTTATATCCTAAGGTGAATATGTGGATATCTTTTCTTGGTCGTATCAAGATATGCCATGGTTAGATACTGATATTGTAGAGCATCATTTACCGTTAAAGCCTGAGTGCCGCCAATCAAGAAGAAGTTAAGAAGAACTCATCTTGATATGGAAATAAAGATTAAGAAGGAAGTTTTAAAACAAATTGATGCAGGTTTCCTTGTGACATCAGTTTATCCTCAATGGATTGCCAATATTGTGCCAGTAGCAATGAAAGATGGAAAAGTCTGCATGTGTGTTGATTACTAAGATCTGAACAAGGCTAGTCGGAAAGATGATTTTCCTTTGCCATATATTGATATGTTGGTGGACAGCACTGCAAAATGAAAAGTGTTCTCGTTCATGGATGGATTTTCCGGATACAATCAAATTAAGATGGCTCCCGAGGACATGGAAAAAACAACGTTTATCACACCCTGGGGAACATTCTGTACAGAGTGATGCCCTTTGGGTTGAAGAATGTTGGCGCAACGTACCAGAGGGCTATGACGACCCTATTCCATGATCTGATGCATAAAGAAATTGAAGTGTATGTTGATGATATGATTGCCAAGTCCCAAACCGAGGAAGATCATTTGAGAGATTTATTGAAACTGTTTCAAAGTTTGAGGAAGTATCGCCTCCGTTTGAATCCTAATAAATGTACATTCGGTGTCAAGTCTGGAAAATTGTTGGGTTTCATTATCAGCCAAAAGGCAATTGAAGTTGACCCTGATAAAGTTAGGGAAATTCAAGAGATACCGGCACCAAGAATTGAAAAACAAGTTAGAGGCTTCCTCGAACGTTTGAATTACATTTCCAAATTCATTTCCATTTGACTACAACTTGTGAACCAATCTTCAAGTTGTTGAAGAAAGATCAAGGTTGCGTATAGACAAATGATTTCCAAAGGGCGTTTGAAAGTATCAAAGAGTATTTGCTTGAGCCTATTTTGCTTCCTCCCGTTGAAGGAAGGCCATTGGTTATGTATCTGACGATAAGCTCCATGGGTTGTGTTTTAGGACATCAAGATGAAACAGGAAATAAGGAATATGCCATTTCTTACTTGAGCAAGAAGTTCACTAGCTGTGAGTCACGGTATTCTATGTTGGAAAAGACTTGTTGTGCTATAGCCTAGGCTGCGAAACGTTTGCCACAATATATGTTGAATCATACTACCTGGCTGATCTCTCGAATGGATCCGATCAAGTACATCTTTGAAAAGCCTGCTCTTACGGGAAGAATTTCTCATTGGCTGATGTTGTTATCTTAATATGATATTGAATACCGCACCCAGAAGGATATTAAAAGCAGTGTACTAGCAGAATACCTAGTTCATCAGCCGGTTGAGGATGATCAATCTGTTGAATTTGACTTTCCTGATGAGGACGTAATGTATTTGAAAATGAAAGATTGTGATGAACCTTTACCTAAAGAAGGTCCAGATCCGGAATCCCGATGGGGAATGGTGTTTGATGGAGCTTTGAATGCTTGTGGAAAAGGAATCAGTGCTATGATCATCACTCCTTAAGGAGCTCACGTTCCTTTCACAACAAGGTTGATGTTTGATTGTACCAATAACATGGCAGAATATGAAGCTTGTATCACGGGTCTTGAAGAAGCCATTGATCTAAGAATCAAAATTCTTGATGTGTACGATGATTCAAATTTAGAAATAAATCAGATTAAAGGAGATTGGGAGACTTGTCACCCTGGCTTAATCCCTTACAAAGATTATGCAAGGAAGCTGATGAATTTCTTCAATAAAGTAGAGCTTCACCATATTCCTCGAGATGAAAATCAGATGGCAGATGCCTTGGAAACTTTGGCTTCTATGTTCAACGTGAACCATTGGAATGATATACCTCAGATCACCATTGACGCCTCGAGAGGCCAGCTCAAATATTCGCCAAGGAGGTGGCTAAGGATGATAAACCCTGATATCATGACATCAAGCACTTTCTGATGACTAGAGAGTATCTGATTGATGCAACAAGCAAAGGTATAAAGACCTTGAGGAGATTGGCTGGTAGTTTCTTTCTCAATGAAGGTGTGTTATATAAAAGAAATCATGACATGGTCTTGCTTAGATACGTGGATAGACACGAAGCGGACATGTTGATGCATGAGATTCTTGAGGGTTCTTTTGGTACCCACGCCAATCGATACTTTATGGACAAGAAAATGCTAAGGGCAAGATATTATTGGTTGATAATGAAATCCAATTGTTACAAATTTGCGAAGAAATGCCATAAGTGTCAGATTTATGATGATAAGATTCACGTGCCTCATACACTTCTCAATGTTATTTCTTCCCCATGGACTTTCTCTATGTGGGGAATTGATATGATTGGTATGATTGAACCCAAGGCTTCTAATGGACATCGTTTCATCTTGGTAGCAATTGACTACTTCACCAAATGGGTGGAAGCGACTTCTTATGCCAATGTTACCAAGCAAGTGGTGGTCAGATTTATTAAGAATAATCTCATTTGTCGATACGGTATGCCTAGCAGGATCATTATTGAAAACGGCTCGAGTTTGAATAATAAGATGATGGCGGAACTTTGTGAAGAATTCAAGATTGTTCATCACAACTCTTCTCCTTACAGACCCAAGATGAATGAGGCAGTTGAAGTTGCAAACAAGAATATCAAAAAGATCATCCAGAAGATGGTCGTCACCTACAAAGACTGGAATGAAATGCTACCATTTACTCTACATGGATATCGCACTTCGGTATGCACTTCAACAGGGGCGACCCCTTTCTCTTTGGTCTATGGATGGAAGCAGTACTCCCTATTGAAGTTGATATTCCATCTTTGCGTGTGATAATGGAAGCTGAATTATCTGATGGTGAATGAGTTTAGAATCGGTTTGAAAAATTGAATTTGATTGAAGAGAATAGAATTATTGCTATATGTCATGGTCAGTTATACCAGAAAGGAATGAAGAAAGCTTTTGATAAGAAGGTCAAACCTCGTGTATTTAGAGAAGGCGACCTCGTGCTCAGAAAGATCGTGTCTTTAAACTCTGATTCCAGAGGCAAGTGAACTACCAATTATGAAGGCCTATATGTTGTCAAGAAAGCCTTCTCCGGTGGTGCATTGATTCTTGAAACTATGGATGACGAGGAGTTCTAACGTCCTCTGAATGCTGATGTAGTCAAGAAATACTTCGCCTAAATAAACAAAAAGAACAGCTCGCTAAATTGAAAAATTGAAAGGAAGAATTAGGGAAAAAAAAGCGTCTCGGTAGACTGAAAACCCAAAAGGGCGGTCTAGGAAAAAATTAGAGACAAACAGAATAAATCTCCCGGTAGGATGAAAATCCGCAAGGGCAGTCTCGGAAAAGTTAGGGACTTATATGGAAAGTAACTACATCAGACAAGACCTGATCATAGAAGCAACAATCTGCATGGATTATCTTCATACCTCAATTGAGGACTTCAAACTAGGAATTCAAAGTTGTTAGGGAGAATAGTGTTCATTGTTCTTCGATGTACCTTTTCCATGTATTTGCCATTTTTAAAACTTTGTAATCAACTATGGAGTCATGCTATTGGCAGACTACCATTCTATCAATAAAATTTGAGCCTTTATCCAATTCCTTGGCAATCTTATTTTCATTCAGTTTATAAAAATATTCTTTTATTATTGAAAATGCATTTCAAAACAAACAGATTTGCTACACATACTTGCAAAACTTTTTGCAATCTAAGTGTGTTTACTCTGAATGTGAAGCAAAGGGATAAAATGGCACTCTCCTAATATCAAACAACATCGATAATGTTGAAAATGGTCCCAATAGGGCCCTGTAGAAATATTTTTCTTTCGAGCATGAGATTTAAATGCAAAGCTAGATGCTTCCACAAAGTATTTTATTTTTCCCCAGAAGAGTTTACGGGAATAATGCCCTAATGAAGCATGGTGACATCCCTAGATTTGTTTCCATCAAAGGGACCCTAGGAATGTTTGCAGCATGCCTGCATTTTTCAAGATTTGATATGATAGGAAGTTGTCCTTCAGTTATTGGTTTGTGAAGATTTTACGTTGGAACCTCAATTCATACATACACTATGCATAGTTAAACCTCAATTCATTGCTTATTTGCATATATCGATATTCAGAGTATTGTTTCCTCTAGAGTGTCATCTTTAAGCAGGAAAGTTCATCTTTTCGCTTTCCCCACCGAGTTATCCCTCGTGGAAGAATAGAGTCTCGACCTTCTCTGCAAGTCTTTTTGATTACTCAGATCATCTTTCCCTAACCTGATATTGGTTTGAACTCTGGTCTCCAAGTAGCATTATTACCTTGTTTAGACTATGATTTCTAATTGGAAAGCATAGTTATGTCAGGAAGATTTTATCTCTCTAACAAACATGAATCCAAGGGAATTCACTTGCATTCTCCAGCGATATTGTTAGGATATTTTCCTAAAAGCAGGTGATAGTCTCTTACCGCAAGCGGTTGGTTTTCCCCAGCAAGTCTGTTAATGCCAATTTGGCCCCCTTTCGGCAACCCAACGAGGAATCTCTTACTATGGATTGACCGTATTTCTCCAGCAAGTTGAAGACTTGTTATGGAAATCTCCAATAGGTGATCTATAAGCTCATTATTGGCTGATTCCCATAGCTGTGTGCAACAAGATTTATTGTTCTGATGAATGGAAACCTTGTCCTTATGTTTGGTAAAGAAGATAGAAGTTCTAGGTTGGGCGTGCAACTAGGGAAAGTTAAAAACAATTTTAATCATCACACGCATTAATGGCATCTGATAGTTGGAGGGATTTCTTGAGATTTAAGGAGATTTGAACAGTTACCTAGGAATTCATGTCAATATCTAGCACGCGTGTGGGTAACCTAGCAAAAGTTTTGAACACGTGTTCAACTTCTAGGTCACAGTGTTACAACTGTTTGATCTAATGAACTTCTTACCATACTTAGTAGTGAAACATTTTGAAGAGTTTCAGAACTTCTAGATATGGTTTCTAACTTAACTTCTCTTCTAACTTTTGAAGAGATGTTAACTAGAACATTCATATAAGACAGAACGTTTGACTATATTGATTTTGAACAGAATTTCATTCAGGCCAAATTTCCATACTAATATTTTTCAAAATAAATTTAAATCTATCTTTAGAAAGTGGTTTAGTAAAAATATTAGCCCACCGATGGATGGTCTGTATCAACAAAGTCTAAAGTTAAAATTCCTTTCTGAATATAGTCCCTAATGAAATGATGTTTAATTTCAATAGGTTTTGCATTTGAATGTAAAATAGGATTTTTAGAAAGGAAAATAGCAGATGTATTATCACAGAAGATAAGGAACTTACTCTCATACGGATGATAATCTTCTAATTGACTCTTCATCTAGAGCATCTGGGTACTACAGCCAGCAACAACAACGTATTCTGCTTCTGTTGTTGAGAGTGCTATGGTGGCTTGCTTCTTGCTGTACCATGATATCAAGTTGTTGCCAAGAAATTGACAACTTCTAGATGTACTTTTACGTTCCACTTTATCTCCAGCAAAGTGAGCATCACAAAATCCTACTAATTTGAAATCTTTTGATCTTCTTTAACACAAACCAACATTAGTAGTACCTTTCAGATACCTTAGAATTCTCTTAACAACAATTAAGTGAGATTATCTAGGATCTGATTGGAATCTAGCACATAAACATACACTAAACAGAATATCTGGCCTAGATGCAACACATAAACTACGGGGTGGTTTATATTGTCGTTTTATGCCATTGGAATCAACTAACATAAGTGATTAGATTGGTAGGAAGTTTATTAATGAAGTGACCATCTGGTTGTATGGTGCTTAATTGGATTAAGTTGGTTTTAGTTGGATTATGTAGATTATGTGAATACCGACAAGAACAATGGTTAAAGATAATAGACGGTGTTTTGGTTAGTCAAGGTTTTATGGTAGCGTTGAAATAGTAGAAGCCGACTAGTTGTCATATTGTGGACTAGTAGTATACTTAATGACTAAAATCAATATACTAATTCAATAGTGAATGGATAGTAGCAGAATGGTTATTGATAGCAGTGTAGAATCGAGATACTAGTAATCCTTACCGATAAGCAGTTAACTAGGATTTGATGAAAACAATATGAATGATTATAATTTGAATTGTTACTATGTCATAGGCTTTTTAACTAGTGTTGAATTGTTGTGAATTACATTGATTACGTTAATATGTTGATTACGTTGTAGGATTTTAGCCAATGTTGGATTGTATTAAAGTTGAAGGCTTTTAGTCAATGTTGGATCGTATTATGTTGTAGGCTTTTAGCAAATGTTGAATTGTCGTTGATATGTTGTTTACGTTGTAGGCCTATGGTCAGTGTTGAATTGGGATTACGTTGTTGTTGTGTGTTGTCGTTGAGTTTTCGTCGTTGATTCAGTTGATGTTATGGTTGTGGTTGCATACATACATTTGCATATTATATTGGCCTTGATGGCAAAACACGTTGGCCGTTGGGGGTAAAGTTGATTATGTTGAAGGCTTATGTCTTGGCCTTGATGGCAAACACGTTGGCCGTTGGGGAAAAAGTTGATTAAGTTGAAGGCTTATGCCTTGTGCCTCAGAATTACTGGCAAATGATTACGTTGGGAGTTTTACTCCAATGGTACCACATGCATATGCACATTTGAGTCGCATTTCGAAGTCACATAATTATAGTTGTTATGTTGATGTGTCGGTTGATTTACGTTGTTGTTGTTATTGACAAGTTGTGAAATAGTTGTTATGTTGTGTTGGAAATGTTGTTGTGATATAATTGTTATAATTATTGTCGTTGCTAATTGTTAATATATATATATATATATATATATATATATATATATATATATATATATATATATGTTGCTGTAATCGTTGTTGGTATTGTCGATATAAATGTTGTTTGGATTATGTGAAGCGGTGAATTATATGATCTACATTCTAATATATTATTTATCATGAATTCAATTATATTGGTAGATATCTCACCCTTTCATTTGTTTCGCCGTTGCCTTTATGCTGGTAACGTGCAGGTATTCGAGAATGAAGAGTTTAGTTGCTGTTAGTTCAAGTCTGTTTAGTTGCTCTGATACGTAGCACTCGGGGGATGGACAATTGTTGCTTAATTGTTGTTATCGTTATAGTAGTTGAATTTTAAGTTGTTGTTATTCAATAATTGTTTTAATAAAAGTTGTTTTACATTTAAAAGTTGTTTGTTATAAATTTTATACTCTGATTTCCCTTATAATTACCGGGTAGAAATGGGGTGTTACACAGTGGAAGCCACCAACAAAAATCTTAAGAAGATCATACAAAAAATGACAGTGACGTGTAAAGATTGGCATGAGATGTTTCCATTTGCTCTCCACGGTTATCGCACTTCAGTATGAACATCTATAGGGGCAACCCCTTTCTCTCTCATATATGGTATGGAAACAGTTCTAACTATCGAGGTTCAGATACCCTCACTCAGAGTATTCAAGGACACAGAGTTAGATGAAGATGAATGGGTCTAGACTCGACTTGACCAGAACAACTTGATCGACGAAAAGCAACTCACAGCCACCTGTCATGGACAGGTATATCAGAAGCGAATGATCAAAGCCTTCAATAAGAAAGTCAAGCACCGAGTGTACCAATTTGGCGATCTAGTAGTCAAGCACATCATCCTACCACAAGGTGATACCAGGGGCAAATGGACTCCCACCTATGAGGGACCATTCGTAGTCAAGGCAGTATTTTATGGAAGAGCCATGATACTAAGAACTATGGATGGAGAAGACTTCCCGCATCATGTGATAGCAAACATAGCCAAAAAATACTACGCATAAACAAGACCCACTAGGTCGACTGGCCTAGGAAAAATAAGGGCGTCCTAACAAACCAAAAAGGTTCGGGCAAAAGTTAGGGACATATATATAAAAATGTACACCCAACAAGTCGAAAACCTGCAAAGGTGACTTGGGCAAAAAAGGGTATCCCTGTAGACCAAAAACCCGAAAGGGCTGTCTAGGCAAATGTTAAGGATTAAATCATACGACTATGTCTCTTCAGGATTATCTACATACAGACTACACTACTATCAGCTTCGAATGGTGCAGATCAATCCAATCACCTTCTTCTAGAAGCAAGGAGATGAGATAGTTGAAAATATATGAGCAATAGTAGAGTCGAAACTCGACGAGATTGTTTCCACATAACTTTTACTATTTTCCAAATGTTTTCGACAATTTCCTCTTACTAGGATATTTGTCTCTCTGTATACGAACTGCCTGTCTATAGGCCACTTTTCAAAGCTAATTGTCATACCCCAATTTTTGACCTAAGATACCACATCATATCGTTCACATATGCATCATTGCATCACTAACAGTTTCAGAACAGGATAGATCATGTATGTGTGCTCCTAAAGCCAAATTAGGGTTTTATCAAAATTTTCATCTGTTCAAGATATGATAAATTAGGTTTTGAGTCTCCACTCACCTCAATTGATTTATCTTAATCAATCATCAATATTTGATCTTCAAATTCCCAACTTTTTCTCACGATCTACCTTGAATCGACCAATTAGGGTTTTGATTGAAGATAGTGAATCATTGACTTTCTGCTCAATGAATGACGTATTTGCTTGGAGATTGATCTTAACATCATCAATTAAACATCTTGACCTAATTTCTTAGTTCAAAACATTCCAAAATCCATGTTTCTTCATCGACAAATTCTGAATCATCTAATGAAAATTCAACTGTTCAAAAAAGTCAAACTTTGACTTTTGGTCAACTTTTTCAAATCTAAATTTTTTCAATCATAAAATCATTTCAAATTATCCATCATGATCATAAAAAATCAAGAAATGTGAAAAAGTCAACAAAAAGTCAAGATTGAAATTTTTCTAACACAGAAAAATTTTCAAGTGTTAAAAAACATGGTTTTCCCTTATTTTCATGGCCATTTTTCACCTAGATCCATTTTGATTCAAGAAAAACTCAAAACATGAAAGCTTTAGATCTTGTTACAAGCTTTCCAAAATGTCCAAGTACTTGAAAAAACACTTTGTGTACCTAGGATTTTGAAATTGAAACTTAGAGCTCCATAACCATAAATTGCAAGTCATTTTCCAAGATTATAGGTCATTTTTCACAATATTCCCCTTCTAGAAGCCTTGTCACCATTGAGAGATAAGTTATAACTGATAAATATCAGTTAGCAATGATTGAGAGAAGGATTGGATCAAGAGGAAATTTTAACCATGGTTAAAGAAGTTAACCATGTGCGTTAAATGTAAAAGATTCCTTCCTACCTCTTAAGCCAACTTGCAAACTCTTTCAATTAAATCCTTTCCTTGTCATTCAGAACTCTTGGCATATAAAAAGAGGTCACTTCTTCATTCAAAATCACACCAAAACAATTCCAAACTTGTTTTCTCACTTCTTTCTATTTTTGCAAGTTTCTAAATTTTCAAAGAGGTTAGAATTCCAAATTGCAATTCTTGCAAGTTCTAACCAAAGGTGTCATTCAAAAATCTTCTAAACATTATTTAGAAGTTTTTTGAAACTTAAAATCATCATAAAATAAGCCAAAAGTCAGTTTTCTGAAGAAACCATCTCCAAACTCCATAAATTGCAAGTTTAAGCCAAAACTTCCAAATTTCCATTCCGCTCGTGCTTGTTCCAATTTTTCACTTCAGACACACTCTATACAACATATAGAGATTGTCCAAGCCCTTAAAACAGTTCTGGAACAACTCCGTCATCCTCCTCCATTTCAAAACCAGCAGCTTGCAACTTGACTCGGGTAGGAGGAATCAGAGAGCTTCAAAGCAAGCTAAGTGTTGGAATACACTCAGGGATACTCAAGGAAGCTCACAGGATCACTAAACAACTTCTGGAAACACTCCGGCAAGGAATTCGATTTCAGCTTTAAGAGGTAAGTAACTTCAACTTTGAACTCTTTGATTTCTGAATTCCAACTCAAATATTTCTTGGTCATCTTGTTTCTGCACTTATGAGGATCATAAACCCTAAATCAATTGCTTGAATTGGTGCGCATACACGATTTCACAATCAAAATTCAAAATTAGGGTTCTTAATGTTCCTGCAAAATTAATCACCCTACACTTAAAATAAATGGAATTAATTGCCACCATCATGTTCCTGGTGAAAATCCGAGCAAGATTGATGTTTGGATCATGCAATTTCATTGAGAAACAAGAGAGATACGAATTGGAATTTGGAGGTTGAAGACGAAGTTGCTACGCGCGTTCTCTGATTCTTGGAAAATTCAAATTCTCAATTTATCCTATATTTAATTGTTGTTGTTTCATAACAAGATGTAACAACCACCACAGTGGCAAGCCAACACGCCTTAAGTCTTTTTCCTCACCTCAAGGCCCAGGGTTCGAATCCTCCTGGGACCTTTTTTTAATAAAAAGCTCATTCCTTCATAAGCATCCCCTTCTGAAGCTCACTCCTTCAGAAGCATCACCTTATGGCTCTCATTCCTTCAGAAGCATCCGCTACAGAAGCTCATTCCTTCATAAGCATCCCCTTCTGAAGCTCATTCCTTCAGAAGCATCCCCTTCTAAAGCTCATTCTTTCATAAGCATCACCTTCTGACACTCACTCCTTCAGAAGCTTCATCTTCTGACCTCCTTCGGAAGCATCAACTTCTGACTCCTTCAAAACTTCAGCTTCTGACCTCCTTCAGAAGCATCAACTTTTGACTCCCTTCAGAAGCATTAGCTTCTGACCTCCTTCAGAACATCAGCTTTTGACTCTTTCGTGCGATGCTCGACTCCTTCGAAGCATCACTGACTCCTTAATCTCAACTTCTGACTCTCTTCAAAACTTCAGCTTCTGGTTGAACTTCTTTAAAACAAGGTGATTAAATGACAAGTCAAGCAAATGGCTTAGTGGTTAAACTTTTCACTTCTAAGCCAAGGATCCTAGCTCCAGACCTCCTTAGGACCAAAACCTTATTTTTATCACTAATTTTCTTAAGTTTTTAACAAACTTCAACATTTTCAAAAACCAATCAAAACTTCTCATTTTGAGATGATTTTTTGCACACTTGTCATTTAATATACCTATTTTATGATTATGTCAAAAAAATCCAAAAATATTTTCTTTTTGATTATATTTTAATTAGGAGACGTTTCAATTATTTTTAATACTTTTCAAAAATGTTTTCTTTCCGATTTTCAAACCTAATCTTTCTTCACAACTTCTTGTGAATATCCTTCACTTTTCAAAATCATTTTCAAAACCTTTCAATAAACTTACACACCTTTTTTCCATGATCAATTCGATTTGAAGATAAATCGAACCAGGTTTTTCCTTAAATTTCTTTCAAATTGATCATGGGCCTCCCTCACGGTGTAAGTCCCAACCCTCATATGTACATATTTATTTCCTTGTACATATCCACCCTTTTATGTACATATTCAATTCATTGAACATATTCAATCATCTTTGTAAATATTCAAGCATAAACAAACTTCGTTCGTTTGTTTTCATCCGCTTGTTTATACACCGATTCCATTGGTATTAAGAGGAGTATTATTCCCGGTGAAACTGCTCTTAAACCAATGGGCTCCCTTAAGGTGTAAGTCCTAACCCTTTGTATATATTCAGGTTACACTTGCTTTAATTGCTCGTTTTATACACTTGTTTATATATTTCCTTCATAAACTCATGTGAATACACATCACACACTCGTTCGTATAACTGTTCAGTTATAACATAACAACTAGTCTAACAACTAGGTTCCCTTTAGCCTCCTCTTAGGCTTCGTATAAGACAACTCACCTGTTGAGTTTAGCCTCCTCTTAGGCTTCGTATAAGACAACTCACCCGTTGAGTTTAGCCTCCGCTTAGGCTTCATATAAGACAACTCCCCTGTTGAGTTAGCCTCCTCGGGCTTCGCTCAAAAGAACTCCTCGTTGAGTTTAGCCTTCTCTTGGGCATCAAACAAGAAAGAGACTTGGAAATCTCTTAACAGCCTCCTATTGGGCTTCCAATACAAAGAATCACCTGCGCTAGGATAGAACCCTGAGAGTATGATTTCCCGGTGAAATCACTCTTGAATCCTAAGAGGATGGTTTCCCGGTGAAACCACTCTTAAAGCCAAAGCCAGCCATACCCTATAGCTTCCTCTTGAGCTTCATACAAGGACCCTCGATGACCCTCAGAATGCCTCCTACCCTCGGAATGCCTCCTCTTGGACTTACAATACAAGGACCCACGGGCTTCTTAGAAGCATCCCCCTAATCAATAATCAATTTCTCCTAAAGATTTAGACATTTATCATCTCTATGGAAGAAGTATCTCATCTATAACATCACATACAAATCAAACACTTTTCAAACAAAACATCTTTTAATCGTAAGTGGTAACGCTTGTACACTCAAGCAAAACACCAATGCTTACAATTAAAGATTCAATCATCTTTCAAACATCTTTCTTAACTCATAAGTGGTAACGCTTGTACACTCAAGCAAAACACCTAATACTTACGATGAAAGATTCAATCAATCAACCCTTTAAAATGTATGTGATGAAATAGATTAGATACATTTTTCATTAAGATGACATTTGTCTTTGTCTCTTAATAACACCCTTTGCTTCCACTAGCATAAGTGGGAACTACGATTGCTCTGACTTTCTCAACCTCCCTTTGAGAATACGTAGGCACACGGTCTCATCCTTGGCGAGCATACTTCTTTCTCCCTCAAACCAAATAAACCATAGCTCCCTTTGATCCGAGCTACAGATGCTCTGATTCCCACTAGGGGATATGTATGCAGAAGATCCCAATGATCTTTGCGAGTACCATAATAACAAAACTTAGGACCCCGCCTAACCTACCTTTTGTAAAACCCAAAGGAGAAACTTTTCCAAGAATAGAATAGAAAATTAAAACACAAAAACATATCAAAAATATTCATATATATATAAATAAGGCTATAGATAACTATATATATATAGTGCCACAACCTTCCCTTTATATAACAAACCCCTTACTCAGATCTCTCCCCAATGCGTTGCGTCTAGTTCACGCTAGTCACACCGCATATCTTTATTTATTTAGGGTATTGCAGCTTTCCCCTTTTTCATCTCATTTTCTTGTTTTGGAAACAATAAAGCTTGATGCTCGCAGCATCTTTTTACAAACAAATCAAAAGAGTAAATCATTTTGAGCTAGAGATTCGAATTCTGATTCGATTCCCTCGTTCGTCACTTTTTACCGCGAACAGAAAAAATGGCGACTCTGTTGGGGAGAACGCTAAACTTTTATTTTAAAGAAGAAAAAAAAACAATGACTCTCCTTAAGAGCACCAAGCTTTTTTTGTTTTCAAAAAAGAAAAAAAAGGTTAAGCTTTCATCTGTGCATATGTTTGTATTTCTTTATTGTGTGTTTTAGTTCTCACGATTTCATCTGATGGAAAAAAAATCCTAACCCGGATTTAAGAAACATTTTAAGATCTAGGTGGGGTATAGTCCTATTAACTTGTGAGAAGTCTCATTACTTACTAAGTTAATTTGGGATCCCTCGCTCAGTGGAGGTTGTCGTTGGGGCATTTGTGTTTAGCAAGTATTTGCGAAGACATTTTCTTTCAAGGGAACTAACGAAGCTGAGTGGTTGTAGAACACATAACCCATCCTGGCCATTTAGGGTGTAGTGTAGAAGCTATTCATGTGTAAACTTGGATTAGTTGTCATGCGAGACTACGATCAGGCGAGTTTTTCTTGAAAAATAGTATTGGACTTCAAGTATTTAACAAATCCGATAATATTTCAAAGAGAAGCGTTGAACCTGTATTATCAGTAGAACATGTTTTGCAGTTGAATAAGCCCTTAGAACTTACCCGCGTTTGGTTCTTATCGTTGGCCTCATGCTCGTGACTTCAAACGTTTGAACGTGTGTATAACCACTAACCATGTTTGTATCTTTGTGGCATTCATGCATTCATTCAAAAAATTCAAATTCTCATTTCTCTTCCCATTTCTAAAGAATTTAGAGATTTTTCTTTGTAAACATTTTAGGTTAGAGGGATGGACGTAAGAAGAAGATATACCAAGAGATACGGTTTTAGAATTCCTGATGTAGGAAAGTTAAAAGAGTTGGCATCCTTGGTAGAAGATCCCTCATATTTTAGAAAACGCTATGGAACTCTTTTAATTGTCCTGAACACTAACATTGATGAAGGACTTCTCAAAACTTTCGTTCAGTTTTACGATCTAGTCTATCGCTGTTTCACTTTCCCTAATTATTAGTTGATGCCTACTTTGGAAGAGTACGCACATATCTTAGGTATCTTAGTGTCTGACAAGGTGCCTTTCAATGGTTTGGAAGCCATTCCTAAGCCACCAGTCATTGCAGGGGATGACTCATTTAAGGAAATATGAGATAGACAAAAACCTGACTACCAAAGGAAATCTCTTAGGACTAACTTCAAAGTTCCTAATGGAGAAGGCTTTTAATTTTGCCAAAGCCGGTAGCATGGTAGATTTTGAAGCTGTTTTGGCTTTGCTCATTTATGGATTGGTGTTGTTTCCTAACGTCCCAAGTTTCGTTGATATCAACGCCATAAGGATCTTTCTGATTGGAAATCCCGTTCCCACTTGGCTTGGTGACACGTATTTCTCCATTCATCATAGGAATCGTCAAGGAGATGGAATTATTGTGTGTTGTATACCTCTGTTATTCAAATGGATTGTCTCACACTTGCCTAAGTCTCCTATCTTCCGAGAAAACAAAAACGGTTGGCATTGGTCTCGAAGACTCCTGTCTCTTACTAACAATGATATCCATTGGTATACCTTGACCAACCATGAGATGGAAATCATTGAAAGATGTGGAGAGTTTGCTAACGTACCTCTCATTGGTACGAAAGGAGGAATTAACTACAACCCATTTTTGGCCAGACGTCAACTTGGGTACGCAAACTCCAGTAAACCCCTTGGTTTTGCAATAGAAAATTACTTTTATCATGAAGGGGAAGATTCCCAAGGTTTGAAAGCCAGAATGATAAGAGCTTGGCATCACACTCGAAGGAAAGAAAAAGGTGATGCAAGTAATTGTGTAGCCATGACGAGGCTAGAGAAAGAAGCTTTGGAAGACAAGTTTCTTAAGACTGACCTTGAGAATGTAAAGCTTAAGAAGCAGGTCAAAGATCATGAAAAAACGTTCTACTTTCAAGATGGATGGCTCATGGAGAAAGATGAGAAGATTCGTCGAAAAGATGACGCGATCAAGAAATACATCAAAGAAAGGAAAAGAAAGCTTGAAGAAATGACAATTAGCAATCCTACTCCAGACGATTGGAAAAAAGTCGTTAACAAGCTAAAAGCCGAGAAAGCTGAGCTGAAAGCTTACTAGGGGAAAGAAATCCTAAAGTTGAAGCTGCATCAAGCATTTGGTTCTTCATCAGACAAAGACGCTTAATTAGTTTAGCTTTATTCTATCATTTATTTTATCATTTTAAGAGCTATGCTCCAAAAACTTGTTGTAATCTTCTTTCGAATATTAATAAAATAAGAGTTTTCCATCCAAATGTTTGCAAGAAATTTCTCTTTTAGCATAAATTCTTTGGAAATTCTATTCTCTTTGCATCCATAATCATGCGTCATACTTTGCATCTCGAGTTTGTTATTTAGAGTCTTATCTTTTGGAATTTTTCCAGAGAGATCGTCAAGCTGTCGCGTCTTAGAGTTTCTCAACTACGTTCACAGTCAGCTCGCAGATACAGTACTCGTGCAAATAGAAGAAAAGCAATGGAAGATTTTGAACAAGAGAATATTGAGCTTCGTGGTACAGTAACCACACTTCAAGAAGAGGTGGAAAGACTCACTGCTTTGGTAAGCTCGTTGGTAGCTGCACAGAATCAGCAATCAACATCTAATAGTCAAAATCAAATGATGATTTCAGAGATCACTACTACTCCAGTTTCTGCTGTTGCAGTCAGTAATCCACTTTTTAGTATGCCAGAAGGTTATCCATGGGGCATGCCTTTCAATTTTGGAAGATGCACGCTCGGAAGATGTCTACATATAACAATAATCATCAACTGCTCATTCACTATATCCAAGACAGTCTTACTGGCGCCGCTCTGAAATGGTACATGGGATTGGATAGTGCGAACGTTCAAACTTTTAACGACCTAGGCGAAGCTTTTGTCCAATAGTATAAATTCAATTTGGACATGGCTCCAGATCGAGATCAACTCAGATCTGTGTCTCAAAAGGAAAAGGAGACTTTCACAGAATACGCCCAACGTTGGAGGGAAATTGCTGCCCAAGTTAATCCACCGTTAGAAGAAAAAGAAATGACCAAGATCTTCTTGAATACTCTTGGCCCTTTCTACTACGTACGCGTGATCTCCAGTGCTCCAGGTGATTTTACTAAAATGATAAGCATGGGGATTCGGCTAGAAGAAGGAGTCTGAGCAGAACGCTTAACTAGAGAAGTGGGATCTTCAAGCGGGACCAAGAGAATTGGAACTGGTTTCCCGAAGAAGAAAGAACATGACGTTGGAATGGTATCCCGAGGGAAACCCAGGAAAAATGTCAATCACCGACAACAGGTAGCCACAGTCGCATCAATTGTTAGTACAACTTCAAACATGGGAATTACCCCATAATTCCAACAAAATTAGCAGCCTCGATAACAGGCTCAACAATTCAACAACAATCAGAATCGTGCTCCTAGAATCTCACAGTTTGGTCCAACTCCGATGTCGTACACGGAATTATATCCTGCCCTGATTGAGAGAAATCTTGTTCAAACAAGAGTACCACCTCCAGTACCAGATAAGTTACCTTGGTGGTACAAAACAGATGTATCTTGCCCTTTTCATCAAGGGGCACCAGGTCACGATCTCGAACACTGTATAGCATTGAAAGCTGAAGTTCAAAGATTAGTTAGGGCTAATCTTCTTTCTTTCAGGAATACAAATCTGAATGTGCAAGTGAATCCACTTCCTAATCATGGAGGACACGCTGTGAATTTAATAGCCAGAAATTCAGATCGATACCAAGTCACAGATGTAAATTTGATAAGAGAAAGCTTGGTACAGCTACATGCTACATTCAGCACAATGGTGTTGTTTCTAAACATAACTATACAGCTTATAGAATCTGTTTTACAGATTCTCAAGGATGTCCAGCTGTAAAAGCAGACCATTAGTGGTTAATTGACATCGGCGACATTCAAATTTTCAGAAACAGGAATGATTATGACGTAAATATGGTAGGGTATTATCCGCATGAGCTTTAAGTCTCAGATATCAACTTCGAAATTCTTGAAGTAAACGTCATTATCCCTCACTTCAATATGCCCAAGCGCGTAGAGGTTGAATACAACAGTCCAAGGGTTCCTAACTCTCCTTTGATCATCTGTCTACCTGGACCTGTTCCTTATGACTTTGACAAAGCAGTTCCCTATCAGTACAACATAACTATGATGGAAAATGGGAAGGAAATACCCATACCTACTGTTTCAGCCGTAGTCAACATCACTGAAAGAGGACGAGTAACTCGGAGTGGGCGTGTGCATACCCCATTGCCACCAAAGCAGCCTATTGCTCCCACAGTTAGACAAAATCCTATTGATGTACCTGTTGAGAATCCTATGGGAATTCTCGTTGGTAATCCAGACTTCAACATTGGTCCACCTGATGGAACCGATATCGATTCAGACTTTGACGAAATTCTAAAGCTGATCAAGAGAGTGAGTACAAAGTTGTGGATCAACTGATGCACACTCCTTCCAAAATCTTAATACTCTCTTTGCTTTTGAATTCTGAAACCCACCGAGAGGCCTTGATGAAAGTGTTGGATCAAGCCTACATAAATCATGACGTGACTACCGATCAATTTGGTGGAATTGTAGGCAACATAACAGCTTGCAACAACTTGAGCTTTAGTGATGAAGAACTCCTAGAGGAAGGAAGAGATCATAATTTTGCTCTACATATCTCAATGAATTGCCAATCAGATTCTTTGTCTAACGTGCTAGTGGACACTGGCTCATCCTTGAATGTAATGCCAAAAACGACTCTCGCTCGTTTATCTTACAAAGGAACACCAATGAAATACAATGGTGTAATAGTCAAAGCTTTCGATGAATCAAGAAAATCCGTTATTGGAGAAGTTGACCTTGCGATGATGATTGGTCCATATACTTTTCAAATTATCTTCCAGGTCATGGACGTGCCAGCTGCTTACAGTTGTTTGTTAGGATGACCTTGGATACATGAAGCAGGAGCAGTATCATCCATGCTCCACCAGAAATTGAAATTTACGACAAATGGAAAACTAGTAATCGTTATTGGTGAACAACCTTTATTGGTAAGCCATTTGTCCACTTTTTCTTTCATCACTGCTGACGATGTTGAAGGGACATAGTTCCAAGGACTTTTGTTAGAAGACGAATCTACAAAGAAAAATAGATCATATATCTCCTCCTACAAGGAAGCAACGCAGATAGTGAAAGACGGTACTGCCGCCGATTGGGGATAAGTGATAAATCCTGTCAACAACGAAACCAAAATAGGACTTGGATTTACTCCAGTACTTTCAAAAGCCAATGAAAGGGATAAAACTCTTCGTCCGATCAAAGAAGTATTCCACAGCGGAGGTTTCCTAAACCCTATTCCTCAAGAGGTCAATGTCCTTGTTGATGAAGGAAATGAAGACAATCTCTCTGGATCCGAAGAATGGAAAAATTATCTTAATAATTCTGGATACATGTCTCAAGAAGAACCGCATACACCGTTCTATCCTCCTTCAGACAAATTTGAAGGCATGTTCTTGTAAAATGATGAAGAAGAAATTCCACCTATCCCACCTGAGATTTGGGATACCTTGGGAGAACGAAGCAGAAAATATGACTTTATGGTGAGATATACTGCTCCTGAAAGTTCAAGAATTAGAATCGAAGACATCCAACCAACTGGATGGGACGATCCTCCTAAATATCTCAGTCAACCAGAAGAGGCATACATGCCTTCTCAATCTCATCATCAATCTGAGATCACAAATGAAAATCTTTGCTTTGATACGCCTGGCGAGGTTGTTGAACCAGATTTTGATTATCCTCAAATTAACGCAATTTTTGGAGATGATCGAGAAGACAATTCTGAAAATGATTTGGAAAGTGTCTCTGATAATGAGTTTCTTCACCCAGAGGATTGGGAAGTACATCTTGAGAATCCATAATACATGTCGCCTAAAAACGCATATACTGCATTCTATACTCCTCGACCTTTCAATCAAGCAGAAGAAGATCGCCTCAGCAGTATAAAAGGGAAGGTTAACCAACCAGAGTCTTCAAAACCTGTTCGACCAATGATCAATGTCAACACAGGAAATGATTCAAAGGGAAAACTACCAGAATACATAGTCTTCCAAGGAGTTCGTCACTATTGGAAAGCCTTTGAGGTTCAGACTGTTGTTCATCGTCCTAAGTAGTTTATCTCGCTTTTGTTTTGAACTCTCGCCCCGCCCAAGGCAAAGAGATGTTTTATAGGGCTAGCTTTTAAATAATTTTCTCTTTGTCTTGCCCAAAACAAATGAGTTTGTATTTAGGGCTCTGTTTCATATGTGAATCATAAATAAAGCGTTGTGTTGATTCCCAAATTTTGTGTTTGTTTTTCGTTTTTTACCTTTTTTTTCTGGAAATGGTAATCCTAAAAAACCTAATAAAAACAAACATCTTCGAAAAAATAAATAATCTGCATACACTTTAGCATTAACTTTTTCTAAAAAAAATCAAACATAAATCGAACATGCAGATTAACAATGAACAAATCCATTGAACGCAATAACTCTACGACCTCTCTCGACTTTGAATTCCCTGTGTTTGACGCTGAAGAAGAGGATGAAGAAGAGATCCCGGATGAGATTTCCCGACTACTTAAGCACGAGGAAAGAATCATTCAGCCTCACAAAGAGCCTTTGGAAACAATCAACTTAGGTTCTGAGGAAAATATGAAAGAAGTGAGCATCGAAGCTCTACTCGACAACGATGTCAAGAGCAGACTGATAGATCTTCTCAAAGAATACGTCGATGTGTTTGCATGGTTCTACCGGGACATGCCAGGGTTGGATACCAACATCGTAGAGCATCACTTGCCATTAAAACTGGAATGTCCGCTAGTTAAACAAAGACTGAGAAGGATTCACCCAGATATGGCCGACAAAATAAAAAAGGAGGTTCAAAAACAACTCAACGCAGGTTTCCTCGTCACCTCCGAATATCCTCAATGGTTAGACAACATAGTGCCTGTCCCAAAGAAAGATGGAAAGGTCAGCATGTGTGTTGACTACCGGGACTTGAACAAAGCTAGTTCAAAGGACGATTTCCCACTACCGCATATCGACATGCTGGTGGATATCACTGCTAAGTTCAACGTCTTTTCCTTCATGGACGGTTTCTCTGGTTATAATCAGATCGGAATGGCTCCCGAAGACATGGAGAAGACATCTTTTATCACGCCATATGGCACATTTTGCTACAAAGTAATGTCGTTTGGATTAAAGAATGCAGGCATAACTTACCAAAGGGCAATGACCACTCTCTTTCATGACATGATGCACAAAGAGATCGAAGTCTACGTGGACGACATGATAGCAAAGTCTGACACTAAAGAAGAACATATAAAATATCTCTTGAAGTTGATTCAACGACTAAGGAAATATTAGCTTCATCTGAATCCTAACAAATGCACCTTTGGGGTGAGATCTAGAAAACTCATAGGTTTCATTGTCAATCAAAGAGGTATTGAAGTTGACCCCGACAAAGTCCAGGCTATTCAAGAAATGCCTACGCCACATACAGAAAAGCAAGTAAGAGTATTTCTTGGATGGTTGAATTACATCTCCAGGTTTATCTCTCAAATGACTGCTACTTGTGGACCAATATTCAAGCTTCTCCGCAAAAATCAAGAGGTTCTATGGACAGAAGATTGCCAAAGAGCATTTGACAATATCAAGGAATACCTGTCAGAGCCTCCAATATTGATTCCTCCAATCGAAGGAAGACCATTAATCATGTACCTTACCGTATTGGAAGATTCCATGGGCTGCATGCTTGGACAACAAGATGAAACCGGTAAGAAGGAGCATGCCATCTACTACTTAAGTAAAAAGTTCACAGATTGTGAAACTCGTTACTCCATGCTCTAGAAAACATGTTGTGCTTTGGTGTGGGCTTCGAAACGTCTCCGCCAGTACATGATCAACCACACGACTTGGTTAATCTCCAAAATGGATCCAATCAAGTATGTCTTTGAAAAGCCTGCCTTAACAAGGAGAATCGCCCGATGGCAGATGCTATTATCTGAATATGACATCAAGTACCCCGCCCAAAAAGCGGTCAAAGGAAGCATTCTCGCCGATCACTTGGCTTATCAACCGATCAACAAATACCAATCTCTCAAGTTTGACTTCCCTGATGAGGATGTTATGTACTTAAAGATGAAAGATTGTGACGAACTGTTACCTGAAGAAGGTCCTGATCTAGAATCTAGATGGGGCTTAATTTTTGATGGAACAGTTAACGTTTTTGGCAATGGAATTGGGGTAGTCATCATTACTCCCGAGGGTTCTCATATCCCGTTTTCCGCCAGATTGCTATATTATTGCACCAAAAACATCGCAAAATACGAATCTTGTATCATGGGTATCGAAGAAGCCATCGACTTAAGGATCAAGATCCTTGACATATATGGAGATTCAGCCCTTGTGATCAATCAAATCAAACACAAGTATGAAAGTCATCATCTTAGTTTGATTCCCTACCGAGATTATGCAAGACGTTTGTTGACTTTCTTCAACAAAGTTGAATTGCATCATATTCCTCGAGATCAGAATCGAATGGCAGACGCCTTGGCCACTCTATCTTCCATGTTCAAAGTCAACCATTGGAATGATATGCCTAAGATCAGCATCAGATGCCTTGAAAGACCTGCATATGTGTTTGCAACTGAAGCAGTCATCGATGATAAGCCGTGGTTCCACGACATCAAACGCTTTCTTCAAACTCAGGAGTACCCACTCGGGGCATCGCACAAAGATAAGACTCTAAGGAGGCTTTCTAGAAATTCTTCCTCAATGGAGATGTGCTATACAAAAGAAACTTCGACATGGTCTTGCTCATACGCATGGATAGACACGAATCAGATATGTTAATTCATGAAGTGCATGAAGGGTCCTTTGGAACCCATTCAAATGGGCATGCAATGTCCAAAAAAATCTTAAGGGCAGGTTACTATTGGATAACAATGGAATTTGATTGCTGTAAACACATTAAGAGATCTACGCAGATAAGATCCATGTACCATCGACTCTACTCAACGTTCTCTCATCTCCGTGGCCTTTCTCCATGTGGGTCATCGACATGATTTGGATGATTGAACCAAAAGCATCAAACGGTCATCGCTTCATTTTAGTGGCTATTGATTACTTCACCAAATGGGTCAAAGCAGCATCTTACGCCAACGTTATAAGACAAGTGGTTGTGAGGTTCATCAAGAACAACCTCATTTGTCGATATGGAGTTCCAAGTAAGATCATTATAGATAATGGATCGAACTTGAACAACAAAATGATGGAAGAACTGTGTGAGGAATTCAAGATTGAGAATCATAACCCATCTCCTTACCGACCAAAGATGAATGGCGCAGTGGAAGCCGCCAACAAGAACATCAAAAAGATCGTCCAGAAAATGGTCATCACTTACAAAGACTGGCATGAAATGCTGCCATTTGCTTTACATGGGTATCGTACTTCAGTACGTACTTCGACAGGGGCAACCCCTTTTTCCTTAGTATATGACATGGAAGCAGTGCTCCCCGTAGAAGTTGAAATTCCATCAATGAGAGATCTCATGGAAGCTAAGTTATCTAAGGCTGAATGGTGTCAAAGCAGATACGATCAGTTGAACTTAATCGAAGAAAAGCATCTGACCGCTCTATGTCATGGACAATTATATCAAAAAAGGATGAAGAAAGCCTTTGACAAAAAGGTTCAACCTCGTGAATTCCAAGAAGGCGACCTCGTGCTTAAAAAGATTTTGTCTTTTCAACTAGATTCTAGGGGCAAATGGACTCCTAATTATGAAGGCCCTTACATCGTCAAAAGAAGCTTTTCTGGCGTTGCTATGACTCTCACAACCATGGATGGTGATGAACATCCGCATCCTGTAAATGTTGATCCAGTCAAGAAATACTTTGTCTAAAAAGACAAAAGAACAACTCGGTAAGTCGAAGACCCGAAAAGGGCGGCTTAGGCAAAAATGAGCGTCTTGGTGGACTGAAAACCTAAAAAAGGCGGTCCAGGCAAAAATTAGAGACAATAAACAGAAATTTATCCTGGTAGATTGAAAACCTGAAAAGGAAATCTAGGAAAAAAATTAAGGATCAAGATGACAAAGTAACTACATCAGTCCATACTTCGCCAATCTGAAGAATCTTCCATCAATGGATCTTCAATCAAATCTTCTAAAGCAACAAGCACAGTTGGAATTCAAAGTTGTTAGGGATCATAGTGGTTATTTGCTTTCAATGTAGCCTTTTCCCAATAAATTACCATTTCCAACTTTTGTAAATAGTCCATGGAATCACGCCTTTGCCTGATTGCCATTCTATCAATAAAATTTGAGCCTTGTGTCCATTTGTTTGCAATTCTTGCTTTATTCTATTTTGCAAAATAACGCTTTTTCTTGTGAAAATCACTTTTGAAACTAAAAAAAAGTTTTAAATGAATTTTTACTTCAAATTTTTAAAATAAAAACGAAATTTTCCTTTGAACTGTGAACACAGAAAGAATTTCAATAGTTTTCTCCATGAGTGTTTCGACCTCTAAAAAGTAAACAACTGCTGAGAAGTCTTCTTTTCCCCGAAAGAGATCATCAAAGGACGGTATTCTTATCCGAAAAATAATTCCCAACAAGGTTTCCAGTAAAATGCCTTTTCCAAAAAAGTTTAAAGCATGCAACTCAGATTCATCATCAGTAACGTCTACACCATTGCTGCAGATTTTGTTGAGTATTTGCTTGAACTGTGACATAGTCCTTTTCCAAATACTCTTTGTTGTCTTGTCAAGTATCGTCAACATACATATGACATTCATGACATTCATCATTCATACATAATTGCATCATTAAGGCATTCTTGCATTTTTTAATGTTTGCTTCAATATCACTTGTTTAGGTTGCATTTATTCCCAAAAACAAGTATGGGTGGGTCATCTCTCCAATAGATTATCCCCAAGTAGAAAAAAATATACATTTTTTCTCTAGTTCCCCAATCGAGATCATTCCTCAACGGGTACAAAGTCTTGATTGACCGTTTCTTTCCAGTTCATTCCTGGATAGAACCTCGTCTCTAACCAACTCAGGTCTAGGTTTCACAAAAAAAAATCTACCTACAAACAATAAGCAATAGCCTCGTCATCCGAGCCGCTTATTTCCTTTTCATCTTAGAACTTATCATAAAATGATTGTTCTTCTTAACAAGTTCAATCATGAAAAGAAAGTTCAAGAAATCCTCGCAATTGTCTTCCCCAGCATGTCACTCTTTGATACCTCCTGGGTAAAATTTATGTAATCATTTTACTTCATTCGCATTTTTTGGTATCTTATGTCCAAAATTTGTGTATTCTGATATTTAAGTCTCTTCACACCTATCGAGACGAAGATTTTCATCTTCATATCTCAGGTTAAATGAACTTAAATAGGGGCATCTGTCATACCACAATTTTTTACCTAAGATACCATATCATATCATTCACATATGCATCATTGCATCACTAACAGTTTCAGAATAGGATTGATCGTGTGTGTGCTCCTAAAGCCAAATTAGGGTTTTATCAAAATTTTCATATGTTCAAGATATGATAAATTAGGGTTTGAGTCTCCACTCACCTCAATTGATTTATCTTAATCAATCATCAACATTTGATCTTCAAATTCCCAACTTTTTCTCACGATCTACCTTGAATCGACCAATTAGGGTTTTGATTGAAGATAGTGAATCATTGACTTTCTGCTCAATGAATGACCTATTTGCTTGGAGATTGATCTTAACATCATCAGTTAAACATCTTGACCTAATTTCTTAGTTCAAAACATTCCAAAATCCATGTTTCTTCATCGACAAATTCTGAATCATCTGATGAAAATTCAACTGTTCAAAAAAGTTAAACTTTGACTTTTGGTCAACTTCTTCAAATCTAAATTTTCTCAATCATAAAATCATTTCAAATTATCCATCATGATCATAAAAAATCAAGAAATGTGAAAAAGTCAACAAAAAGTCAAGATTGAAATTTTTCTAACAGAAAAATTTTCAAGTGTTAAAAAATATGGTTTTTCCTTACTTCCATGGCCATTTTTCACCTAGATCCATTTTGATTCAAGAAAAACTCAAAACATGAAAGTTTTAGATCTTGTTACAAGCTTTCCAAAATGTCCAAGAACTTGAAAAAACACTTTGTGTAGCTAGCGTTTTGAAATTGAAACTTAGAGCTCCATAACCATAAATTGCAAGTCATTTTCCAAGATTATAGGTCATTTTTCACAATTTTCCCCTTCTAGAAGCCTTGTCACCATTGAGAGATAAGTTATAACTAATAAATATCAGTTAGCAATGATTGAGAGAAGGATTGGATCAAGATGAAATTTTAACCATGGTTAAAGAAGTTAACCATATGCGTTAAATGTAAAAGATTCCTTCCTACCTCTTAAGCCAACTTGCAAACTCTTTCAATTAAATCCTTTCCTTGTCATTCAGAACTCTTGGCATATAAAAAGAGGTCACTTCTTCATTCAAAATCACACCAAAACAATTCCAAACTTGTTTTCTCACTTCTTTCTATTTTTGCAAGTTTCTAAATTTTCAAAGAGGTTAGAATTCCAAATTGCAATTCTTGCAAGTTCTAACCAAAGGTGTCATTCAAAAATCTTCTAAACATCATTTAGAAGTTTTTTGAAACTTAAAATCATCATAAAATAAGCCAAAAGTCAGTTTTCTGAAGAAACCATCTCCAAACTCCATAAATTGCAAGTTTAAGCCAAAACTTCCAAATTTCCATTCCGCTCGTGCTTGTTCCAATTTTTCACTTCAGACACACTCTATACAACATATAGAGACTGTCCAAGCCCTTAAAACAGTTCTGGAACAACTCCATCATCCTCCTCCATTTCAAAACCAGCAGCCTACAACTTGACTCGGGTAGGAGGAATCAGAGAGCTTCAAAGCAAGTTAAGTGTTGGAATACACTCAGTGATACTCAAGGAAGCTCACAGGATCATTAAACAACTTCTGGAAACACTCCAGCAAGGAATTCGATTTCAGCTTCAAGAGGTAAGTAACTTCAACTTTGAACTCTTTGATTTCTGAATTCCAACTCAAATATTGCTTGGCCATCTTGTTTCTGCACTTATGAGGATCATAAACCCTCAATCAATTGCTTGAATTGGTGCACATACACGATTTCACAATCAAAATTCAGAATTAGGGTTCCTAATTTTCTTGCAAAATTAATCACCCTACACTTAAAATAAATGGAATTGATTGCCACCATCATGTTCCTGGTGAAAATCTGAGCAAGATTGATGTTTGGATCGTGCAATTTCATTGAGAAACAAGAGAGATACGAATTGGAATTTGGAGGTTGAAGACGAAGTTGCTACGCGTGTTCTCTGATTCCTAGAAAATTCAACTTCTTAGTTTATCCTATATTTAATTGTTGTTGTTTCATAACAGGATGTAACAGCCACGCCTGTGGCAAGCCAGCACGCCTTAAGTCTCTTGCCTGGCCTCAAGGCCCATGGTTCGAATCCCCCTGGGACCTTTTTTTTTAATAAAAAGCTCATTCCTTTAGAAGCATCACCTTATGGCTCTCATTCCTTCAGAAGCATCCCCTTCTGAAGCTCATTCCTTTAGAAGCATCCCCTTCTAAAGCTTATTTCTTCATAAGCATCCCCTTCTGAAGCTCATTCCTTCAGAAGCATCACCTTCTGACGCTCACTCCTTTAGAAGCATCACCTTATGGCTCTCATTCCTTCAGAAGCATCCCCTTCTGAAGCTCATTCCTTTAGAAGCATCCCCTTCTAAAGCTTATTTCTTCATAAGCATCCCCTTCTGAAGCTCATTCCTTCAGAAGCATCACCTTCTGACGCTCACTCCTTCAGAAGCATCATCTTCTGACTCCTTTAGAACTTCACTTGACCTCCTTCAAGCATCGCCGACTCTTTCAAGCATCGACCTTCAAGCATCACCGACCTCCTTCAGAAGCATTAGCTTCTAATTCCCTTCAAAAATTCAGCTTTTGACTCCCTTCAAAACTTCAGCTTTTGACTCCCTTCAGAACCTCAACTATTGACTCCCTTCAAAACGTCAGCTTCTGACCCTTTTCTTCAAAACTTCATTTTTACTTGTTTTCAAATATTTTTCAAAACTTCTTTAAAACAAGGTGATTAAAGGATAAGTCAAGCAAATGGCTCAGTGGTTAAACTTTTCACCCTTAAGCGAAGGATCCTAGGTTCAAATCTCCTTAGGACCAAAACCTTATTTTTATCACTAATTTTCTTAACGTTTTAACAAACTTCAACATTTTCAAAAACCAATCAAAACTTCTCATTTTGAGATGATTTTTTACACACTTGTCATTTAATATAGCTATTTTATGATTATGTCAAAAAAATCCAAAAATATTTTCTTTTTGATTATATTTTAATTAGGAGACGTTTTAAGTATTTTTAATACTTTTCAAAAATGTTTTCTTTCCGATTTTCAAACCTAATCTTTCTTCAAAACTTCTTGTGAATATTCTTCACTTTTCAAAATCATTTTCAAAACTTTATAAAAACCTTTCAATAAACTTACACATCTTTTTTCCATGATTGATTCAATTTGAAGATAAACCGAACCAGGTTTTTCCTTGAATTTCTTTCAAATTGATCATGGGCCTCCCTCACGGTGTAAGTCCCAACCCTCCTATGTACATATTTATTTCCTTGTACATATCCACCCTTTTATGTACATATTCAATTCCTTGTACATATTCAATCATCTTTGTAAATATTCAAGCATAAAAAACTTCGTTCATTTGTTTTCATCCGCTTGTTTATACATCGATTCCGTTGGTATTAAGAGGAGCATTATTCTCGGTGAGACTCTTAAACAAATGGACCACCCTTAAGGTGTAAATCCCAACCCTTTGTATATATTTAGGTTACGCTTGCTTTAATTGCTTGTTTTATACACTTGTTTATATATTTCCTTCATAAACTCCTGCGAATACACATCACACACTCCTTCGTATAACTGTTCAGTTATAACATAACAACTAGTCTAACAACTACGTTCCCTTTAGCCTCCTCTTAGGCTTCGTATAAGACAACTCACCTGTTGAGTTTAGCCTCCTCCTAAGCTTCGTATAAGACAACTCACCCATTGAGTTTAGCCTCCCCTTAGGCTTCATATAAGACAACTCCCCTGCTGAGTTAGCCTCCTCTTGGGCTTCGTTCAAAAGAACTCCCTCATTGAGTTTAGCCTTCCCTTGAGCATCAAACAAGAAAAAGACCTGGAAATCTCTTAACAGCCTCCTATTGGGCTTCCAATACAAAGAATCACCCGTGCTAGGATAGAACCCTGAGAGTATGATTTCCCGGTGAAATCACTCTTGAATCCTAAGAGGATGGTATCTCGGTGAAACCACTTTTAAAGCCAAAGCCAGCCATACCCTCCCTATAGCTTCCTCTTGAGCTTCATACAAGGACCCTCGATGACCATCGGAATGCCTCCTCTTGGGCTCACAATGCAAGGACCCTCGATGACCCTCAGAATGCCTCCTCTTGGGCTTACAATAAAAAGGACCCACGGGCTTCTTAGAAGCATCCCCCTAATCAATAATCAATTTCTCCTAAAGATTTAGACATTTATCATCTCTATGGATGAAGTATCTCATCTATAACATCACATACAAATCAAACACTTTTCAAACAAAATAGCTTTTAATCGTAAGTGGTAACGCTTGTACACTCAAGCAAAACACCAATGCTTACAATTAAAGATTCAATCATCTTTCAAACATCTTTTTTAACTCGTAAGTGGTAACGCTTGTACACTCAAGCAAAACACCTAATACTTACGATGAAAGATTCAATCAATCAACCCTTCAAAATGTATGTGATAAAATAGATTAGATACATTTTTCATTAAGATGACATTTGTCTTTGTCTCTTAATAACACCCTTTGCTTCCACTAGCATAAGTGGGAACTACGATTGCTCTGACTTTCTCAACCTCCCTTTGAGAATACGTAGGCACAAGGTCTCATCCTTGGCGAGCATACTTCTTTCTCCCTCAAAACAAACAAACCATAGCTCCCTTTGATCCGAGCTACAGATGCTCTGATTCCCAATAGGGGATATGTATGCAGAAGATCCCAATGTTCTTTGCAAGCACAATAATAACAAAACTTAGGACCCCGCCTAACCTACCTTTCTTAAAACCCAAAGGAGAAACTTTCCCAAGAATAGAATAGCAAATTAAAACACACAAACATATCAAAAATATTCATATATATAAATAAGGCTATAGATAACTATATATATATATACATATACATATATGGTGCCACAACCTTCCCTTTATATAACAAACCCCCTTACTCAGATCTCTCCCCAATGTGTTGCGTCTTGTTCACGCTAGTCGCACCGCATATCTTTATTTATTTAGGGTATTGCAGCTTTCCCCTTTTTCATCTCATTTTCTTGTTTTGGAAACAATAAAGCTCTATGCTCGCGACATCTTTTTAAAAACAAATTAAAAGAGTAAATCGTTTTGAGCTAGAGATTCAAATTCCGATTCGATTCCCTCGTTCTTCACTTTTTACCGCGAACACTAATACAATCTTCCTTTTCCAGTTTCAATTTTTACTTTTATCTGTTTTGTTTGCATAAGTCCAATGATTGCTTTGAATGATTATATGCATCTGACAATAAATATTTGTTCACAAATATACGAAAAGTGAACAGAAACAACAATCACTACAGACTCTAGGAATTGAGATGACAACTAAAGTCACCAACACATCCCCAAAGAGTCATTTTCACAAAGGTATATTCCCACAAGAATAATATCCATAATCCCCACAGAGCCATCACTCCCTCAACTGAAATAGATCTCTCTAACAAAATTACTACTCTATCATCTCCTTTCCGCAAGTGTCCAACGCTTCTGTTCATCACGTTAGTCCCCAAGCAGTGATCGTTTTGACTTCATCACATTAGTCCCTGAGCAGTGATCGTCTCAACTCATCACGTTAGTCCCCGAGCAGTGATCGTATCAACACATCACATTAGTCCCCGAGTAGTGATCGTCTCAACTCATCACGTTAGTCCTTGAGCAGTGATTGTCTTAACTCATCACGTTAGTCCCCGAGCAGTGATCATATTAACTCATCACATTAGTCCCTGAGCAGTGATCATATCAACTCATCACGTTAGTCCCCGAGCAGTGATCATATCAACTCATCACGTTAGTCCCCGAGCGGTGATCGTCTCAACTCATCACGTTAGTCCCCGAGCAGTGATCATATCAACTCATCACATTAGTCCTCGGGAAGTGAACATCTACATTGTCACATCAGTCCCCGTGCAGTGAACGTCGACTTTGTTACATTGGCCCCCGAGAAGTAACAAATCATCAATCAACTTATTATACCAGTCTCTAAGCAGTAATAGGTTATTCAAAACCACATCATTCCCCTGCAAGGTTTATACACAAGATGTTCATCCCCAACTGAGTGTCACAAGGATTATGATTCCCTAACAGCATCGATATCTAGATCTGAAACTTGGTCAGATAGTGCATCGGAGGAATTCACATCTCGCTTGTTCCCCATTCAGGGTCTCCAACAACTACATCCCCAAGCAGAAATCAAAGATCCCTGATAGAACATTACCATCTTCTTCAAGATGGATATATTTTGAAATACCACAACATCTACATTCATACATCATTCATAAAAAATCATAACATATGCATATATCATTCATGAGCATCATTACATACTTACATGCATCATAATTTGCATAGAACTAATCTTTTTCTCTCAGTTTGAATTCTCAAACAGGTGAGAGTTATTCACAAATTTCTAGACAGAAGGTCAAAGATTAATGCCCGAAACTAGACAGGAAAACTATCTGAACGACCAGACGGGTTTACCAATGAAACAACCGACTGAACATCAATGAAGTCGCCATCGAACATTTTTTTATCTCGCAAAAGGAGAAAGGTAAACGCATCGTGAAAACCTGAAAGGGATAAGACACGATCTTGCGACCGAGAAATAAGGTAAGGGAATCTATTACGCGTACGAAAGGTATTAGCACCCCACACGTCCGTAGTACTCTACGGTATCCACTTCTATTTTCTACCTAATGGGTGTGTTTATATTTATTTATCGCTTAATTTCTATATCTGTATGCTAAAAGTGAATGCATGGGAAAGAAAAGAAAATACAGAAAACACAGGGACAAATCATCATTTGCAAAGTTTGTTCGATCGAGCCCCGTCCGTGACAAGATGCCTACGTATTCCCTCGTGCAATGGGAAAGTTAGAGCACCGTAGTTCGGCTTATATATTTTGGTGGGTTTTGTGTTTTTTACTTATGAAAAAGGTTTTACACACAAAAAGAAAACCCGTAGGCAAAAAAAGGTTTGTATTGGTTGGTTGCTTTTACCTTTGAAAAAGGAGTTTGAACCATTATTAAGTGCTTTAATTTACAAAAGATAAGGAAAACAAGTTTTAGTTTTATTACATACAAGGATGCAAAAGAAACTAGAAAACAAGAAAGGGAAACTAACTAGTTTTATCCCTAATGTTATCATACATGGATTGCAACCTAAGGTCTAACTCGAATCGCTACCTAAGATAGAGTCGAGAGAATCCTAAGGGAACATGCCAAAGGTTTACAACCTAGATCTATGTCCATCTCTAATCTTTACCTAAGGTAGAGTCGAAGACGACAAAGGGAGCGGAAAAGGTTTACAACCTAAATCTATGTCCATCTCAAATCGCTACCTAAGGTAGAGTCGAAGAAGACAAAAGGGATGAAGCAAACAAGTGCTTTGGTAGAAGCACAAAAATAATGCAATGCGTAAACAAATGTCAAAAAGCGTAGGCATAACCTACAGAGCAAATGATGTGAGTTCTGTAATAAATGTGAACCCCAGGAATGAGTGGAGAGTCAGAATAGGGGACTCTGACCACTTTGTTATTGACTCGATAGGAATAGTAACACAATTCCATTGCACCATACAAGACACGGACTAGAACTGCAGGGGGCGACTACCGACCCGTTCCGCTTGCCATCAATGATTCGATAGTAGGAAATATAAAAAACGGGACTTTTCTTGGTGGTGCCACGTCGGGTGTCCTAACCACTTCTTACCTATGCAAGCATAATTGTAAACACAATGAAAAGCGCCTCCCTATGCACGAAAGAGGACTTTAAACAAACCAAACAAAATTAGCAAACAGAAGCGCCCTAAACGGGTCTTTAAATAAACCAGAAGGGTTCCTGAACATGCTCCAACTACGAAAGCCCCATCATACATATCTATTCCTACTTCTCATGGAAAGGAAAGCGGTAAAACCCTACTTCTCATGCTCTATAGAAAAGCGATAAAAGAATACGGTCAACAAAGTAAAATTAATACCAAACGGATAATAAAATCCGAAGATCACTGCAAGCTAAAAATACTCCAGAAAACTTCGAGTAAACTGCCATCAACAAAGCAATAATAAGAAACAGCTCATGCAGCATATGCGTGTAGCAAACAAGTCCTCACAACAAACGGAACACCTGCGCAAAGGTACATATCCAAACAAAATAGCAGAACATGCATTTCTCGTAACATGAGAAAACACAAAGCAAAATGCGTTTAAAACGCAAATAGATCCACGGGAGAAGTGGTAACCACAGGAGAAGTGGTGTGTTAGTGTACTAAAATTGTGTACCTAACCAAAATATCCTTAATGTACCTTGCACAAGTTAACAAACACGTCAAAAATAACAAGGAGGCAGGAATATAATTGCATACTCACATCACAAGTCAAAATATGATCCAAATGCGACGGAATGGAATGTGAACATGTATAGCAACATAAGAATGGAAAGTCGGGCAGCCACACACACATAATGCAAAATAACCCATGAACAACAACGGAATCGATCTAAGTCCATCACAATAGTCCTCAAATGTTAAACATTATTAGAGACCTAGAGTAGTTAGAAACCAAAAATCTATACAAGAATTGGCCAAAGAATGCATTATTCACAAACGAATCGAGGCATGAATTATAACTTCTAATAGGGGAAGCAACTACCTATTCTAAAGCTTTCCTAAACATCTCTAAAAATAGAGGAAAAGATTTCAAACCAAACATGCAAGAGAAACCTAGAAAAACTATACAAATATCTAACTAGTTCCTAGGAATTGTACCACTAAGGGTTAGCTTTGAAGTTCTATTTACAACCCTAAGATAAAGTTTACATTTAACTACAAATAAATGGGAGAAAATATCCTAAAGTTTCCAAGAAAAACATGGTATCATACTCCTACAATTAATTAATTCAAATGACAAAAGGGAAACATGCTTTTAAACCATACAACATAATCGGAACTTGAGAATTAAGTAAGTATTGAATTCAAATAGATGTAAATCTCTACAAGTCAGTAGCTAATTCATATTAAGTGGTCTCAAACAGAATGCACAAGGAAAAATCAAACATATTTGTGCACAAAACTAAGTCAAAAACAATATATTGTCACTCTAAGGGTTAACTATCATGATACCCTAATCATATGACTCAATTACGAATTACAAATCAAGGTAACAACTACCTAAACATGCAAGATGTTAAACAAAAAGTTAGTTGAAGGTTAGAACAAGCATTGAGCATCATATGCAAAAGATCGATTCCTAACTAGATGAAATAACGAGCAATTACCTATGTTTATGTTCGCACAAAGGAAAAATCGAATAAAGACCTAAAAAGATCTAAAAAATTACAATAAAAATATCTAAAAGTTCCTAATACATCATAGAATCAGAATGTTATTTTTAGGAATTTTTCTTGTTAAGAAACGATTAAAAATCACATCTAAATTCGAAGTATTATGGGAAAAATCGCCTTTAAACATGTTATCGAAAACAATTAAAACGAGATCGAAATTCAATTACAAAAAATCCCAAAAAAAAATGTGATAAAATTCTAAAAGTCCTAAAGCAATAGGAACCTATTTATTCGGAATTTTATTGTCGAGAAACGATCGAAAACCACATCGAAATGTGGACGGTCTCACGGAACAAATCGTTTCTAAACATATTATCGAAAATTGATTAAAAACTAAAGGAAATTAATTGTTAAAAATTCACAAAAAAATATCAAAAATATCCTAAGACACTAAAATGTCAGAAACTTATTTTTATACATTTTTTACATGTCGAAACAATCAAAATCGGAAGCAAAATTGCCTATGTATTGAAATTGTGGAGCATAGAATCAGGGGGTGTAATACTGAATTATCTAATGAGCTAAATTGTCTGTAATATAGAAAATTGGGCCCAGCTGATGGGATGTAAACTTGAATTTTGCTGAGCCCAGTCCGATCAAGTGGTCCAAAAAAAAACTATTTTTGAAGTTTTACATGTCACGTTCATTTTCTATGTTATACACAGTGTATCAATTGGACAAAGTATAACTTAATTCAAATGAAAAAAAATAAACCAGAAAGGACACGTGTCGAAGTTTGAATGGTGGATTGTGGATTGTGGATTTCACATGAACCAGCTACAAGTTTCCACGCTTAGGGCTTGCAGTAGCATCGCCGGAACTTGCTTCTCCGGTCATCCTCTCTATTCGTCTACCACCATCGACGGTGACTACCATGATTGGAAAACGGAAAAGAAGAGTACTCCCTTGCTTGAAATTTCACGCTAATTACGAATCTGAGCTTCAATGTTATTAAACCTCAAGAAAACTTAAGTAAATCACAACGAAAATCCAAATCTACTTGCTGGCAATGAGCGAAAATCCAGAAAACTTCATATGTGTCGGCTTGATGCTTGATGATGATGCAGCGAACACTCAAGAAACTTCAATGAATCTCAACTATATACTCAGTCTTCCCTTGAATCTAATGATGAAGATCCAACGAAACCGTGATTCTGCTTGCTTTAAAGGATCGGTGGAGTCCGCCAAGAATTTCCTCTAACCGTGGAGGATAAGGAGAAGAAAATGAGAATGAGAAGTTGACAGGATGAAAGAATGGTGGTTAGAGAAGTTTGTTACATTTTCTTTTCTGATTAAGAGAGAGTAAGAGAGGGTGGTAACAGTGAAAAGAGATGAGAGGATGGTGGAGAAAGAAGGTTGTTATGGTGGTTGGAGGTTGTTATCGTTACATTGACAGCGAGAGAGTGAGAGATTGTTACGATGTTGTGAAGAGTGAAAGAGAGTGAAGAGCGTGAAATGGTTTCGAAGAAAAAAAAGCGAAGGAGATGATGAGGTGGTGATGGTGGAAAGGCGGAGGTTATGGAAATGGTGAATTAGTTATGGTTTTGTTATAGTTAGCTACGGTGGTAAAAGAAAAGCGGTTATGGTTGTTAATGGCGGTGAGATTTTTATGTTACGGTTGTGAATAAAGTTTGTTAATGGAGGTTGAAGGTGAGAATGAGAGAAAAAGTGAGGAGGTGGAGGCGATAAGGAAAGGGTGAGAGCGAGGAAGAGAGCTGTCTTTCTATGTGTGACAGCCTGTCAAGAAGTTCCTCCTTTTATTTTTAGCCGAAATACAACACACTGCATGCATGGGATCAATTGCTTCACCAAATGGATAAAATATGAGCAGCCATCCATACTCTATAATTTAAATCTCACTTAATCAAAACATCAGGAAGAAAGGAGATCAGAAGTTCTAGAAGAAAGGAGATCAGATGTTCTGGAAGAAAGAAGATCATAAGTTCTGGAAGAAAGAAGATCAGAAGTTCTGAAATAAAGGAGATCCGAAGTTCTGGAAGAAAGAAGATCAGAAGTTCTGAAAAAAAGGAGATCAGAAGTTCTGGAAGAAAGGAGATCAAAAGTTATGGAAGAAAGAAGATCAGAAATTCTGAAAGAAAGGAGATTAGAAGTTCTAGAAGAAAGGAGATCAGAAGTTCTGGAAGAAAGAAGACCAGAAGTTCTGGAAGAAAGAAGATCATAAGTTCTGAAAGAAAGAAGATCAGAAGTTCTGAAAGAAAGGAGATCAGAGGTTCTGGAAGAAAGAAGATCAGAAGTTCTGAAAGAAAGGAGATCAAAAGTTCTGAAAGAAAGGAGATCAGAAGTTCTAGAAGAAAGAAGATCAGAAGTTCTGGACGAAAGAAGATCAGAAGTTCTGAAAGAAAGGAGATCAGAAGTATTGAAAGAAAAAAGATCAGAACTCCTAGAAGAAAAAAGATCAGAAGTTCTGAAATAAAGGAGATCAGAAGTTCTTAAAGAAAGGAGATCAGAAGTTCTGAAAGAAAGGAGATCAGAACTTTTGGCCGAAAGAAGATCAGAAGTTCTGGAAGATTGGAGATCAGAAGTTCTGAAATGAAGAAGATCCGAAGTTCTGGAAGAAAGAAGATCAGAAGTTCTGAAAAAAAGGAGATCAGAAGTTCTGGAAGAAAGGAGATCAAAAGTTATGGAAGAAAGAAGATCAGAAATTCTGAAAGAAAGGAGATTAGAAGTTCTAGAAGAAAGGAGATCAGAAGTTCTGGAAGAAAGGAGATCAGAACTTCTGGAAGAAAGAAGATCAGAAGTTGAAACAAAGGAGATCAGAACTTCTAGAAGAAAGAAGATCAGAAGTTATGAAAGAAAGGCGATCAGAAGTTCTTAAAGAAAGGAGATCAGAAGTTCTGAAAGAACGGAGATCAGAACTTTTGGCCGAAAGAAGATCAGAAGTTCTGAAAGAAAGGAGATCAGAAGTTCTGAAAGAAAGGAGATCAGAAGTTCTGGAAGAAAGAAGATCAGAAGTTCTGAAAAAAAGGAGATCAGAAGTTCTGGAAGAAAGGAGATCAAAAGTTCTGGAAGAAAGAAGATCAGAAATTCTGAAAGAAAGGAGATTAGAAGTTCTAGAAGAAAGGAGATCAGAAGTTCTGGAAGAAAGGAGATCAGAACTTCTGGAAGAAAGAAGATCAAAAGTTGAAACAAAGGAGATCAGAACTTCTAGAAGAAAGAAGATCAGAAGTTATGAAAGAAAGGCGATCAGAAGTTATGAAAGAAAGGAAATCAGAAGTTCTTAAAGAAAGGAGATCAGAAGTTCTGAAAGAAAGGAGATCAGAACTTTTGGCCGAAAGAAGATCAGAAGTTCTGAAATAAAGGAGATCAGAAGTTCTGAAATAAAGGAGATCCGAAGTTCTGGAAGAAAGAAGATCAGAAGTTCTGAAAAAAAGGAGATCAGAAGTTCTGGAAGAAAGGAGATCAAAAGTTATGGAAGAAAGAAGATCAGAAATTCTGAAAGAAAGGAGATTAGAAGTTCTAGAAGAAAGGAGATCAAGTTCGACGAAGGAGATCGAACTCGGAAGAAAGAAGATCAGAAGTTGAAACAAAGGAGATCAGAACTTCTAGAAGAAAGAAGATCAGGAGTTATGAAAGAAAGGCGATCAGAAGTTATGAAAGAAAGGAGATCAGAAGTTCTTAAAGAAAGGAGATCAGAAGTTCTGAAAGAAAGGAGATCAGAACTTTTGGCCGAAAGAAGATCAGAAGTTCTGAAAGAAAGGAGATCAGAAGTTCTGAAAGAAAGGAGATCCGAAGTTCTGGAAGAAAGAAGATCAGAAGTTCTGAAAAAAAGGAGATCAGAAGTTCTGGAAGAAAGGAGATCAAAAGTTATGGAAGAAAGAAGATCAGAAATTCTGAAAGAAAGGAGATTAGAAGTTCTAGAAGAAAGGAGATCAGAAGTTCTGGAAGAAAGGAGATCAGAACTTCTGGAAGAAAGAAGATCAGAAGTTGAAACAAAGGAGATCAGAACTTCTAGAAGAAAGAAGATCAGAAGTTATGAATGAAAGGCGATCAGAAGTTATGAAAGAAAGGAGATCAGAAGTTCTTAAAGAAAGGAGATCAGAAGTTCTGAAAGAAAGGAGATCAGAACTTTTGGCCGAAAGAAGATCAGAAGTTCTGAAAGAAAGGAGATCAGAAGTTCTGAAAGAAAGGAGATCCGAAGTTCTGGAAGAAAGAAGATCAGAAGTTCTGAAAAAAAGGAGATCAGAAGTTCTGGAAGAAAGGAGATCAAAAGTTATGGAAGAAAGAAGATCAGAAATTCTGAAAGAAAGGAGATTAGAAGTTCTAGAAGAAAGGAGATCAGAAGTTCTGGAAGAAAGGAGATCAGAACTTCTGGAAGAAAGAAGATCAGAAGTTGAAATAAAGGAGATCAGAACTTCTAGAAGAAAGAAGATCAGAAGTTATGAAAGAAAGGCGATCAGAAGTTATGAAAGAAAGGAGATCAGAAGTTCTTAAAGAAAGGAGATCAGAAGTTCTGAAAGAAAGGAGATCAGAACTTTTGGCCGAAAGAAGATCAGAAGTTCTGAAAGAAAGGAGATCAGAAGTTCTGAAAGAAAGGAGATTAGAAGTTCTAAAAGAAAGGAGATCAGAAGCTCAAAAAGAAAGGAGATTAGAAGTTCTAAAAGAAAGGAGATCAGAACTTCTGGCCGTTAGAAGGTTCTGATTTTCTAATGAATGGCGTGGATCGATAAGCCATATACAGATACTTCAAGACTCACAGAAGGCCATAGAATCACTTCAGGCTCAAATATTCGACCCCAACCTGCTCTTGCTCGAAAACCTTAATCAATATCTGCAGGATAGGGAATTAAAACCTCAAAACCTTGATTCTCATGAGATAGTCAGAAGCTTCTGGACGCACATATCTTGTATATTGAGATGACACTGGAAACAACAGAACCTCTGATATTCAGCCTTTATGAATCAAATGCTTCCTCAGAATTGTACAGGTTCATACGATTAAAAAATCTCGAACCCGTGGCTAATAAATGAACGATATGCACGTAATGCACCTACCGATTAAGTGTAATCCAATTATTTATTAAAAAAAGAAGAGGGTGAATTTTGCGGTGCAACAACTGCCCCTATTCAATCTTTTTGGGTGAGATTGGCGCAAGCCTTTCGAACACTTAAGGTGGGAGAGGATTTAATACTCAATAGAACCATAAAATCCGCACTCTGAAGACGAGCAGGCCTTATTATATTTTTGAGTTTTGCATTATATCTGACTGAAAGCAAACCGGGTGAAGGTAAACCAAATAAAAGGAAAGGTCTCTCGGAGAAAGCGAGTTTATTGAAGAAAAAGTCACCAGGAGAAGGTGAAATTGACGGAAGGGTAGGGCGTACTTGCCCGGCCAAAGATACCGGACAACTGGATTTCGAAGAGGCACTAAAGGGCTATGAAAGAGGAAGGACGCACTTGCCCGACCAAGGATACCAAAAAGGTTTCCACCATGTTGGGCTTCAAAAAGGTGCTTGCAAACGCACAAGAACTATATTGTCCCTCAGGCCAAAGGCGGGGTATAATTCTTCAAGAGTGGAAATTATCTGAATTACCACACACCAAGTATGGATACTCAAATACTTGAAAAACGAGAAAGGTTATACTGACTCTTACTCACACTCTAACAGTGATACAAACGCGGGTAACATAACCGAGATCTTGCCTAAGCAAGAGAAGTCTATGACTTACTAGGGAAAAGGGAACATCCGTACGAAGATGCACTTACAAAAGAAAGAGACCGACTGAAGCAGACTCTAACAAGGATTGCCACCATGTTGGGCTTCAAGAAGGTGCTTGCAAACGCACAAGAACTATATTGTCCCTCAGGCCAAAGGCGGGGTATAATTCTTCAAGAGTGGCAATTATCTGAATTACCACACACCAAGTATGGATACTCAAATACTTGAAAAGTAAGAAAGGTTGTACACCGACTCTTACTCACACTCCAACGACGATACAAACACGGGTAATATAACCGAGATCTTGCCTAAGTAAGGAAAGTCTACGACTTACTGGGGAAAAAGGGTGACATGACCCGACGTGAATGAGGTAAAGAAAGTCACAGAAGACTCCACTAGAGAGGGAATGGGTTCCCATAAGACACTTGATTTGAAGTGGCAATTAGGGAAGAAGAAATCCGTTGAGAAAAATCTTGAGGGTAAACCACAGAGATTGTTTATTTATTTTGGATATACATAATTGGCAAACACTTAATATGCATGTTTGAACTTATATGGTGTAATTCCCCCAACCAATGGAAATATACGCATTTAGGGTAGATGCAGTGTAATGAATGCATGCCTAAACAACTACATGAGAAGTAATAACATCGGTGATCGGCTGTTGAGAAGCCATTAACATCTAAGAGAGAGGTACCACTAGGGAATGGATTTTGGAGAACACTTGCAAAAATAAATTATAATTCCAATATGGGAAACGTTCGTCACTTGGGGAGAATCAAATTGGACTTCAAACCAATCTTACTTCCTGGGGAGAGAGTCATTACTCTTCACTGAGGATACGGAAAACTTCTCTAGAGAATTCTCCTTCTTTCACTGGGGAATTTAGAGACTTCATGGGGAATTCTTAAAGAAACTCCACTGGGGAGCACAACTTCATGGGGAAATTTGCAAACATCTGCGAGTAGCCATTAGCATATCGAATAAATCAAATGACATTAGACTTCATCAGGGGGTCAATCCTTCCGTGGGGATATGGATCTTTCAAACCATGAACCCACCGGGGATAACATGATAACTTTTGCCTCCAGGAAATGATGATCTCAACAGTAAGACCACACAGGGGAATCTTCGACTGGGCCATGCACATCGGTGTAAAAATACCGGACCAAATGAATGATTAATCTTCACTGGGGAAAGAGAAATCTTATTTGGATAGAAAGCTCCACTGGGGAAACAAATTCAGATATCGAACTCCACTGGGGAAACAAATTCAGATATCCAACTCCACTGGGGAAACAAATATTATTGTCTCAAGATAGTTTCTTCGAGAGTACATCTCTTGGTGATGCTCAAGGTTAACCTCAAGCGGAAGAATGCGACTTACACCGAGGACGAGAATCAATTAACCAGGGCGCACCTTATACATTGGGGACTTTTGATATGGCAATGCACTATTCACTGGAGAATACAATAATCATTCATCTGTCAAGCATACTCACTGGGGATATCAACCCTAAGTCAACGGTTCAAATGCCATCTTCACTGAGAATAAATGCTAGAACCTTCTATTGAGGATGATTTGAGAATTCGACGGACATTCACTAGGAAACTTCGCTTGGAATACATATCAATGACCTCACTAGGGATTCACCTGAGATTGATACCCATGACTTGCACTGGGGACTTACGTCCTGCTTTAGGATGATACCCTATCAAAGATCTAAGGACTTGTCATTTTTGAAAGGTAGCTTCCACTAGGGATTATGATAATGTCAATATGTCGAAGTGTGTATCACTAGGGAACTAATCAACCCATCCGACCCTTCTGGTGATGAATTCTGCTTGAGAAACGACCTCACTAGGGGTGAGCTTCAACCAACCTCGAGACTTATACTAGGGAGTATGAAAATATCAATATGTTGAAGCACGAATCACCGGTAACAAAATCAGTCCTTCAGGACTTTTCGGAAATGAATTCTCCTTGATAATTGGCTTCACAGAGGATGAACCTGGATTGAGATGTGCTCTTCGTTGGGGAAAAGGGACCTCATACTGATAACCTATCAGTTACCTGCAAATTGCAAGTCATAACAATGTCTCCAAGCATGGAGAGAATTACAGAGAGATAACTTGCCCCTACATCTTCGGATTCTGAAAAGATTCTCCTTCGACTAATAGGTTCTCAGAGAGATTAAACATTGGCATAAATGCCCCAGTTTAACTGAAACTTTGAGGGATATAATCCCGACTTGAATGCCCTAAGTTACTCATCAATTGAGAGATTTTTGAATCTCGACATAACTTCACTGAATTGATCATCACTTTGACTGACAGATAGTCAGAATCTCGACGTAACTGCCCCGATTTAATCATCGCTTACTCTATAGAGCATCAATGTGTTTCTCTACCCTTCATGGAAATCAAACACTGAGATAATTATTCTCAAAATAGTACCATCATTGGGATAGTGCCCCTGCTTCACAGGGTTTTGATAATCCAATTCCTCACCTTATACTGTCAGAGAGATGAGAGACTCACAGATTTTTGAAAACCAAACCTCATCAGTGTAATTGTCTTATATTTGGAATACATGCTAAGACACAATTGTGCTTCTCAACATGATCTACTTCATACTCAGACATATACTTTAAAGCAATCCACCCCTTGGGAACATCGAAAGTGACATGCCATAGATCATTAGAAACTTTCAGGCAATCTGAAACCAACATACAATTTGTTTCAAATAATCTTTAAACTAGTCTTCATATACTCAACAAAGTCAATAGAAAGCATGCCCCAGATTAGGAACACTCTTCAAGAAAAAGAGTTACTCTTCGACACATCCCTGAAGCAATTTGTCTCTCGGGATAATTAAGTTTTTCATCTGATGCTCATTATGCAAGCTTACTTGATGTTCAAACACTTATTCATATGCAAAGAATGTTTTATTCTATGAATGATAATTCTAATGCAAATCATATGCTTGTCTTGAAGTTAAAAACATTTATTGAAAAGATGTCAAAACATCGAATTTTTGTTCAAAGAAAGTAAAAATATGGAGTGATACCAACTCAAAATTTTAGCAAACCTCCTAGGAGTCACGATACCGTACTCTCGTCACAATTTAGCTTTCAAATTAACCCATGCTTCAATTAGGGCTTTTAAAGGTTGTAACGTGGCCTGGTTCACGGTTTTAGAAAAAAAAGGATTTAAGGCTCAAAATATTTGGTGCCCACCCATTCTCTGTGATGTTCTCCATTCCTACGTTCAATTAACTCAATACGAGCACCCACCTTTCACAGGGAGTTTACAATAATTGGGTACCAACGAGGTATCTTACTTTTAGACATGGTAGCCACTCACCTCTTTCATTTAGTATTTGATCACACGACCTTATTCTTTGACTTGCCATATCATATTCTTCTTTTCTTTTCTTTTTTTTCTTTATTTATTTTTATTTATTTTTTGAACAAGTCGTGTGAAACTAAGTCATTTGACTCTTTGTTAAGGTGTGACTACCTTATTCTTTCACGGACGAGGAATTCCCATTGGGGGTTTTCCATTTTCCTCAACCTCTTGATAAATTAAGGATAACAATTGCGGTTGATCCTTGAATGTACTCTCCTGATGATATTTAAATGCTCGATCAAGTTAACAGAACACTACCCTGCCCTGGGTTAAAAATGAGGGTTTTTTCTTAATAGAAAAGAAACTCCTACTTCAAGGCTCAAAGGGGTTTAACGAGGGTTTCACTCCCTTATATCTCTGGTGTTTGGGAATTTGAAACAATGTTTGTACATCATCAGCAAGGTTTTATTCGAAAGCAATACCGTTTGAGATTCTTGGTATATTGTTCATCATCCTCCCTACAGAGGTTTTGCTTTATTCACAAGATTTGAGCATCAAAAGCATTTAAAAACAATTAAGAGTGATAACGAATGGATCAATTCAAGACAAACATACTTAGTGCATTATGATTAATATTCAAGAATGAACGAGTTTTGCATACAAGTAAGTAATGAACAAACAAGAAATATTACAAATGAGAATGCAAAATAAAACTGGAAATTTCCATCGTTGAGGAGAGTAGTCTCCGAATGGGCTTATTGCTTCAGGCGATGCATTTTGAAGTCTTGACATTCACTGAATTAGCGGAGAATCCAAATGTGACCATCTGGTGTGAAGCTAATAACCTTCATACTGAGTAGGTCTTGCACTTTATCTCTCAACGATTGACAACCTTCTGGCTGGATCATACAATCTTTACAGTCAATACCACAACCTGGGAATGCACGTCTTCTCAACAAACGCTCTTTTGCAAAGGATAAAGGAGTTGTCAGCAAATCTACATCTTTAACCAGGTTCAAACTTCCATCCTCAACAATAGCATTGACAGTAGCATCAGCATGAGTTGGTAATGGCAGTTGAGTAGCATCAGATGTTGGTGCTGGTCCAAAGTTAAAAGCCTCATAATCAAGTAGGTCTTGCACCATATGGTTAAAAGCCATACAATTCTCAATAGTATGCCCCTGTCCATTAGAATGGAAGGCACACCGAGCGTTGGCATTGAAATTCTTTGGCAACTTATTTGGATCAACTTTCCAAGTACGCAATTCAATCAGCTTCAGTTTCACAAGAAGAGAAAACAATCCAATATAAGACATTGGGAAAGCATCAAATTTCCTTGGCACCTTTGGTCGTTGTTGACTATCCTGCTTGGCAACATAAGTTTGCTTTTTAGGCACAGCAGCAGCCAAAATAGTCACATCGACACTTGGGGTAATATTGATTTGCACACTCAAACCCATGGGAGAAAACAGAATTATCCCTTCATCAAGAAAATCCTGAACTTTATGTTTCAACGCCATACATTTCTCAGTATCGTGACGAGGTGTCCCGAATGGAAATCACACCTAGCATTTTCGTCATAATCACGCGGAAGCTTTCCATGCATCATGAAAATTCGAAGCTCAATCAACTGAAACTTAAGTAATTGAGGAAGTAACTAAGCATATAGCATCAGAACGGGATCAAATTGCCTCTCAGATCGTGACGACCCTAGTTGATGAGCTTTACCCTTTGGATCTTTCCGAGCAACAGAAATTGGTTGTAGACGGGAAGACCCTGGAACACAAAGTGGAAGAGGAGATGTAAGCCCTGATTCAAGATTTGCAGAAGCCCCCAAAGTATAGGGAGGAATAAAACTCTTGTTGCGGAAGCGGGTGCAGGTTTATTTTCCTTTCTCAACGCGGTATTCAGAATTTCCATAACCAAACTTAGCTGAGTCTTCAACTGATGGTTCTCCTCCTTCAAAAAATCTTATCCACTGACCAAATCTTGTATGTCTAGCATCAAAATCCCCATTTTTTCTTTCATTTCATCCAATTCCCCATGAAGTTGTTCCATCACTTAATTTTGATCACAAAGTGGTGAGAAGTCAAGATTTGCAATTTTGCAAAGAAAATACCAAGTCTGAATAAGAGAAATCCCCAAGTTTCGAGTACCTGTGATGGATGCATGAAATGAATGAATATGCATGTTAGATATGTACATTTTTATTTTTTTTCTGACATTTCATGGGTTCAAAATTTCAGCATAACAACGGGTAACATCTGTACAATCTACTGAATAACAACTGCATAATTCCTAAACATTCTGAATATCATAGGATCAAAGGTTCGACACCAATTCAGAATGCCATAGAAGAATCAAGTCAGAATATCATAGGATCAAAGGTCTGACAACTTTTCAGAATGTCACAGAAAATACCAAAAAACTAGGTGTCAAGAACCAAGTATCATAAGACACACGGTCATCAACGACAAAATGTCACCGAAGGACCAATATAATCACCATCAGAATAAATAGTCACCATCAGAACATAGTCACCATTTGTACTTGTTCAAAATTTGTTCCCTCCCAACTCACGGGTGAAACTAAGGCTTGGGTAAGGTCAAGGTAACTCCAGGGTCCAGTTCGCCTAGAGAAACTACCATCATAACACCTACGTGAAGATGATAGCCCCCTGATTGAACCTCCCCTAAAGCATGGACGACATGCCAGACTAAAAGATCTATATCCAGTACCTCACATGTTCCACTCTATTCCTAGGTGTCCTATGTGTCTCTCGGCCGGGGTATGGGGCCTTTTACCTCTTGTAACTCCCACCCACCAAAGAAATAGAGCACAACACATCAATCCAACTAGTATATGAAAGCAGTAAATATGCCACATAGAATGCAATGCAAACATACAAAAGATGTTGCGATAAAGCGAGTAAATAAATAAACAAATAAATAAACACCGAATAGACAAGAAAATAAAAGCTAGGATCAACTCCTGATTGGACCAGCAAGAGGTCTAGACGATCCCTAGTGAAGTCGCCAGCTGAAACAACTGGTTGAACATCATCCGATAACTATATCAATGAAGTCGCCATCGAACGTTTTTTATCTCGAAAAAGGACAAAGGTAAACGCATCGCGAAAACCTAAAAGGGATAAGACACGGTCGCAAAGGGAAGGTATTAGCACCCCACACGCACGTAGTACTCCATGGCATCCACTTCTATTTTCTATCTAATGGGTGTGTTTGTATTTATTTATCACTTAATCCCTATATCCGTATGCTAAAAGAGAATGCATGTGAAAGAAAGGAAAATAAAGAAAACACGGGGAAAAGAAGGAAGTTTTTACAAAGTTTGCTCAATCGAGCCCCATGACAAGATGCCTACGTATTCCCTCATGCAATGGGAAAGTCAGAGCATCGTAGTTTGGCTCACTTGTTTTGGTGGGTTTTGTGTTTTTTTACTTATGAAAAAGATTTTAAACACAAAAAGAAAACTCGTAAGCAAAAAAGGTTTGTATTGGTTGGTCGTTTTTACCTTGAAAAAGGAGTTTGAACCATTATTAAGTATCTTTATTTGCAAAAGAAAGGAAAACAAGTTTTATTTTTATTACATGTATGCAAAAAAGAAGAAAACAAAAAAGGAAACTAATTAGTTCTATCCCTAATGTTATCATGCAAAAATGGCCCTTTGGTTGAGGATAAAAGTCTAAGCTCGAAGACTATCATAACCGAGCAAACCTAGGGAAACTATCCTAACATCCACCTCGGTTGAACGACCAGGGGATGAAGAGGGATTAAACAAACAAGTGCTTTGGCAGAAGCACACCAACAATGCAATGCACAAACAAATGTCAAACAAGCATAGGCATAACCTATAGAGCAAATGATGTGAGTTCTACGATAAATGCGAACCCCAGGAATGAGTGGAGAGTCAGAATAGGGAACTCTTGCCACTTTTATTATTGACTCGATAAAGGAAGCAACACGATTCGCGTGTGCAGGCTGACACGGACTAGAACTGCGGGAGTCGATTGTTGACCCAATTCGCTTTCCCATCATATCAATGACTCGATAGCAGGAAATATAAAAAGCGGGACTTTGCTTGGTGGTGCTACATCGGGTGTCATAACCACTACTAACCTATGAAAGCACAATTGTAAACACAATGAAAAGCTCCTCCCTATGCACGAAAGAGGACTTTAAACAAACCAAACACAATTAGCAAACAGAAGCGCCCTAAACGGGTCTTTAAATAAACCAGAGGCGTTCTTGAACATGCTCCAACTACGGAAGCCCCTTCATACATCTTTATTCCAACTTATCATGGCAAGGAAAATGGTAAAAACCTATTTCTCATTGCGGTAAAAGAATGCGATAAAAAAGGTAAAGTTAATACCAAACGAATAATAAAATCCGAAGAGCACTGCGAGCTAAAAATACTTCAAAAAACTTCGAGTAAACTGCCATCAATAAAGCAATAATCAGAAACAACTCGATCAATATAATCCACAAGGTGATATCATGCAATGTGTGTGTAGCAGACACGTCCTCACAACAATCGGAACACCTGCAAAAAGGTACATATCTAGACAAAAAAGCAGAACATGTGTTTCTCGTAACATGAGAAAACACAGAGCGAAAGGCGTTTAAAACGCAAATAGAACAATGGGAGAAGTGGTGTGTTAGTGTACCAAGATTAGTTACCTAAGCAAAATATCCTTAATGTAACTTGCACAAGTCAACAAGCATGTCAAAAATAACAAGGAGGCGAGAATATAATTGCATACTCACATCACAAGTCAAAATATGATCCAAATGTGAAGAAATGGAATGTAAATATGTATAGCAACATGAGAATGGAAAATCGGGCAGCCGCACACACATAATGCAAAATAACCCATGAACAATATCAAAATCGAGCTAAATCCATCACAATAATCCTCAAATGCAATGCTAAACATAGTTAGAGACCTAGAGTAGTTGGATACCAAAAATCTACACTAAAATAGCCTAGAATGCATTATTCACAAAGAAATCTAAGCATGAAAGGTAAATTCCTAATAGAGGGCAGCAACTACATGTTCTAAATCTTTCCTAAACATATCTAAAAAATAGAGGGAAAGATCGCAAACTAAACATGCAAGAGGAACCTAGAAGAACTATGTAAGTATTAAACTAGTTCCTAGGAATTGAACTACTAAAGGTTAGCTTTGAAGTTTTATTTATAATCTTAAGATGAGGTTTACATTTAAATACAATTAAATGGTAGAAAATATCCTAAAATTTTTAAGAAACACATGGCATTACATTCCTACAACTAGTCAATTCAAATGACAAAGGAGACACATGCTTTTAAACCATACAACATAATCGAAACTTGAGAATTAAGAAATTATTGAGTTAAATTAGGTATTAAAAACTACAAGTCAGTAGATAATCCCTATTTAATGGTCTCAAGCAAAATGTACAAGAAAAATCATGGTTGAAACATATTTGTGCATAAAACTAAGTCAAAACCATCAATCGTCGCTCTAAGGGTTAGTTGTCATGGTACCTTAATCATATGACTCAATTATCAATTGCAAACTAAGGTAAGAACTACCTAAACATGTCAACATGTTAATCAAAATTTATTTGAAGGTTAGAACAAGTATTAGACATTATATGCAAAGAAATCGATTCCTAACTAGGTGAGCTAGCAAACAATTACCTATGTTTGTATCATACAAACGAAAAAATCGGATGAAGACCTAAAAAGATCTAAAAAAATATGAGAAAAAATACCTAAAGGCTCCTAATACCTAATAGAACCAGAATACCATTTTTAGGAATTTTTATGGTCAAGAAGCAATCAAAAATCGCATCTATATGCAAAGTATTATGGTAAAAATTGCCTTTAAACATGTTATCGAAAACAATTGAGACGAGATCGAAATTTAACTACAAAAGAATCCCAAAAATGTGATAAAACTCTAAAAGTCCTAAAGTACCAGGAACCTATTTATTCAAATTTTTATTGTCGAGAAACGATCGAAAAATCACATCAAAATGTGCACGGTATCATGGAGAAGTCGTTTCTAAACATGTTACCAAAAATTGATTAAAAACTAAAGGAAACTAATTGTTAAAAATTTACAAAAAATATCAAAAATATCCTAAGATACTAAAAATTCAGAAACATATTTTTATGTATTTTTTATAAGTCGAAACAATCAAAAACGGAAGCAAAATCGGTTGTGTATGAATGTTAAGTAAGCATGAGACTGGGGGTGTAATATTGAAAATTCTAACTAAACTATTATCAGTTAAACTGGCGCCTGGGCCTATTAGCAGAGGGGTGAGAGTGAGAATTTACTAAGCCCAGTCCATAAGTTCCAGACCTTTTTTTATTTTGTCCAAACATAATATTTTTATTCAACTTTACTTAGTATCATGTTTTCATTATACTCTACGCAGAACACCATATCAATTAGTCAGCTAAAGTTATAAACAAATAAAATAAAAATGGACACGTGGAAGATCCTAATTGGATAATAAAAAAACCGCATGAACCAGTGGGAAGAGGCCACACCTGGGGTTAGCATGAGACGCGACAGAATCACCGTCTTCTTCGATGACTGTGGTGTCCAGAAAACTCAAGCTCCACCGAAAACAACCGCGCCTATACCACCGGACTCGTTTTTCACTGTTAAACTCGAATTCAGGCTTGAGTAATACACGAATCTCTCACTGACTCCACATACAAAGGCTTTGCAGGATTTCAAGATTTGATACGTATGAAAGTGTCTGATTCTAAGCCGTCACAACGTTAACTCCATGGGAGGATTCTGGAGAAGATGAAGAGCAAACCATCATTCTCTCCCTCTCGTGATTTTTTCAAACAAAACTCCAAAGAAATGGTTGCAAAACGCTAACAGAAAAGGGACTCACTCGCTTTCTCTCATCAACACGAAACCTCTCTCATCCATAACCACAAAAGAACAGAATCACAACTTCCATTCCTCTAACAAACTTTCATTCTTCTCTGCACCTTCACCGTCCACAACCATAACAAAAAGCCACCACCATCTTCTTCTCTACATCTTCACCACCTTCAGCACCCTAACAGAGAGAAAAACGGTTATGTGATAACAACCGTAACAGAGAGAAAAACGCTGAACTTTATGTTTCAATGCCGTACAGTTCTCAGTATCGTGACAAGGTGCCCCAGAATGAAAATCACACCTAGCATTTTCATCATAATCACGCGGAAGCTTTCCATGCATCGTGAAAATTCAAAGCTCAACCAACTGAAACTTAAGCAATTAAGGAAGTAATTGAGCATATAGTATCAGAATGGGATTAAATTGCCTCTCAGGTTGTGACGACCCTGGTTGATGAGCTTTGCCCTTTGGATATTTCTAAGCAACAAAAACTGGTGTTGGACGAGAATACCCCAGAACACAAAGTGGAAGAGGAGAGGTATGCCCTGATTCAAGACTCGAAGAATCCCCCAAAGTATAGGGAGGAATAGAAACTCTTGTTACGGAAGTGGGTGCAGGTTTGTCTTCCTTTCTCAACACGGTATTCAGAATTTCCATAAGCAAACTCAACTGAATCTTCAACTGATGGTTCTCCTCCTTCAAAAGTTATTGTCCACTGACCAAATCTTGCATGTCTAGCATCAAAAACTCCATATGTTCTTTCATTTCATCCAATTCCCCACAAAGTTGTTCCATCACTTAATTATGATCGCAAAGTGGTAAGAAGTCAAGATTCGCAAGTCTGAAAAGAAAATACCAAGTCTGAATAATAGAAATCTCCAAGTTTCGATTACTTGTGATGGATGCATGAAATGAATGAATATGCATGTTAGATATATACACATGTATTTTTCTGACATTTCTTTTGAAAAATAAACATGCTACGATGCAAGTGCATTAACCTTAGGTTTAAAGTTCCAGCATAACAACAAGTAGCATTTATATAACCCGCTGAATAACTGTTGCATAATCTCTGAACAATCTGAATATCACAGGATCAAAGGTTCGACACCAATTCAAAATACCATAGAAGAACCGAGTTTGAATATCATAGGATCAAAGGTCCGACATCATTTCAGAATATCAAGAAAATACCAGAAAACCAGTTGTCAAGAACCAAGTATCATAAGCCACACGGTCATCAATAATAGAACGTCTTGGACGGAATAATATAATCACCATCAAAATAAATAGTCACCATCAGAACATAGTCACCATCTGAACCTGTAATAATATGATGATCCCGCCCCACTCACAGGTGAAACTAAGGCTTGGGTAAGGTTAAGGTAACTCCAGGATCTAGTTTGCCTAGAGAAACTACCATCGTAACACCTATGTGAAGATGATAGCCCTCTGATTGAACCTCCTCTGAAGCATGGATGACATGCCATACTATAAGATCTACATCTGGTATCTGACATGTTCCACTATATTCCTAGGTGTCCTATATGTCTCTCGGTCGGGGTATGGGGCCTTTTACCTCTTGTAACTCCCACACACCAAGGAAACAGAGCACAACACAACAGTCCTACTAGTATATGAAAGTTGTAAATATGCCACATAGAATGCAATGCAAACATACAAGGGATGATACGATAAAGCAATTAAATAAATAAATAAACAAATAAACACCCAATAGACAAGGAAATAAAAGCTAGGATTGACTCATGATCGGACCAGCAATAGGTCTATACGATCCCCAGTAAAGCCGCCAGTTGAAACAACTGGCTGAACATCATCCGATAACTATATCAATGAAGTCGCCATCACACGTTTTTTATCTCGCAAAAGGAGAAAGGTAAATGCATCGCGAAAACCTGAAAGGGAATCTATTACGCGTAGGGAAGGTATTAGCACCCCACACGTCCATAGTACTCTATGGTATCCACTTCTATTTTCTACATAATGGGTGTGTTTATATCTATTTATCGCTTAATTGCTATATTTGTATGCTAAAAGAGAATGCATGGGAAATAAAAGAAAATACGGGGAAAATAAGTAAACATTTACAAAGTTTGCTCGATCGAGCCCCGTGACAAGATTCCTACGTATTCCCTCATGCAATGGGAAAGTCAGAGCGCCGTAGTTCAGCTTATATTTTGGTCGGTTTTGTGTTTTTTACTTATGAAAAAGGTTTTACTCACAAAAAGAAAACCCGTAGGCAAAAAAAAGGTTTGTATTGGTTGGTTGCTTTTACCTTTAAAAAAGGAGTTTGAACCATTATTAAGTGCTTTAATTTGCAAAAGAAAAGGAAAACAAGTTTTAGTTTTATTACATGTAAGGATGCAAAAGAAACTAGAAAACAAGAAAGGGAAACTAACTAGTTTTATCCCTAATGTTATCATACGTGGATTGCAACCTAAGGTCTAACTCGAATCACTACCTAAGATAGAGTCGAGAGAATCCTAAGGGAACATGGCAAAGGTTTACAACATAGATCTATGTCAATCTCGAATCGCTACCTAAGGTAGAGTCAAAGACGACAAAGGGAGCGGAAAAGGTTTACAACTTAAATCTATGTCCATCTCGAATCGCTACCTAAGGTAGAGTCAAAGACGAAAAAAGGGATGAAGAAAACAAGTGCTTTGGCAGAAGCACACAAACAATGCAATGCGCAAACAAATGTCAAACAATGCGTAGGCATAACCTACAGAGAAAATGATGCGAGTTCTGCAATAAATGCGAACCCCAGGAATGAGTGGAGAGTCAGAATAAGGGACTATGGCCACTTTGTTATTGACTCGATAGGAATAGTAACACGATTCGCTTGCACCATACAAGACACGGACTAGAACTGCGGGGGACGACTGCCAACCCTTTCAATTTGCCCATATATCAATGACTCGATAGCGGGAAATACAAAAAGTGGGACTTTACTTGTTGGTGCCATATCGGGTGTCCTAACCACTTCTGACCTATGCAAGCACAATTGTAAACATAACGAAAAGCGTCTCCCTATGCACGGAAGAGGACTTTAAACAAACCAAACACAATTAGAAAACAGAAGCGCCCTAAACGGGTATTTAAATAAACTAGAGGGGTTCTTGAACATGCTCCAACTACGGAAGCCCGATCATACATCTTTATTCCTACTTCTCATGGCAAGGAAAGCGGTAAAACCCTACTTCGCATGCTCTCTAAAAAAGCGGTAAAAGAATGCGGTAAAAAAAGTTAAATTAATACCAAATGGATGATAAAATCTGAAGGGCACTACAAGCTAAAAATACTCCGGAAAACTTCAAGTAAACTGCTATCAACAAAGCAATAATAAGAAACAGCTCGATCAATATAATCCACAAGGTGATATCATGCAACATGTGCAAGTAGCAAACAAGTACTCACAACAAATCGAACACCTGCACAAAGGTACATATCTAGACAAAATAGCAGAACATGCATTTCTCGTAACATGAGAAAACACAAAGAAAAATGTGTTTAAAACGCAAACAGAACCATGGGAGAAGTGGTAACCACGGGAGAAGTGGTGTATTAATCACCAAAATTAGGTACCTAACCAAAATATCCTCAATGTACCTTGCACAAGTTAACAAACACGTCAAAAATAACAAGGAGGCAGGAATATAATTGCATACTCACATCCCAAGTCAAAATATGATCCAAATGCGAAGGAATAGAATGTGAACATGTATAGCAACATAAGAATGGAAAGTCAGGCAGCCACACACACATAATGCAAAATAACCCATGAACAACAATGAAATTGAGCTAAGTCCATCACAATAGTCCTCAAGTGAATGTTAAACATAATTAGAGACCTAGAGTAGTTAGAAACCAAAAATCTATACAAGAATTGGCCAATGAATGCATTATTCACAAAGGAATCGAGGCATGAAGTGTAACTTCTAATAGGGGAAGAAACTACCTATTCTAAAGCTTTCCTAAACATCTCTAAAAATAGAGTAAAAGATTTCAAACCAAACATGCAAGAGGAACCTAGAAGAACTATACAAATATCTAACTAGTTCCTAGGAATTGTACCTTAAGGGTTAGCTTTGAAGTTCTATTTACAACCCTAAGATAAGGTTTACATTTAACTAAAAATAAATGGGAGAAAATATTCTAAGGTTTCCAAGAAAAACATGGTATCATACTCCTACAATTAATCAATTCAAATGACAAAAGGGAAACATGCTTTTAAATCATACAACATAATCGGAACTTGAGAATTAAGTAAGTATTGAATTCAAATAGATGTAAAACTCTACAAGTAAGTAGCTAATTCATATTAAGTGGTCTTAAACAAAATTTACAAGGAAAAAGTCATGATTGAAACATATTTATGCACAAAACTAAGTCAAAAACGATCTATCGTTGCTCTAAGGGTTAACTATCATGATACCCTAATCATATGACTCAATTAAGAATTATAAATCAAGGTAACAACTACCTAAATATGCCGACATGTTAAACAAAAAGTTAGTTGAAGGTTAGAACAAGCATTGAGCATCATATGCAAAAGATCGATTCCTAACTAGATGAAATAACAAGCAATTACCTATGTTTGTGTTCGCACAAAAGAAAAATCGAATAAAGACCTAAAAAGATCTAAAAAATTATGAGAAAAATATCTAAAAGTTCCTAATACATCATAGAATCATAATGTTATTTTTAGGAATTTTTGTTGTTAAGAAACGAATAAAAGTATTATGGGAAAAATTGCCTTTAAACATGTTATCGAAAACAATTAAAACGAGATCGAAATTCAATTACAAAAAATCCCAAAAAAAATGTGATAAAATTCTAAAAGTCCTAAAGCAACAGGAACCTATTTATTCGGATTTTTATTGTCGAGAAACGATCGAAAACCACATCGAAATGTGCACATGCAACCTCAACAAGATAATGCACTTAGGCAGAACACGCCAAGAAGATAGTTTACGAAGATCAACGTGTCGTTGTCTCAAGCATTACAACACATGTTGAAAACAGAGCTGATTACTTTGAGGGATCCTCCTCAACATGTCAACACTTCTTCTCCGAAGTACAATCCCAATGCAAGGTGTGCATACCACTCCAATAGCCCAGGGCACGACACCAAAAACTATTAGGCCCTGAAGAACAAGATTCAAGACATGATTGAAGCTCGGGAAATTGAATTTGACTCTTCTGTCAAAACTCTGAATGTGATCAATGCACCAATTCTTGACCATGGTAAAAGTGCCAACGCCATTGACAACGACTCCTATGTCTTTGATGTGAATGAGCTGACCATTCCTGTGTTGACTGTCAAGAGGGATTTTTTACAAGCCGGTTTATTTCCAAGATGTCCTGACAACTATTGTTGGTGCGCATATGAATCTAACGGATGTGCTTGGTTGAAGAGACGTGTTCAACGCATGACGGACAATCGAGAAGTGTTATTCTTAAAAGCTCGATCTGTAGAGAGTTCGTGCGAAGATGTTTCTAAAAGTCTGAAGATCGAATACATAAGTGAAGTCGTACCAGAAGTCTGGGATACCTTGGGGAAACCAAGTGGGAAGTTTGATTTTATGGTGAAATATACTTCCCCTGAGAGCTACAAGATTGCAATTGAAGACATCAAGGCAACCAGATGGGGAGATGATTATCCCGAAGAATATGCTGATGTGAATACAATAAGGATCACCTCTGCCGATCATGCATCTAGAGTGGCACCTCTAATTATTACCTCACCCAGATCAATTCCATATTCCTCTGACAAAGCTATACCTTAGAATTATGGAGCTGAATTTTACTATTATGGCATCAAGCAAGAGCCATTGGACATTGAAAATAGTACGGTTGAAGCTACCAGTCCTGATGTTGGAAATATAACCTGATCAAGCAAAGTAACCAGAACCGAAAGAGTGTTTTCTCTAGATATCTCTCCTCTAAAAGACACTACTACACCAGTTCGCATTCCTGCTATTGAACCAACTCCCGAGGCTCGAGGGAAAGAGAAAGTGACTCAACCTGCTCAGACAGAAGTACCAAAAGAAGTTGCTGAAGGTACCTCCAAGCGAGAATTGGAGGAAATTATGAAGATAATTAAGAAGAAGGACTACAATATGGTGGAGCAGTTGCGATAAACCCCATCCAAGATTTCCATGCTAGATCTTTTGTTGTGCTCCGAGGCACATGCTAAAGCCTTGGTGAAGTGTATGAAGAATTCTCATATACCGCAAGACACTTCTACTGACTAATTCGAAGGTTGTATTTCTAGCCTGACTGCAGACAATGGTTTGGGCTTTTTTTATGCTAATTTGACTCCTGCCAAAAGGAAACACAATAAAGCCTTACACATTTCTATAGGGGTAAGAGCACTAGATTATCTCATGTATTGGTGGATATTGGCTCTGCTTTGAATATCCTGCCGAAGAGTGCTCTCGACCGACTTAGTGCTGAAGAATTAGTCATGAAGCCTAGTGACGTAATCGTAAGAGCTTTTGATGGTTCAAAAAGAACAGTACTCAAAGAGCTCAACCTGCCGATCAAAGTAGGTTCCCATACTTTTGACTCTACTTTCTTTGTGATGGACATTTGTCCAGCTTATTCTTACCTGCTTGGACGCCCTTGGATACATGGGCAAACGCTATTACCTCTTCCCTACATCATAAGTTGAAGTACCCAGTGAAGGGGAAGATTGTTACAATGTACGAAGAATAAGAATATATGGTAGGCCATCTGCAGTCATTTTGATACATCGAAATGGAAGGTGAATTCATCGAAACTCCTGGTCTAGCTTTCAAAGTAGTTCCACGAGTCATGCTGTTGTACCCCAAAATTTACCCTCTTCTTTTCTGCATTTCTGGCTTATAATTCGATTGCATAAAACATACATGTAGTCGCATACATAGCATTGATCATAAGGTTACCAAGTTAAAGGTATCCCAAATGGCAAACAAGAAAAAGATGTTATTCACTTATTTCTCAATAAAGTGGATTTTGGATTTTTGACGCATTTTGGGCACTCCAGAAGGCGTATGTCTCAACTCGTCGGGTATTTTCTAATGATTTTTGACCGACAGGTTCCTCTCATTATTATCTACAACTTTTTTTTGAAAGTTAGAAGCAAATTTTATGAGGAAGGTTACCCAAAGAAATTGATTTCTCAAGTGCTGAACTGTGCGTTCTAACCACTAAAAGGTCTATATCTCTCAGTTGGAAACTCAGAATTGAGCGGGACCGATTTCTAAAATCCCGTATCGAAGACCTCTACAACTTTCCTTTGCAACTCAGGAGTTGATTCCTCACCAATTAATACAGAATTTTATTCTTTGGGGTTGATTTTGAGCTGAACTAAGCAATTTCCATATGATACGCGAACTTTGGAAAATCATATCTCGCTCGATTTTTATCGAAACGAGGTGGGACCAATGCTAAAAGTTCACAAATTTTGTTAGATTTGATTTTCTCAGAAATACTTCTTTGCAAATTTTGATCAGAAGACCCTCGTTCGAGGCATTTTCTCCAAAGAGTGCAAATGAAATTCTGCATGTGTCAGTTGCTTGAAAATTATGCTGAAACTTCAAAAATTCATACTGCCTTGACTGTTCACCCGATCAAGTCAAAATATTGATTCTCACAAGCAAAATCGCATTCCGGACACTTTTTGTTTACATTCTAACTTCAAATTTCGCACGTATTTGGCTGTTTGGGATTAATTACGAAAATTATTCGAATAATCATGATTTAGGCTTGATTATGGATCTTAGGCCCAACTCCTAGAACTATAAAAAGATTTTGACTTTCACAAATCACAACAACACAATCATTTGCTTAATTTTGACAAAAAATCAAACTCCAATTCTCTCTAAAAATCAAAAGCAAAAATCACATAACAAAGTTCAAACTTCAACTTTCCCTCCAAGAAACCACCACAGGCCGCCACCGAACCTCTGCTGGACACCTGTCACCACCGCAGACCGCGCTAAGCGTGCCTCACCGCGGTAAGCGCGCCCTGCGATTTCTGATTTTTTTCTCATCGCAGCTTCTCTGCACAGGATCTTGATCTTCTCCTCCTTCTTCTGCTCGAATCTGAGTTAGAAGGAACTGTTTTCTCTTGATTTCTCTTCAATTTCAAGATTCAAGGATTTCTTCTTCATCTTCTTCAATTCTCCATTGAATACTTCAAGTTTTACTCAAGAATTCAAGGTTGATCTCAAGGATTATCATCAATTCGGTACTGATTTGGTATTTTCTTTGAAGAGCACAAGGAATTCCTCTTCAATTTGATTCAAACTTCAAGTTCAATTAAGTGTTTAGTTCAATTAACCACTTATTTTAAGCTATTATTGACTTTTAGCTTTTCTTGAAATTGAACATTGTTATTACTTGCAAATGCCATGTAGTTTCTGATTTTTTGAACTTTCGTTCTTGAATTCTTCAATTAGAATTGGATTTTGCAACATTATTAATGTCGGTGTGAGGATTGTTTATGCATAACATGCATATACTCTTATGCATTATATTCACCAAGCATCTAGGCCACAAATTTGTACATCTTGCATCATCTATCACATACTCATGCATTAGAGGAGCATTTAGATTGATTGAGTTGCATCAGTTCATGATGATTTGAAGTATAATTTGCATTCGAAAGTGCGTCGACATGTAGATTTCAAGACATCTTGATTACTAGGAACATTATGCATTGTACATAAATCCATGCATATGCATTCCAAGTGTTTGTGTTAATGTATAACCTAGAATTGACATTGACCTTTCAACATTTCGTTTTAGCATAACTTGTTTGCATTGATTCTTGTACATGAGCATTAGAATTGTTGTCATAACTTGCATTCTTGGCATGTTCATACATAATCTTGCATGTGAGCATTAGAATTGTTGTCACAACATGCATTCTTAGCATGTTCATACATAATCTTGCATATGAACATTAGAATTGTTATTTCTACTTGTATTCCTCACATGTTCATGCATTTGAATTTCATCTAGAACATTGGAATTGTTACCTCTACTTCCATTCCTCACATCTTCATGCATTTGATTTTCATCTAAGAACATTGGAATTGTTGCTTAAACTTGCATTCCTCACATGTTCATGCATTTGATTCATCTAAGAACATTGGAATTATTGCTTAAACTTGCATTCCTCACATGTTCATGCATTTGATTTTCATCAAGAACACTGGAATTGTCGCCTTAATTTGCATTCCTTACATGTTCATGCATTTGTATTTCATCTAGAACATTGGAATTGTTGCTTTAACTTGCATTCCTTACATGTTCATGCATTTAAATTTCATCTAGAACATGAATTGTCTCCTTAACTTGCATTCCTCACATGTTCATGCATTTGAGTTTCATCTAGAACATTGGAATTGTCGCCTTAATTTGCATTCCTCACATGTTCATGCATTTGATTTTCATCTATGAACATTGGAATTGTTGCTCGATTCGCATGGATTAACTTTTGGCATTGAGAACGACGCGGACAAGTGATTCAGGCCAAAACAGGGAAATTATGTAGGTTACATGTCGCGCTTAGCACCACGAGTGCGCTTAAGCGCCAAAGTTTCTGTCCGGGTCGCGCTTAGCGCGATATATCACACTTAGCGCGGCCTGGAGCTATTTTTTTCTGTTCTTTCTTAATTCCAACTGCAAACAGCAAATGTCCTAACATTCCTAATCATTATTTGAGATGTATTTGATGCAGGAGCTTGTGTTGTACACACGTATCGACATAATTCTTTGATACTTCGCATTTGTATACCCACGTATACATTCTCTTTGCTTGCTATTTGGGTCTAACTCCCTTCTTGCAGGAACATCCCTAGTGGAACGTGTATACACATGTTTCTTTGCTTGTGCGCATACGCGTACATTCTTTTGTCTGCTTGCGTGGTTCTCTTGCAGGTGTTATTGCTTCGGATGCGCATGAACGCGTATTCCACTTGTTTTGATACTGAGTTCTTCTCACCGATTTACTCTTATTGTGTGGCTGCAGTACTTGAAGTTTTCTAGAGTATTTCATTTGCTCGCAGTGCTCTTCGGATTTTATATTCGTGTGGTAGTTTCTACACCATTTATCGCATTCTCTTACGGCTTTCCTAGATATCATGAGAAGTAGGGCTTTACAGCTTTCTTTTGTCATGAGAAGTAGGAATAGAGATGCATGATGGGGCTTCTGTAGTTGCAGCATGTTCAGGAACCCCTCTGGTTTATTTAAAGACTCGTTTAGGGCGCTTTTGTTTGCTAATTGTGTTTGGTTAGTTTAAAGTCCTTATCCGTGCATAGGGAGGCATTTTCATTGTGTTTACAATTGTTCTTGTATAGGTCATAAGTGGTTAGGACACCCGACGTGGCACCACCAAGCAAAGTCCCGCTTTTTATATTTCCTGCTATCTAGTCATTGATAAATGGGCAAGTGGAAAGGGTCAGCAGTCGTCCCCCGCAGTTCTAGTCCGTGTCTGTATGGCGCACGCGAATCATGTTACTATTCCTATCGAGTCGATTACAAAAGTGGCCAGAGTCCTCTATTCTGACTCTCCACTCATTCCTGGGGTTCGCATTTATTGCTGAACTCGCATCATTTGCTCTGTGGGCTACGCCTACAAATTGTTTGACATTTGTTTATGCATTGCATTGCTTGTGTGCTTCTTCCAAAGCACTTGATTGCTTAATCCCCTTGCATCCCTTGTATCTACAACCGAGACGGATATAGGATAACTTTCCCCCTAGAACTGCTCGTTTAGGATAGACTCTCGAGCCTAGACATTAGGATTTACATCCTTTGCATGTTGACATAGTTAGAGATTCCCTTACATCCTCAACCATAGGTCCAATCTTTGCATGACAACGTTAGGGCTAGTAGTAGTTAGTCTCCCTTTTGTTTTGCTTGTTTCTTTTTGCATCCTTGCATGTAATTAAAACTAAAACTTGCTTTCTTTTTCTTTTGAAAACGAAACATTTAATAATGGTTTGAACTCCTTTTTCAAGGTAAAAGCAACCAACCAAGACAAACTATTTTCGCCTTTGCGCACTTTTCTTTTGTGTTTAAAACCTTTTTCACAAGTAAAAAACACAAAACCCACCAAAACAAGTGAGCCGAACTACGACTCTTTGACGTTCCCGTTGCACGTGAGAATACGTAGGTATCTTGTCACTGGGCTCGATCGAGCACAACTTGTAAATATTTCCTTCTTTTCCCCGTGGTTTCTTCATTTTCTCTTTTCTTTTGCATGCATTGTAGCGTTTGAGCATAGATAGATATAACACACTCTTTATCTAGAAAATAGAAGTGGATACCGTAGAGTACTACGGACGTGTGGGGTGCTAATCCCTTCCCCTTGCGTAACTAACTCCCTTACCTAGATTCTCTCTATCTCTCGGTCAAAGAACCGCGATTTCTCCCCTTCAGGTTTACTCGATGTTTTCCTTTCTCCGTCGTGAGATAAAAGACGTTCGATGGAGACTCCATTGATACACCCCTATCAGTCGGAAGTTCAGTCAAGTGGTTTCACATGCCTGCCAACTCTCATGTCACTCTTGAGGTTACTAAAGTTCCACCGAAGATGGCCTCACTGAAAGATGCCAAAGTTGTAGTTAAAGAATGAGGTTGTACTATTTGGGGTCAGTTACCCGATTTTCTGTTCAAATCTAACAAGACTGGTTTAGGCTTCACTTCCAAAGGTCAGAAGATTTTATGTCACGAACGTGCCGGTGGACCTCCGTCCCGCATCAACAAGAATGGAGTTCATGCTATAGAAGACGGTAATGGTGACTTCGACATCAACAATTGGATCTTCCCAACTCTTGACGGTGGACTAACAATTGGACGACTGAAGATGTTATACCAGTCTCCATTAGACAGGAGTAGTTTATTTTCTGTTTTATGCTTTTATGCTTTATAGTTTCCAACAATAAAACTCTAAGCCTAGTGCCTTACCCGGGGCACCACGGCTCGTTTGTGAGGGTTATTATTTGTCATTCGCATATTTCCATTCAATAAATCATTGGAATTTTGCATTAAAATATTGTGCTCTCTGTCTTTCTTTTTATCTTATCACCATTTCAAAAGATATATGTTAATACACACACCCATGTAATAAACTGCAGATCTGCATTCACTCTAGATCCCGTTGATAACGACTCTACTATTGTTAAATATGGCTTTGATAATCTGATCTACCAAGCCGAAGACGAAGGTGAGGAAGATTGTGAAGTTATAGGAAAACTTGCCAGACTACTACAGCAAGAGGAAAAAGCTATACAACCATACGAAGAACCGGTCGAGGTTCTAAATCTAGGTACCGACAAAGACAGAAAAGAAATCAAGATAAGAGCTAGTCTTAAGAACAGTATCAAAGAAAGATTGATCCAAATGTTGCGTGATTACATCGAGATCTTTGCTTGGTCCTACGAAGACATGCCAGGTCTAGATATTAACATTGTGGTACACCGACTACCAACGAAAGAAGGTTTTCTCCCTGTGAAGAAAAAGGTTTGTCGTATGCGTCCTAAGATATCCGAGAAAATTAAAGTCGAAGTTATGAAGCAGTTCAATATCAGTTTCTTATCCGTTACTTCTTATCCCCAATGGGTTGCGAATGTGGTACCCGTACCTAAGAAGGATGGAAAGGTGCATATGTGTATGGATTACCGAGATCTGAATAAGGAGAGCCCGAAAGACTATTTTCTGCTTCCACATATTCATGTTCTGGTTGACAATACTGCTCAGTACAAAGTTTTCTCCTTCATGGATGGTTTCTCCGGTTATAATCAGATCAAGATGGATCCCGAAGATATGGAAATGACTACTTTCGTTACATAATGGGGCACTTTCTGTTACAAGGTCATGCCGTTTGGGTTGAAGAATGTTGGTGCCACATATCAGCATGCTATGGTGGCTTTATTCCATGATATGATCCATCACGAGATAGAGGTCTATCTCGACGACATGATAGCTCGATCACAAACTAAAGAAGAACATCTTGATCATTTGCGAAAGTTGTTTGATAGAATGAAGAAATACAGGTTGAGATTGAACCCGCGCAAATGCACCTTCGGAGTCAGATCCGGAAAGCTCTTGGGTTTTGTTGTCAGTGGTAAAGGCATCGAAGTTGACCCTGCCAAGGTCAAAGTTATTCAAGAAATACCAGCTCCCCGTACCGAGAAGCAGTTCCCCCTTTCTCTCTCGTATATGGTATGGAAGCAGTTCTACCTATCGAGGTTCAAATACCCTAACTCATAGTAATCAAGGAAGCAGAGTTAGACGAAGACTGATGGGTCCATACTCTACTTGACCAGATAAACTTGATCGATGAAAAACGACTCGCAGCCATCTCCCATTGACAAATATATCAAAAACGCATGATCAAAGACTTCAATAAGAAAGTCAAGCACCGAGTGTATCAAGTTAGCGATCTAGTAGTCAAGCGCATCATACTACCACAAGGTGATCCCAGGGGCAAATGAACTCCCACCTATGAGGGACCATTCGTAGTCAAGACAATATTTTCTGACATAGCCATGATAATGAGCACTATGGATGGAGAAGACTTCCCGCACCCTGTGAAAAATGCTACGCATAAACGAGACCGGCTAGGTCAACCGGCCTAGGCAAAAATAAGGGCGTCCTGGAGAACCAAAAGGGTTCGGGAAAAAGTTAGGGACATATATGTAAAAAATGTACACTCGGCAAGTCAAAAACCTACAAAGGCGGCTTGGGCAAAAAAGGGTGTCCTAGTAGACTGAAAACCTAAAAGGGCGATCTAGGAAAAAGTTAGGGATTAAAGCGTATGACTATGTCTCGTCAAGGTCATCTACTTACAGACTATGCTACTATCAACTTCAAATAGCGCAGATCAATCCAATCACCTTCTTCTAGCAGCAAGGAGATACGATAGTCAAAATATATGAGCAATAGTAGAGTTGAAACTCGACGAGATTGTTTCCCCATAGCTTTTATTATTTACTAAATTTTTTCGACAATTTCCTTTTACGAGGATATTTTTCTCTTTGTACATAATTTTCCTGTCTATAGGCTTACTTTTCAATATTAATACAATTTCCCTTTTTCAGTTCCTAAGTTTTACTTTTATCTGTTTGTTTGCATAAAGTTCAATATTTGCTTTGAATAATAAATATCTTTTCACAAATACACGAAAAGCAAACAGAAACAGCAATTATTACAGGCTCTAGGAATTGGGATGATAACCCAAGTCACCAGCACATCCCCGTAGATTCAGTTTCACAGAAAAATTCCCAAAGACAGATTTCCCCGCAGAGCCATCACTCCCCAATAAAGACAGATTTCCCAACAAGACTACTACTCTATCATCTCCTTTCAGCAATGTCCAATGCTTCTAATCATCACGTTAGTCCCCGAGCAGTGATCCTATCAACTCATCACGTTAGTCCCCAAGAAGTGATCCTATCAACATCATCACATTAGTCCCCAAGCAGTGATCCTATCAACTCATTACGTTAGTCCCCGAGCTGTGATCGTCTCAATTCGTCATGTTAGTCCCCGAGCAGTGATCATCGACATCATCACATTAATCCCCGAGCAGTGATCTTATCAACATCATCACATTAGTCCCCAAGCAGTGATCCTATCAACTCATCACATTAGTCCCCGAGCAGTGGTCCTATCAAGTCATCCTATTAACTCATCACATTAGTCCCCGAGCAATGATCCTATCAAGTCATCACATTAGTCCCCGAGCAGTGATCCTATCAAGTCATCATATTAGCCTCCGAGCAGTGATCCTATCAAGTTATCATATCAACTCATCACGTTAGTCCCCGAGCAGTGACTGTATCAACTCATCACATTAGTCCCCGAGCAGTGATCATATCAACTCATCGTGTTAGTCCCCGAGTAGTGATCATCTACGTTGTCACATCAGTCCCCACGCAGTGAACGTCTTGGTACTCGATCAATAACCAATCATCAATTAACTTATTATGTTAGTCTCCGAGCAATAATAAGTTATACAAGATCATTCCCCAACAGCATCAATATCCAGATCCGAAACTTGGTCAGATAGTGCATCTGAGGAATCTATGTCTCTTTTATCCTCAGTCAGGATCCTCATCCCCAAGCAGAAATCAAAGATCCCCGATAGAACATTCCCATCTTCTTCAAGATGGATATGTTTTGAAATACCATAACATCTACATTCACACATCATTCATAAAAAATAATAACATGCGCATATAAACATCATTACATACTTGCATGCATCATAATCTGCATAGAACTAATCTCGTTCTCTTAGTTTAAATTCTTAAACAGGTGAAAGTTATTGACAAATTTCCAGACAGAAGATCAAGGATTAATGCCCGAAATAAGACGAGAAAACTATCTGAACAACCAAACGGGTTTACCAACAGACAAAAGGATACAAATTAATACCTGAAACAAGACGGGAAAACTATCTACATCTTGACGAATACTCATTTCAGAAGAAAGCCAAGAGGAAGGTTTTTCTGACTCTCTCTTATCATCAACTACTCTAGATGGCATCTTTAAGCCCATCTCCGACTGCACGTCGATATTTCTCCGCCTATAGAATGATGCATATCTGGTTAAAAATAAACTCATTCAAAGACGATCGTGGGACATATTCCCCTTCCGAATGAAGTCTAGCATACGACTAATTCCACAACATTAATGTCTCCGGATGACATCTTTAAGCTCATCTCCATCTGCACATCAAGTGTGTCTCTCTCCAAATGGCATCTTTAAGCCAATTCCAGCATATTATCAACCAACAACGTTACTCTGTGCACCGGCGAGTGCAAATTTTGGGGTTTGTAACATTCCTGGCCCAGTTGAAGGACCCGAACCAGGATCGAAATAGTCTTTGGTATTTCATGGAGCCTCCAATGCATTTGGTAATGGTGTCGGGACAGTAATTACTACTCTGGACGGTTATCACATCCCGTTCATAGCCCGAATTTTCTTTTATTACACCAATAATATGGCTGAATACGAGGCTTGTATATTTGGTATCGAGGCGGCAATTGACTTAAGAATTAAACATCTGAAAGTATATGGAGATTCTGCACACGTGAGTAGACAGATTAACGGCGATTGGGAGACTCGTCACCCAAATTTGATTCCTTACCGAGAGCATGTGATGAAGTTGGTTCCTTACTTCGAGGAGCTCACTTTCGATCACATCTCGCAAAAAGAGAACAACCTGGCTGATGCTTTGGCTACCCTAACATCGATGTTTAAGGTCAAATAGGCTAATGAAGCGCCTTCGATTACCATTTAGAGATTGGATGAGCCACTCTTTTGTTTTGAGATTGAAGTAGAGAAAGATGGCAATCCATGGTTTCATTACATTAAGCGGTATCTTGAAACTCAACAGTACCTTGAGGAAGCTTCTGTGACAGATAAGAAGTTCTTGAGAAGGTTCTCAGCAAAATTCTTCCTCAACAATGGTGTGATATACCGTAAACATCATGATGGGTTATTGCTCAGATGTGTTGATAAAGATGATGCTGCAAATATCATCAAAGAGATGCACGAGGGCTCATTTGGAACTCATTCCAATGGGCACACTATGGCTAAAATGATCTTGCGAGTTGGGTTACTTGTCTACCATGGAGGTCGATTGTTTTAATCATGCCCGAGTTTGTTACAAATGCCAAGTATATGCTGACAAGGTGCATGTGTCGCCATTTGCCTTTGAATGTCTTAACCTCTCCTTGGCCATTTGCCATGTGGGGCATCGATATAATCGGAAAGATCGAGCCGACAGCGTGCAATGGACATTGCTTTATTCTGGTTGCAATAGATTATTTCACCAAGTGGGTTGAAGCACCATCCTATAAAAGTGTTACCAAATAGGTGGTTGCCCGGTTTATCAAGCACAATATCATCTACTGTTATGGGATTCCTGATAAGACCATCACTGATAATGGATCGAATCTCAACAACAAGACGATGAAGGAGCTTTGTGAGTCCTTCAAGATTAAGCATCATAATTCGTCCCCATATCGCCCAAAGATGAATGGTGTTGTTGAAGGGGAGAATAAGAACATCAAAAAGATTGTGCAGAAGATGGTAGTAACCTATCGAGATTGGCATGAGATGTTGCCTTTTGCTTTGCATGGTTACAGAACTACCGCCCGCACTTCAACTAGGGCAACCCCGTTCTCTCTAGTTTATGGCATGGAGGCAGTGCTCCCCATTGAAGTCCAGATCCCTTCATTGAGAATCATGAAAGATGTAGAACTGGATGAAGATGAATGGGTGCATAACCGTTTAGACCAGTTGTGCCTCATTGATGAGAAACGGTTATCAACTATCGGCCATGGACAAGATTATCAGCATAGAATGAAGAAAGCATATGACAAGAGGGTGCGACCTCAAAATTACAAGCCTGGTGACCTCATGCTAAATAGGATAATTCTCCCTCAAGGCGATTCTCTGGTGGCGCCTTGATGCTTGCAACGATGGACAGAGAAGATTTTCCGCTACCCGTAAACACGGACGTAGTCAAGAAATACTATGCATAAATTTGTTTTAGTCGAGAAAGAGAATAAGAGCAAGCGGCTACGTCCCACATCTGATCAACGGTCACACCTTGTGTCGACATCTCAGCTATTCTGAAGGGCAATGATCAATTCAATCATCTTTTTTGGGAAAAGTGAAGTGATGAGATAGTCGGAGTTATAAAAGTGATAATAAGGTTGAAACCCAATGAAGATCCATTATCGGCATTGCCATGCGTTTTAGTTTTCCTCTTATTTTGTTTTTGCAATTGCCTCGTTCCAGGAATTGCCTCCTATTGTACTTGCCTATTTACAGGCCTACTTCCAATTAATAAAATGAGGTTTTGCTTGTCAATTAATTTCTTGCATTTGCTTATTTTTTTGCAAAAGACGTTCAAGGTTTTGTGGTAAATATGCATATATAAACATTGTTGGTTTTACCATGATCAGAAACTTTTGAATATTATTCTGAAACTTGTGTGACCTGGATGGCACACAAAGTTGTCACACCACACCAGGGGCACTCCACTAACATAGTGTTACAGGAATTCTTTGGTGTTTGCAGATGTCCAGATGCATTGAGGCAAAGGTCAATTGTGAGCCTTCCTTCCCAGTGAATCTGTTTCTAAAGTAGAATCAGCCTCCGAAAAGGCCTGTTGGATTTGGTTTATTCTCATTGATCCAAATTTTGATGGGTTGATGTTTCTTTTTTATAATGAGCTGCACGTTATCTTTGCTTGTGCAAATTCTCAGTTATCTTACCCGTGTTTGCATCATCTTTTTAAATATTTGAGTATTCATACTTGGAGTGTGGTAATTCAGATATTTGCCATTTTTGAGGAATTACACCCCGCCTTTGACCTGAGGGATATTATAGTTCTTCTGCTTTTGCAAATACTTTCTTAAATACCATTGTCTTGGTAGTTGTTGATAGAGCCCCTCTTAATGGGATCTTCTCCTTGAAAGTTCATCTTTGTACAAATGTTCTTTCTCCATTGAGTTCATCTGTGTTCGACGTTCTCTTCTCCTTGCAAGGTCATCTTCATACAGATGTTCTTTCTCCATTGAGTTCGTCTTTGTTCGACGTTTTCTCCTCCTCGCAAGTTCATCTTCATACAAATGTTCTTTCTCCATTGAGTTCGTCTTCGCTTGACGTTCTCTTCCCGTGCAAGTTCATCTTCTTACAAATGTTCTTTCCCCCAGTAAGTTGCGAGTTTTCCTCGTTTGTGCATATCCTCGGTTACTTTACCCGTGTTTGTGTCAACTTTTCAAATATCTGAGTATTCATACTTGGTGTGTGGTAATTCAGATATTTACCACTCTTAAATAATTATCCCTGCCTTTGGCCTGAGGGATATTATAGTTCTTCTTTTTTCGTAAACACCTTCTTAAAGTCCATCATCTTAGTAATCCCTGGAAGAGTCCCTCCGATTGGGATCTTCCCTTTGCAAGTTCATCTTTGTACAGATGTTCTTTTTCCCCATTTGAGTTCGTCTTCACCCGACGTCCTCTTCCTCTGTGAGTGCACCGTCGTCAGGTGTCTTCTCATTGACCAAATCTGCAAAGTTAACCAGCTCTTCGTGCCAAAGATCTATTTTTGGAGTATGTGACACCCCAAATTAATTCAAGCATTAAATAATTAGGAATTTAAATATTAATTTAAATAAAGGCTTAATTATTAATATTTTTGGATTAAATGGATTAATTATTTAATTAATTAAAAAGAAGGTTGGGGGTGTAAGTTGGATTGGAGGTGTGTGGAGTAAAAAGCTCTACTAAATCCTAACTAATTTATTTCTATTAATTGGCAAATAAAAAGGAATAAAAGGAAAAAGTGTGAGGAAAAGGAATTAGGATTTGCATACTACGTGAAATTGGAAAAGAGAAGAGAAAGAGGAGAAAAAGTCAATTCGTCGGAATTTCGAAGATTCATCGCGAGGTAAGGGGGATTGAATCTGATTATTATGCCTTATAGGTTTTGATGATCAATAGAACGAATCGATCCGTTAGGAATCTCGAATTAGGATAATTGAGTGTGCCCTAACGTTATAATCCGACGAGAAACCATAATTGGAACTGTTATGAATGATTAATCTATGTAAGATGAATATAGGTCAATTAGAAAACAAATTCGGTGATCAATTGGATGTAAAAACATAGTAATTAATTCTGTTTTATGATGACATGATGTTTGGTGATGATTGGATTTGATGGAAATTCGTAACAGTGGATAAAAACTGAGTTTTTGATGAAAAACAACAGTATGGGTCGACACATAGCATTATGCATCGATGCATGCAGTGGAATTTTTGAAAACCAGAAGCTTTGGAAAGCTATGCATCGACTCATAGAGCCGTGAATCTATCCATAGGAGAAAATTTGAAGCTATGCATCGATCCAAGATGCGTATGCATCGACACATAGAAGAAAATTCAGCTATGCATCGACACATACGTGTTATGCATCGATGCATACTGAACAATTTTTAAAAAATGTAGAATTTTTAAGTTATGCATCGATGCATACTAATTATGGGTCGATACAAGCTGTTTATGCATTGATGCATAGCCTTATGCATTGATGCATACTACTGTATTGGACAGAACATGATTTTTCTGAAAACGATTTCGATCATATCTTTTTAATCGTAACTCCGATTTAGGCAATGTTGGTATCGTTGGAAAGCTTAGAACGAGTACTACCTAGTGGAAATATTTCCAACACCAATAATTGAGATCTGGAAGAATTGTTTTGGCTTCCGTAATAAGAACTCGTTGAGAATTTGTGAATCATGTGTTGAGTAAATGTGCAGTGTGTTAATTTTATGGGTTGTGATTAACATTTGATGTTTATGATTGCTGTTACCATATCCTGTTGTTGTTACTGATTATAATTGGAATGATGTTGTATGATTCTATTCCATGTTTGGATTGTTGCATGCTTCTAACGTGCATGCATGAGCATTTTGGTAATGGTTCATTTCCATTGTGTGGAATTGAGCTTGCAGGGCCAATAACCTTACCTAATGGACAGAGGTGGTGAGGCTATATTCTTGACCCAGTGATGTATGGGCGAATCATTGATTGACGAACCATTGTGTGGTACCACATGCATTTAAGTCTGCATTGCATATGTAATTGTAACATGTTAGGATGATTTCCAGTGTTTCAATTGCATCTAATTGTTGTTGTATGCTTAATGAATGTATGAATTGTGTTTGTGAATTGTATGATAATGCTGTTAACAAGGGTGAATAGCGAATTGGTTGTTTTATTGCTTTAAAGAAATGTATAATGCATTTTAATCTTGATGAAATCTCACCCTTACTTTAATGATTTCAGATTCGAAGTGATTAGCTGCTTGGGAATTGGTGAGGACAGCTTATAGAGCTGTGCTATTTTGATTAGTCCGCGTGTCATTGCAGATGCTCTGGTAGTTGTAACACTGGGGAACGATTAATTGGATGTTTTATGGATTTAAACTTGTTTCTTTTAGTTATGTTTTGGAATAGTTGAGATTTGAATTATTCCGTATTCTTATTTCATTTCCGCTGTGTAAACATAATTCTTGGTTTAGTTTTATTCAATAAGTTCTTCAGTGAAAGGCATGATAACTATTTTGTTATGTTTTAATTTCTTAAAGTTGTGACGCCCTTGATGTTATGTTTAAAACTCTGATTAAATTATATAAATCGCGGGTAAATTAGAAGGGGTGTTACAATAGTGGTATCAGAGCATAGTCGGTCGTGTCTTAGAGTCTTTATCCCTTTCGTATGCGACTAGTGCAAGGTAACAATGTCGATACTTGTGTGTTGATGTGATTGTTTTGTATTGTTACAGAACAATGGCCGGAAGAGGTAACGGAAGAGACTATGCTGCTATTGCTGAAGCCTTGGGAATGTTAGCTGGTGTGCTTGGAGGGAATCAGTTGGGAGGAGGTACTGGTGCTGATACGTAGTTGGGAAACTTCCAGAGGAATAATCCTCCATTGTTCAAAGGCACTCATGATCCCGAAGGTGCTCAGAGATGGCTGAAGGAGATCGAGAGGATCTTCAGGGTAATTGATTGTGCTGAGGAACTGAAGGTGAGGTATGGTACTCACATGTTGGCAGAGGAAGCTGATGACTGGTGGGTTGCTACTAGGACTAAAATGGAGCAAGATGGTATTGCATTGACTTGGGCTGTGTTCAGGAGAGCTTTTTTGAGGAGGTACTTTCTTGAAGACATTCGGGGCAAGAAGGAGATTGAGTTTCTGGAGCTCAAGCAAGGCAACAAGTCTATGAGCGAGTATACTTCAAAGTTTACTGAGTTGGCGAAGTACTATGCTCATTATACTAACGATGCAGATGGAGAATTTTCCAAATGTATCAAGTATGAGAATGGTCTTCGTGATGAGATCAAGCAAGGTATCAGAGGTATCAGCGCATCAGGAGGTTTTCTGATTTAGTAGACTGTATAGTAGGATTCTAGAAGAGGATCTTGCTAGTACTAAGATGAATGCTCAAGGATATGTTGATCGTAAAGGAAAACAATAGATAGAGTGTGGAAAGCCTTATGATAAGAATAAACAGAAATCCGGTGGTTGGAAGAAGTCTAGTGGGGGAGATTCTAGTGCTCCTATTAAGTGTTACAGGTGTGGTGAAATGGGGCATCGAGCTAATGAATGCAAGAATGATGCGAAGAAGTGCAGCAACTGTGGAAGGTTTGGTCATGTAACTGCTGAGTGCAGAGCCAGAAAGGTAACTTGTTACAACTGTGGCGAAGAGGGTCATACTCGTCCGCAGTGTACTAAGCCAAAGAAGGAACAAACTGGTGGTAAAGTGTTCGCTTTGTCAGGATCAGAGACTAAGCCAGATGATCGGTTGATTAAAGGTACATGTTTTATTAATGGCATACCTTTAATTGTGATTATTGATACTGGAGCGACACATTCTTTTATTGCTTGGGATTGTGCTAAGAGATTGAACTTGGATATTTCTAATATGGATGGAAGTATGGTCATTGACACTCCTGCGTCGGGTTGACTACTTCATATGTTTGTAGAAATTGTCCTATTATAATTTTTGGTAGAGGTTTCGGTATGGATTTAGTGTGCCTACCGTTAGAACAACTTGATATTATCCTTGGAATGAACTGGTTGGTATTCAACCAGGTTCATATCAATTGTTTTGAGAAGACGGTCATATTTCCTGAAGAAGCTAAAGTTGAAGACGTAACTATGTCAGTTAAGCAGATGAATTCAACTGTTAAAGATGGTGTTGTGGTGTTTATGTTGTATTCTTCGACGGAGGTGAAAGGAAAAGCTAAGAGTGGTGAATTACCTATGGTGAATGAATTTCCAGAAGTGTTTCCGGAAGATGTTAGTGAGCTGCCACCTGAGAGAGAAGTGGAGTTTGCTATAGATTTGATTCCTGGAACTAGTCCGGTGTCGATGGCGCCTTATCGCATGTCGGTATCTGAATTGTCTGAGTTAAAGAAGCAGTTGGAGGAATTACTTGAGAAAAAGTTTATTCGTCCTAGTGTTTCGCCGTGGGGTGCTCCGGTGTTATTGGTTAAGAAGAAGGAAGGTACAATGAGACTGTGTGTTGATTACAGGCAGTTGAATAAAGTGACAATCAAGAATCGGTATCCATTGCCGAGGATTGATGATTTGATGGATCAGTTAGTTGGAGCTTGTGTATTTAGTAAGATTGATCTGAGGTCTGGATATCATCAGATTCGTGTGAAGACGGAAGATATTCAGAAAACTGCATTTAGAACGAGGTATGGACATTATGAGTATTTTGTTATGCCGTTTGGAGTTACTAATGCACCTGGTGTTTTCATGGAATATATGAACAGAATATTTCATCCGTATCTTGATAAATTCGTGGTGGTATTTATTGATGACATTCTGATCTATTCAAAGAATGATGAAGAACATGTAGAACATCTTAAAATTGTGTTGGAACTGTTGAAAGAGAAGAAGTTGTATGCGAAGTTGTCTAAGTGTGAATTCTAGTTGAGTGAAGTAAGCTTTCTTGGTCATGTGATTTCCAAGAATGGCATTGTTGTTGATCCTACGAAGGTAGAAGCGGTATCTCAGTGGGAAGCACCGAAGAATGCTTCTAAAACCCGTAGTTTTCTTGGTCTTGCAGGTTACTACAGAAAGTTCATTGAAGGATTTTCGAGGTTAGCTTTGTCGTTGACTAAGTTAACAAGAAAGGGTCAAGTGTTTGTTTGGGATTCGGAATGTGAGAAAGGATTCCAAGAGTTGAAGAAGAGGTTGACTAGTGCTCCGATTCTAATTTTGCCGAATCCGGCAGAATCTTTTGTCGTATATTGTGATGCGTCCTTGATGGGATTAGGTGGTGTTTTGATGCAAGATAAGCAGGTAGTAGCTTATGCTTCAAGACAGTTGAAGATTCATGAAAGGAATTATCAGACTCATGATTTAGAATTGGCAGCAGTAGTATTTGTTTTGAAATTGTGGAGGCATTACTTGTATGGTTCTCGATTCGAGGTATTCAGTGATCATAAGAGTCTGAAATATCTCTTCGATCAGAAAGAGTTGAATATAAGGCAGAGAAGGTGGTGAGAATTTCTCAAGGATTATGATTTTGGTTTGAATTACCTTTCTGGTAAGGCAAACGTGGTTACAGATGCATTGAGTAGGAAGTCCTTGCATATGTCTATGTTAATGGTGCGTGAACTGGAGTTGGTTGAGCAGTTCAGAGACTTGAGTCTGGTATGTGAGACTACTTCCGATAGTGTTAAATTGGGTATGTTGAAGTTGACTAGTGGTATTCTTGAGGAAATTCGAACTGGACAGAAATCTGATGTTGTTTTGGTGGATAAGTTGACATTGATTAACCAAGGTCAAGGAGGTGAATTCAGAATTGACGAGAACGGTGTTATGAGATTTGGTGACAGAGTTTGTGTTTCAGATATTGCAGAACTTCGGAAGAGTATTTTGGAAGAAGGACATCGTAGTGGATTGAGTATTCATCTCGGTGCTACTAAAATGTATCATGACTTGAAAAAGTTATTTTGGTGGCCTGGAATGAAAAAGGAAATTGTTGAATTTGTTTATGCGTGTTTGGTTTGTCAGAAGTCAAAGATTGAACATCAGAAACCGTCAGGATTGATGGAGCCGTTGTTTGTTCCAGAGTGGAAATGGGATGGCATTTCTATGGATTTTGTATCTGGTTTTCCATGGACAGCGAAGAATTGTGATTCTATATTGTTGATCGGTTGACAAAATCTGCACACTTTATTTCGATAAGAATGGATTATCCTATGGAAAGGTTGGCAGAATTGTAGGTTGAGAAGATTGTAAGTTTGCATGGTATTCCTTCTAGTATTGTGTCGGATAGAGATCCGAGGTTCACGTCTAAGTTTTGGACGGGGATGCAAGAAGCTTTGGGTACTAAGTTACGATTGAGTTCTGCTTATCATCCGCAGACAGATGGTCAGACGGAGAGAACGATTCAGTCGTAGAAGATTTGTTGAGAGCTTGTGTGTTGAAGAAAGGTGGAGCTTGGGATAGCTATCTACCATTGATTGAGTTTACCTACAACAATAGCTTTCATTCGAGTATTGGTATGGCTCCGTTTGAGGCATTGTATGGTAGGAGGTGTCGTACACCGTTGTGTTGGTACGAATCTGGAGAAAGTGTTGTAATTGGACCGGAGACTTCAGAAAAGATCAAGATGATTCAGGAGAAGATGAGAGCTTCTCAGAGTCGTCAGAAAAGTTATCATGATAAGAGGAGGAAGGATCTCGAGTTTAGTGAAGGAGATCATGTGTTTATGCGAGTTACTCCGATGACTAGTATTGGTCGAGCTTTGAAGTCAAAGAAGTTGACTCCGTGTTTTAATGGTCCGTATCAGATTACCAAGAAGGTTGGAAGAGTTGCTTATCAGATTGTTGTACCACCGTCACTTGCGAATTTGCATGATGTCCTCCATGTATCTCAGTTAAGGAAGTACATTCCTGATCCGTCTCATGAGATTCAGGTAGATGATATACAGGTGCGAGATAATCTGACTGTTGAAGTATTACCTGCGAGAATTGAGGATCGGAAAGTGAAGCAATTGCGTGGTAAGGAGATAGCATTGGTGAAAGTAGCTTAGGGAGGACCAGCAGGAGGAAATGTAACTTGGGAACTGGAGAGCCAGATGAAGGACTCGTATCCCGAACTTTTCGTCTAAGGTATGTTTTCGAGGACGAAAACTCTTTTTAGTAGGGGAAAGTTGTGACACCCCAAATTAATTCAAGCATTAAATAATTAGGAATTTAATTATTAATTTAATTAAAGGCTTAATTATTAATATTTTTGGATTAAATGGATTAATTATTTAATTAATTAAAAAGAAGGTTGGGGGTGTAAGTTGGATTGGAGGTGTGTGGAGTAAAAAGCTCTACTAAATCCTAACTAATTTATTTCTATTATTTGGCAAATAAAAAGGAATAAATAAAGGAATAAAAGGAAAAGGTGTGAGGAAAAGGAATTAGGATTTGCATACTACGTGAAATTGGAAAAGAGAAGAGAAAGAGGAGAAAAAGCCAATTCGTCAGAATTTCGAAGATTCATCGCGACGTAAGGGGGGATTGAATCTGATTATTATGCCTTATAGGTTTTGATGATCAATAGAATGAATAGATCCGTTAGGAATCTCGAATTAGGATAATTGAGTAACGTTATAATCCGACGAGAAACCATAATTGGAACTGTTATGAATGATTAATCTATGTAAGATGAATATAGGTCAATTAAAAAACAAATTTGGTGATCAATTGGATGTAAAAACATAGTAATTAATTCTGTTTTATGATGACATGATGTTTGGTGATGATTGGATTTGATGGAAATTCGTAACAGTGGATAAAAACTGAGTTTTTGATGAAAAACAACAGTATGGGTCGACACATAGCATTATGCGTCGATGCATCCAGTGGAATTTTTGAAAACCAGAAGCTTTGGAAAGCTATGCATCGACTCATAGAGCCATGCATCTATCCATAGGAGAAAATTTGAAGTTATGCATCGATCCAAGATGTGTATGCATCGACACATAGAAGAAAAATTCAGCTATGAATCGACACATACGTGTTATGCATCGATGCATACTGAACAATTTTTAAAAAATGCAGAATTTTTAAGTTATGCATCGATGCATACTAATTATGGGTCGATACAAGTTGTTTATGCATTGATGCATAGCCTTATGCATTGATGCATACTGTATTGGACAGAACATGATTTTTCTAAAAACGATTTCGATCATATCTTTTTAACCGTAACTCCGATTTAGGCAATGTTGGTATTGTTGGAAAGCTTAGAACGAGTACTACCTAGTGGAAATATTTCCAACACCAATAATTGAGATCTGGAAGAATTATTTTGGCTTCCGTAATAAGAACTCGTTGAGAATTTGTGAATCATGTGTTGAGTAAATGTGCAGTGTGTTAATTTTATGGGTTGTGATTAACATTTGATGTTTATGATTGCTGTTACCATAGGTTGTTATTGTTACTGATTATAATTGGAATGATGTTGTATGATTATATTCCATGTTTGGATTGTTGCAAGCTTCTAACGTGCATGCATGAGCATTTTGGTAATGGTTCATTCCCATTATGTGGAATTGAGCTTGCAGGGCCAATAACCGTACCTAATGGACAGAGGTGGTGAGGCTAGATTCTTGACCCATTGATGTATGGGCGAATCATTAATTGACGTTGTTTTCCGAGGTGTAAGCGGAACAGGGTGTGTGGACTTGGTTCACGATTGGTATCACATGCATTTAAGTCTGCATTGCATATGTAATTGTAACATGTTAGGATGATTTCCAATGTTTCAATTGCATCTAATTGTTGTTGTATGCTTAATGAATGTATGAATTGTGTTTGCGAATTGTATGATAATGCTGTTAACAAGGGTGAATAGCGAATTGGTTGTTTTATTGCTTTAAAGAAATGTATAATGCATTTTAATCTTGATGAAATCTCACCCTTACTTTAATGATTTCAGATTCGAAGTGATTAGCTGCTTGGGAAATGGTGAGGACAGCTTATAGAGTTGTGCTATTTTGATTAGTCTGCGTGTTAGTGTCATGCTCTGGTAGTTGTATAATTCTTGGTTTGGTTTTATTCAATAAGTTCTTCAGTAAAAGGCATGATAACTGTTTTGTTATGTTTTAATTTCTTAAAGTTGTGACACCCTTGATGTTATGTTTAAAACTCTGATTAAGTTATATATATCGCGGGTAAATTAGAAGGGGTGTTACAGAGTACGTCTTCTCCCGACGTACCCTTCCCTTATTAGGGAGCCGTTGTCAGGTGTCTTCTCATCATCCAAATCTGCGAAGTTAACGAGTTCTTCATGCCAAAGATCTATTTTTGGAGTTCGTCTTCGCCCGACGTCCTCTTCCCATGTGAGTGCACCATCGTCAGGTGTCTTTTCATTGTATAGATCTGCGAAGTTAACAAGCTCTTCATGCCAAAGATCTATTTCTGAATTTTGTTTTCTCCCAACGTCCTTGCTCCTGTGGGTTCACCGTCGTTAGGTGTTTTCCCTTTCGATCTACAAGGTTGCATATATACAAGTTGCTTTGTGTCAGGGGCCTGCCTGTGTTCAAATTGGCCAGACATATAACATTATCTTGTCATAGATCTGCGAAGTTGCTTATCAACAGACACTTCGTGCTAAAGTTCTATGTTTGGAAGTGTCGCTCTTCCTCTTTGTCAATTTCTTTTGTGCTAGATTCGCATAATTGTTGATCAACAAACACTTCATGTCGAGGGTCATTAGTTGCCATCATCTTCAACGAGTTGCTCTTTTATGGGTGTCCTTCCTTCATCACCCTGGGTGAATCTCCCTCTCTCATACTTCCTCAGTGAACATTGATGGAGGTCCCCAAGTGAAGTTGTGCTCCGAGAAAAGAGTATTGAATAAATTCCCAGTGCAAGTTGTTGGTGCATATTTCAGGAGGAATTCCCCCAATGAATACACATTGGGTGGCCAAACAATTCTGGTAGAAAGGTTTCAGCCCTTATCCCCTGTGAAGGTGATGTTCAAATCATTGACCGAGGGTGTTCATTCCTAGCAAGTTGGTATTGTATGGTAACCCTGGTAAGTCGGCACACCATCTTTATCCCTAGTTGAAGCCATGATTGTGTAACGGTGGAAGCTCGTTTGCAAGCGCTCCTGCTATTCCCCAATGGGTCATTGTCCAGCAGACAATTTCCCCATGAAATCAATTCCTCAGTATGTTCAACTAATCGTATTCGATTTCCCCAAGCGATTATTGAATCAGCAGTTTGGTTGTATCTCTAATAGCATGCCAATGCTATCTTCCCCAGTAGGGCTTCCCGATTTGAACTTGATGGTTCAGTGACCTATCGTCACAGGCTACTCGCCTTTTATATCTTTTTCAAACTTGCATCATCGCATCTGCATTATTTCTTAGGAAATTCATGTATTGCACAGAATTATAAGCCAGGAATAATAAATTTTTGTCCCCAATAACATTCCCGTATCTCTCTGAAATCCCAACAAAGATAATTTCTTTGATGTGTGGCATCTCTTTGGAATCTGTTGTGTCCCAGTTTTTCCTGGCGCAATATGCCCATTGTCTTCCTTGGTGTTGAAACTGCCAGCTCTCACCCTGGTGCAACACGTCCTCACAATCTCACTTCGAAAGCAAGCCCTACACTTGTTTTCCCCTTTTGCACAAGAGTTCAATCGCTACCAATTCTTGGTTAGGTCTGAGTATTACACTCTCTCCTATACGCAAGATGCAGGATACTCTGCGTTATGTTTGGAGTCTGGTCAGCATTTCCAGCCTTCATCTTTCGTTGAAACTGCCAGTCCATCCCCTAGTGCAACGTTCTTAGGACAGGTTCTCCCCCTATGCCTTTTCAAGAACAAGAATACACTTGTTTCCCTCCTTAGAGTACAACGTTCTGAGTCAGTAAATCCTACTCGGCATTTTCTAGCCTTATGCATCACAAACCCGTTCAGTTACTCCCTGGCGTAATGTGGCTAGTCTAGTAAGTGTATCTAGTCTTTGCTCTGCTAGCATGTCAGCTCTCCCCTGGAATTGTGGGTTACCTTTTGAGAACAAGAATACACTTGTTTCTCTTCTTTGTAAATCCTACTCGGTGTTTCCTAGTCTGTGCATCACGCTCGTCCAGTTATCCTCTGGCGTAGTGTGGTTATTCTGGTAAACATATTTAGCCTTTGCTCTGCTTGCATGTCAGCTCTCCCCTGGCATTGTGGATTAAATTGGGTAGAGGCCAATTATCTTTAGGTCAGGATTACACTTGTACCTGTCTTCATAGAAATCAACATTTATGTTGTGCCTTCTCTTGTTGTGACCCAATTATGCCACTGGCGCAACATATCTTTTTCCCCAGTGAGGCTCATTGGGATTTAAAAGTTCCACACTCATCTTTTGATACAGCTTTTGGGATTCAGAGCGTAAATTTTTTAGTCCATTTAGGTATTCAATCACCTCGCACCTTGTCGCTTGGAAGGCAGACGCCAACCTTGCTCTTTAGCTTGAGGGTGATTGAATAGGGGCAGTTGTTATACCCCAAAATTTACCCTCTTATTTTCCGTATTTCTGGCTTATGATTCGATTTCATAAACATACATGTAGTCACATGCATATCATTGATCATGGGGTTACCAGATTCGAAATATCTCAAGTATGAAAGAAACAGTGCGTTTCGGCTATCTCAAATCATTTTGAGCCAGGAATCGATGTTTCTCGGTTCGTACGGCTATTTGCAAGATTTTTTGGTCATGAAGCTATTTTGGTTTGATTCCATAAGCTTTGTGATCATATCAATATGTCCTCCAGTTTATCTATTCAGATCGGAGGTCGTTTTCTCAAGAAAAAAGAATTTATTCGCTTATTTCTCAATAAAGTGGATTCTGGGTTTTTATTGCGTTTTGGGCCTTCCATAAGGCGTATCTCTCAGCTCGTCGGGTATTTTCTGATGTTTTGACCGGCAAGTCCCTCTCATTATTATATACAACTTTCGTTTGAAAGCCGGAAGCAAATTATGTGAGGAAATTCCCCGGAAACATTGATTTCTCAAGTGGTTTAAACTGAATTTTAGTGTTGTTCCATGCGCTCAGCGCACTGAAAAGTTCATAATTCCCAACTGGAAAACATGAACTGAGAGGGGCTGGTCTCTAAAACTCCATATCGAAATTATCTTCGACTTTCATTTGTAACTCGAGAGTTGATTCATCACTAATCAATACCAGAATTTTATTTTTTGGAGTTGATTTAGAGTTGAACCGAGCAATTTTCATCTGATACGCGAAATTCGAAAAATCATATCTCTCTCTATTTTTATCAAAACAAGATAGGACCAGTGCCAAAAGTTCAAAAATTTTGTTAGCTTCGATTGTCCTAGAAACACTCACTTGCAAATTTTGATCAGAAGACTCTCGTTCGAGGCGGTTTCTTCAAAGAGCGCAAATCATATTTTGCATGTGTTAGTCGCCTGAAAACTGTGTTGAAACTTAGAAAATTCATATCGCCTTAACCATTCATCCGATTGCGTCAAAATTTTGACTTATGCAAGCAAAATCGCGTTCCGGACATTTTTCGTTTAGGTCCAACTTCAAATTCTCGACGAATCGGGTTGTTTTGAATTACTTACGAAAATTATCGGGATAATCGCGATTTGGGCTTAATTATGGATCCAAGGCACTCTTAGGCCTAATTCCCCACACTATATATTCATTTTTGCCTTCACAAATCAAAACAACACTATCATTATCCTAATTTTCATCCCAAATCACACTCTAATTCTCTCAATTCTCTCTCGATTTGCAAAAGAGTTTGAACTTTCTTCCTCCATAAGACAAGCCTTCCACCACCACAAACCACCATACTCTCCCGTCGGACAACCTCTCCAACCTCCCTACACCCTACCGGACCGGCCAGTTTTCGGCCAGCCTCACTTCCCGACCGGTTTCCCTCCTCAGTCCGATCTCTCTCTCGCTCGGCCTCCTCACTCCCGACTGGCCTCTGCGCCCTTGCATCTGACCGGACCGGCCTTCCGCCTTGAGTCACCGGTCGGCCTCCTCCTTTTCCCCAATGGTCAAGACAATTCCGACCATCTCCAAGGCCGGAACTCCCTCTCTACTCTTCCTCCTTGCTCGGCTCACATAGGAGAGGATTTCTCCTCATTTTTCTTCCATTTTCTCATCAAATCAAGTTTTCCTCTTCCGATTTCAATTTCGATTTCGATTATTATCAACAATTGGAGCATAATTAGGTATTTTCTTGGAAGATCTCAAGGAATTACTCAACAATTCAACTCAAACTTCAAGTTCAAGTAATTGACTAATTCAATTAAGCACTTATTTTAAGCTATTTTTCGACTTTTGATTTTCTTGAAATTGAATAGTCGAATTGATTGCAAATTCTTGATTCTTGATTCTTGAATTTGATTGCATAATTCCGATTTTTGACTTGTGTCGGTGTGAATACATAACACACACATGCACTTGTGCTGTTATTTTTCTTTGCATTTAGGCTTTTGATTTGAGCATTTTGCATCATATACCACATGCTCATACTAATACATGTAGGTTGATTGAATTACATTTATTCATGTGATTTGAAGTATAAATTGCATTTTAACTTGTATTGAAATGTAGTTTATATTGCATTTTAGCTTTAGGTACATTTGCATTGTACATAACACATATACATGCACCTAAATTCACACACAAAGCACAAATTGCATTCTTGTATGTTCATGCATTTGCATATAGGATAATTAATCCAAATTTTTGTGTCAATGCTTAACTTTCATGACTTTAAGGCATGTTGAAACCTCACTTCCACTCATTTTTGCACATATATGGGATCACTACACCACAACACATTGCATCCTTAATTTGTATATGATATTCATTATGTTTTGCATCGTATTTTGGTATGATTCATCTGAAACATTCATCACTTACATGTTGTATGCTACACATTTGCATTGCATTCATAAACATGATACATTTTCACTCATGAACACACACACAAGGCTTGTTTTAATATGAACTTCATGCATTTTTTACACATTTCGAGTTTCAAATCCAAATAAAACTTGTACATAACGTGTATTATTCTTTCTTTTGACTTTTGATTACATGTTATGGATTGAGTTCCGATACTTTTAACATTTCAAAACCAAACAAAAACTTGAATAGAAATTTAATTCAAAACATGGATTTTGCCATTCCAAAAGCTTGTTTTTGTGTTTTCATGTGTCGAAACTCATTTTTCCATGAAAGTTCGCAGTAACAATACTTGTCTCCTATGTTTTGGCACGTTCCGGAACCGATTTTGGAGGTTTCGGAACCAAATTTTGATTGCAACATGCCTAAACGGAGTCGCTTCCCCGTTACTTTAATGCTCAAAAAGTACGACTTCCACTCGGAATTAATTAAAAGCACATATGTTTTTGAAACTGTTGACGTTTTTGCAAGCAACTGTGTGATTTTAATCGATTCCAAGAAGTTGACTTTTTCGCCCCAATTTCGAATAACCGACTTCCCATCCCAATTTTTTCGATTTTATTTCACTTCTTGCATGCTTATACTAGATTATAATCATATTTGTAATCGGTTTTGTATTCGGAGCATTATTTCTACCACTTGCTTTGTTAATTTTGACACTTTATTTCATGTGCGGGGTAATTTGGACTCCTTTCATGTGAGATTTAGACTTCTAGCATCCTTGTTGTGCGCTTGTACACATGTGTGTACATTCTATTTGCTTAATTCTTCGATTTTATTCAGTCTTTGCAGGTGTTTTGCATTTGTACACATACGTGTATATCTTATTGTTTGCTTTTTGGGTCTAACTCCCTTCTTGCAGGTGTTTTGCGCTTGTATACCCACGTATACATTCTATTTGCTTGCTTTTTGGGTCTAACTCCCTTCTTGCAGGTGTTTTGTGCTTATATACCCACGTATACATTCTATTTACTTGCTTTTTCGGTCTAACTTCATTCTTGCATGTGTTTTGCGCTTGTACACCCACGTGTACATTTTATTTTGTCTTCTTTTTCGGTCTAACTCCCTTCTTGCATGTGTTTTGCGCTTTTATACCCACGTATACATTCTATTTGTCTGCTTTTTCGGTCTAACTACGTTCTTGCAGGTGTTTTGCACTTGTACACCCCTGTGTACATTCTATCTGTCTGCTTTTTCGGTCTAACTCTGTTCTTGCAGGTGTTTTGCGCTTGTACACATACGTGTACATTCTATTATCTGTTTCTTGGGTTTAACTCCCTTTTTAAAGGTGTTTTGCGCTTGTACACATATGTCTACATTCTATTATCTATTTCTTGGGTTTTACTCCCTTTTTACAAGTATTTTGGCGCTTGTACACATATGTGTACATTTTATTATCGGTTTCTTGGGTTTTACTCCCTTTTTAACAGGTGTCTTGTGCTTGTACACATACGTGTGCATTCTATTATCTGTTTCTTGGGGTTTACTCCATTTTTCCAGGTGTTTTGTGCTTGTATACATACGTGTGCATTCTATTATCTGTTTCTTGGGTTTTACTCCCATTTACAGGTGCTTTGCGCTTTTACACACACATGTGCATCCTTTTTATATGCTTTTTCAGTCTAACTCTGTTCTTGCAGGTACATTTGGTTGGAATGTGTATACACATGTTCCTTGGCTTGTGCGCACATGCGTACATTTTATTGTCTACTTGCGTGATTTTCTTGCACGTACACTTAATCGAAATGTGTATACAAATGTTCCTTGGCTTGTGCGCATACTCATACATTCTATTGTCTGTTTGTTGGGATTTCTCCTCCCTTGCAGGTGTTATTACTTCGGATGCGTATGAATGCGTATTCCGCTTGTTTTTAATACCTTGAGTGTTTCTCACCAGTTTACTCCTATTGCATGGCTGCAGTACTTGAAGTTTTCCGGATTATATTCTTTAGCTCGCATTGCTCTTCAGATTTAATATCCATTTGATAGTTTCTACACCGTTTTATTGCATTCTCTTACAGCTTTCCTAGATATCAAGAGAAGTAGGGCTTTATAGTTTTTATTTTGTCATTAGAAGTAGGAATAGAGATGCATGATGGGGCTTCTGTAGTTGGAGTATGTTCAGGAACCCCTCTGGTTTATTTAAAGACCCATTTAGGGCGCTTCTGTGTGCTACTTGTGTTTGGTTATGTTTGAAGTCCTCATCCGTGCATAGGGAGGCCATTCTCAGTAAGTGTTTACATTTTGTGCTTGCATAGGTCAGAGTGGTTAGGCAACCCGACCTGGAACCACCAAGCAAAGTCCCGTTTTTTTATGTTTCCTGCTATCGAGTCATTATGATATGATAGGCACGCGGAAAGGGTCAGCAATCGACCCCCGCACAGTTCTAGTCTGTGTCGGTGATCAGTCACCATTTCTAGTAAGTTTTTGTGTTCTATTCAGCATAAATTCATCGATCTGGTAACATTTGTGGTCGTTTTTAGTTGCTTTTAAGGAAGTTAATGTGTTCTAGTTATTTTAGTCTTATTGTGCATTTTTGAGTTTATGTGTCTTTAAAAGTATTTGTTTTATGCTTTTGTTGGGTAGTCTCAGTGTTTCAGGTTAAGGCATGCGATAGAAGGAACTTATGGCAGGACGATAAACACCTTGGAAGGCGGAGAGCTGAAGATTTTGAAGATTTTAGAGGTCAACACGGGCGCCCATGTTCATCAACATGGCCCGTGCTGAAAGGCAAGTGGAAAGCGCAAAAACTACACAAAATAGTGGATCAACACGGGCACCCGTGTTCATCAACACGGCCCGTGTTGAAAAGCAAGTGGAAAGTGCAAAAACTATACAAAATAGTGGATCAACACGGGCACCCGTGTTCATCAACACGGCCCGTGTTGAATGGTATGGAGCATGGCTTTTTGATTTAGAGATCAACACGGGCACCCGTGTTCATCAACACGGCCCGTGTTGATGATAGCGTGTGGAAACTTGATTTTTCTTATTTTTGGAGCTCGTTGTTGTCATTAAGGGTACTTCTGACTTTTGCCTAAAGGAGATTAGAGAAGAGACTATTAGAAGGAATTTGGAGGTTAGGAAAACCTACTTTTGAAATCATGAAAGAACTATCAGGAAAGGAGAAAGCTACGGAGAGTAATTCAGAGACGGCGAGATTCAAGGGCAGCCACCATTGAATATCAAAGTCATCATTATTCTTTGTAATGTTTAACTCTTATTTGATGTTTACTTTTAATACTATGAGAGGCTAAACCCCCCAAGGCTAGGGGGTGGTCCTGATTTGATCATTGTATGAATTCGGATACTTGATTTCCTTAATGCATGTTTTTATATTTCAATTTAATTGTGTAGCGTTCTTATAATCATGTATCGGACAAATACATGTAGACCTATGACTAACAATTGGCAGGACTGTGATTGTTAGGGTTTCTACACAATTAGGTTATTAGGAGTCTAAACCTAGGACTATGAACTCTCTTTTAATCACTTGAATTCTCGATATTTTCATGGTTAAAACCAAGGTTTGTTTGAATGGACATTTGAATAAAGATTAGGGTTTTAATAGTTGTCTTCATTAAGGACTTAAGGAAGAACAATCTAGAGATAGGTAATTGATAGTTTTCATATGCAATAAGGAAATCTGAATTTGGATCATAGTTTTGTTAAATCAACCACTCACCCTAGTTTCATTCGCATTATATTTCATCAGTCATAACTTGTTACAAGCATAATTGAAAGTGTTTAAATCAACCCAACCATTGTTTTTGTTTAATTAAATTAAGAGCACGAATAGGTATTTGCTACGCAGTCCTCGAGATCGATACTTGGGGAAACTCATTATAACTACATCGGCGAAAATAGTACACTTGCTATTTTTCCGATCAGTCGGCTCAACACACGTGAATCATGTTGCTTCCTTTATCGAGTCAATAATGATAAAGTGGCAAGAGTCCCCTATTCTGACTCTCCACGCTTTCTTCGGGTTCACATTTACTGCTGAACTCGCACCATTTGCTCTTCACACTTGGCAATTCATGTCATGCGGTGATACCACTCACGAGAATCAGAATGTGTTGGTTCCTGGTTGCTTCTGGCCCTCGGCTTGTTGTTGTAGGCTATGGGACATCCTCCTTTTATTGCGCTTCATTGACATTTGTTTGTGCATTTCGTTGCTTGCGTGCTTCTGCTAAAGCACTTGATTGCTTCATCTCTTTGCATCCCTTGGTGTTACAACCAAGACGGATATAGGATAGTTTTCCCTTAGGACCTCTCGGCTATGATAGCTCTCGAACATAGACATTAGGATATACATACTTTACATGTCAATATAGGTAGAGATGAGGATCCTCAACCATAGGTCCAACCTTTGCATGACAACATTAGGGTTAGTACTAGCTAGTCTCCCTTTTGTTTTGCTTGTTTATTTTTGCATCCTTGCATGTAATTAAAACTAAAACTTGTTTTCTTTTTCTTTTGAAAACAAAAACACGTAATAATGGTTTGAAATCCTTTTTTAAAGGTAAAAGCAACCAGCCAAGACAAACTCTTTTTCGCCTACAGGCGCATTTTCTTTTGTGTTTAAAACCTTTTCATAAGTGAAAAACACAAAACCCACCAAAACAAGTGAGTCGAACTACGGCGCTCTAACTTTCCCATTACACGAGGGAATACGTAGGCATCTTGTCATGGGGCTCGATCGAGCACAACTTGTAAAAACTTCCTTCTTTTCCCTGGGGTTTCTTTATTTTCCTTTTATTTTGCATGCATTGTAGAGATTAAGCATAGATATATATAAACACACCCCTTAGATAGAAAATAGAAGTGTACACCATAGAGTACTACGGGCGTGTGGGGTGCTAATCCCTTCCCCTCGCGTAACAAACTCCCTTACCTAGATCTTTCGGTCGTGAGACCGTGGTTTCTTCCCTCTCAGGTTTACTTGATGTTTTTTCCTTTCTCCTTCGTGAGATAAAAGATGTTAGATGGCGACTCCATTGATACACCCTATCGGTCGGAAGTTCAGTCGGATGGTTTCAATTATGATGCTTAATATTGAAGGATTCGCAAAGCTCCTTCATCATCTTGTTGTTGAGATTCGACCCATTATCAGTGATGATCTTATCAGGAATCCTATAACGGCAGATGATATTGTTCTTGATAAACCGGGCAACCACCTATTTGGTAACACTTGCATAGGATGATGCTTCAACCCACTTGGTGAAATAATCTATTGCAACCAGAATAAAACGATGTTCGTTGGACGTTGTCGGCTCGATCTTTCTGATCATATCAATTCCCCACATAGAAAATGAACAAGGAGAGGTTAAGACATTCAAAGGCGATGGCGGCATATGCACCTTGTCAGCATATACTTGGCATTTGTAACAAACTCGGGAATGATTAAAACAATCGACCTCCATGGTAGACCAGTAATACCCAGCTTGCAAGATCTTTTTAGCCATAGTGTGCTCACTGGAACAAGTTCCAAATAAGCCCTCGTGCATCTCCTTGATGATCTTTGCAGCTTCATCTTTATCAACACATTTGAGCAACAATATGTCATGTTGTCTACGGTATAGCACACCGTTGTTGAGGAAGAATTTTGCTGAGAACCTTCTCAAGAACTTCTTATTTGCCACAGAAGCTTCCTCAGGGTACTGTTGAATTTCAAGATACCGCTTAATGTCATGAAACCATGGATTGCCATCTTTCTCTGCTTCAATCTCAAAACAAAAGACTCGCTCATCCGATCTCTGAATGTTAATCGAAGGCGCTTCATTAGCCCATTTGACCTTAAACATTGATGTCAGGGTAGCTAAAGCATCAACCAAGTTGTTCTCTTCTCGGGAGATGTGATCGAAAGTGATCTCCTCGAAGTAAGGAACCAACTTCATCACATGCTCTCGGTAAGGAATCAAATTTGGGTGACGAATCTCCCAATCGTCGTTAATCTGGCTCATCACAAGTATGCATGGCAAAATACCCAGACTCGCTGGGCCCCGCCCGGACCCGCCCCGAAATTAACAGGGAAAACTCGGCTAAAATGGGTACGGGTGCGGGTAAAACCAAGTTTTTAACTACAGGTGCGGGGGAGGGGGCGACAAGACACTGAGACCCGCTCGCACCCGCACCCGACCCGCCCCGAATAATGCAATTACAATAATACCCTTATTTTACTTATTTTCATGTTACTTTATTTTCTCAGTTTCATGTTACTTTATCACCAAAAACGACCGACGACATTGATCACCGCCGTTGCTTCCATCACCACAACAGCATCCCCATCAACTTCGACGCACACCAGCTCCTTAGCTCAGCCTCTGGATTTGAAAGGTTGGGTATATTATCTATGTCCTCTTTCTTGAATCAAAGGTTTGTGTATAATTAGGTTTTAACTTGTTATATTTTATCTGGGTTTTCTTCTGCAATATATGTTGGTTCTATTCATTTTGTGTATAGAGATTGGGTTGTATTGGTTTTGGAGAAGTTGTGGAGTTGGTAAATCAGATTTGGTTAGTGAGATAGAAGAGCAGACAAGGAAGGTTGTAACCGCTGCAATATTTGTAGGACAACCACATGCTTACGAGAGTGTAGTAGCTGAGCAGACGGATATTATAAGGAATGGGAAAGGGATCGCCCATAATACTGGTGTTGTAGAGTGTAGACAGTTTGGAGATGCAGATGGAGTTGCCTGGGGAAAAGGCACCACTACATGTCATTTAAGTTACAAAAAGAGTTCTGAGATTGGTAAGAGGTCTATGTAAGAGAAGGTTAAAAATTTTGTTAGTTTGGGGTGATTCATTCGAAGCAACCGGGTGTTGGTAAAACTCCTTTTTCTGGCCCGATACTGGAGCCAATTCAGCAGAAGTTTGTGAAGAAAACTAAACCACCAGATTTTCCAGGTTCTGTTCATGCTTCCTGGTTGGATGTCGAGGGTCTATTGAAGGCAAGGCTGGTAGTGGACAAGGAGCAGTTGGAGAGGTTTTTGGTTCATGCGATGGGGAGTTACATTGACATAGTTTACTAGTTGTTATTTTTTGTCCATTCTAATGAATTTACAAAACAGTATGTTAGTGTGGAATTATCGTGGAGCGGCAAGCAAGAGTTTTTATCGATATTTTCATGAATATGTGGTTAAATACAAACCAGTGATGTTGGTCCTACTGGAAACGCGTTGTCTGTCTGATAGACTGCAACTAACGTTTCAGAGGTTGGGGTTTGATGGCTTTTTGGCAACTGATAGTGTAGGATATGTTGGAGGAATTATTGTTGGGTGGAGGAAGTACTCTATTGCTGTTGAGTTGCTAGCAAAAAAACATGCAGTATGTAGCAATTGATTCTAACCACCCCTGTCGAATCTGCTTCACCAACAACTGTTTGACATGCTAATCTCCAATTCTTCGATTTCTGGACAACAAACAAACAAAATATCAAACATGTACATTTGCCTATCACAAGATTGAACATTCAGTCATTTCATTCGGTGCGAGGATTCAGAAGCTCCTTCCCTTCAAGAACCTAGTATCAATTGAAAAATACAATCAATAGTGCAAATTTTTGCTAGAAAAATTGAAGAGGGTTATTAGTTACAGCTAACCTCAACCATACATGTTGCACAAGTTCCACCTCCTCCACAATTTAAAAATACTCTGGCCTGGAAAAGTTAGCAAGAAAATAATTAGCATGTAATCATTAGTGATTAAAATGGAAATTCTTAAAAGTTGGTGAGATTTATTTACATAAGGGCCATAGAGTTCAATATTGGAATTCAGCATTATGTTCCTAAGCTTTTGTCCACCGGTAGCAGAACGATAATGTTCCATCTGGTAGCAACACTGACTAATCAACAAAACATTGATTAGATATATTATTAACAACTCGGACGATAAAAAGACCACAGAGACATTTCATATGCCGAGACGTATTCGTTGTAAAAATGAAGTTACACTGACAAATGCAGAGCCTACAGAAAGTGGTTCGATGTTAGATTGAGTGGTTTCTGAATTCTTCTGATCAGGGACAGTGCCAACTCCTCTAATTTTTATTGTTCTGTTGGGTCTGAATCTATGAGAGGGATGAGAGAGAGGTGTGAATGCATTAGGGGCTAGTTTGAGTTGCAGGAGTGACATGTGTGATAGGCGAGTTCATAATCTGTTTTGGATTAATTTAACTTAGGTTTGATTTGAAATTAAGTTGTATGCGGTAGGCGAGTTCATAATCTGTTTTGGATTAATTTCCCAGTTTCAAATTAACTTGGACATGTCTATGTAGGGTTTAGGTTTTTGCAATTTTTATTTGTTATGCCATTTGAGTATCTTACTAATTTGTATCTGTTAGTTTAATTTTGGTTTCCGTTGGGGAATTTCATTCATGTCCTCTATCAGAAATTAGGCTAAAACCGAAATGAGCATTAGGCTAAAATATATAGTTATCATTACATTTGCCACAAGAAGAAAGTGACAAGTAACAACTTACACTGTTTGCATCCCATACTCTTACAGATTTATCAATGGAAGATGTCGCAAATATAGCATAATTATTAAAAGCAAAATTAATGTTTTGTTTACCTAGTTTCTTTCTTTTATGTTGAAATTGTTGTGTATATAGATAGAAGAAATAGGTTCTAGTAATGTTTTGTTTTCCAAATTTCTTTCTTTTAAGTATAAATTTTAAGTGTATAGATAGTAGAAATTGAAGTAGGAACTCACAATGTTGTGTGATGGTTTTTTTTGTATAGATACTTGTATAGAAATTTTAAGTGTATATATATTTCATTTATTAGTACTAGTTTAGTTTGTACTATAATTTTGAATATTTGTTATTCTAATGGTTCTAATTATTCTTGTCTTTATCCTATTCCAAACATTATCCTTATCCTACTGTGATAAATTTTAGTTTATTCTTATTCTTATGTACAACTTAATTACTTTACAGGATAATTAGTTATGGAAAATGAAGATACCTCTCAAACACGATGTCCACCTATCTCACAAGAAAGTACACATCAACCAATTCCCAATAAAAGTGGTAACCAACCAGTTGATGTTCCTCCTCCCACGCCAAATGATAATATGGAGGTTAATAGCCAAACAACCACAAGTCATCGATCCAGACAGAAAAGTTTTGTATGGAATCATTTTACAAAGGTTAAAGTTGATGGAAAAGATAAGGCTCAATGTAATTATTGCTCAAAGAAGCTTAATGGATCATCAAATGATGGGACGACACATTTAAAAGGATATTTGGAATTTATCCTAAAAAGAAGATTTTGAACCCATCTAATAAAGGACAAACAATTCTTACGCCTAGATCCATGCAAGGTAAACAAGAGTTTAGTATTGGAATTTATGATGCAGAATATTCTAAGAAAGAGCTTGCACATGCAATTATTTTGCATGAATATCCGCTTTCAATAGTGGATCATATTGGTTTTAGAAGATATTCAACTTCTCTCCAACCAATTTCAAGCTCCTTGTAGAAATACTATAAAGAAGGAGATACTCAAAGTACAATATGGAGAGATCATCAACTTTGAAGTTGTTAGAAAATCTTGAAGGAAGAGTGGCCATTACTTCTGACCTTTGGACCTCGAGCAATCAAAAAAAGGGATATATGGTTGTCACTACTCATTACATTGATGGAAACTGGAATTTACAGAGTCACATTTTGAGGTAAATCTGATTTCTTCTAATAATAGATTGCATATTATATATAGTTTTGTGAATCACATTTTGAGGTTAATATAATTTCTTCTAATAATAGATTAATTGCATATTATATATAGTTTTGTGAATCACATCTTGAGGTAAATCACATTTATACTAGTTTTGTGAATCTTATTATGTTAGGTTCATTTATGTTCTTACACCTCATACTAGTGAAAATCTTTGTGGTGCATTGGTTGAATGTTTGATGGATTGGAACATTGATTCAAAATTGTCTACTATCACTTTGGACAATTGTAGCACAAATGATGCAATGATTTAAGGCTAAGTTGAAACCAGAGACATTATTAAGGGACGGGGCCTTACTTCATATGCGTTGTTGTGCAAATATACTAAATTTGATAGTAAAAGAAGGGTTAGAAGTTGTGAAAGATGGAATAGAGATGATTCGAGATAGCGTTGCATTTTGGACAGTAACTCCTAAAAGGAAGGAACGGTTTGAGGAGACATGTAAACAATTAAAAATCCCTTGCACCAAGAATTTAGTTTTAGATTGTTTAACTATATGGAATTCTACCTACAAGATGCTTGATGTTGCTATTTTGTATGAAGAGGTATTTAATAGATTAGCAATCCATGTAACTATCACTGAAGTGTTTTCTAGAACTAAGTACCCAACTGCCAATGAATACTTTCCTAAGATTTGTCAGATTAAAGTTTCATTACTTGAGTGGATTGAATCCTCTGACGAATTGGTAAAAAGAATGGCAGAAAACATGTTGGTAAAGTTTGAAAAATATTGGAGTGTGATTCATGAAATAATGGGGGTTGCCGATGTTTTGGATCCTAGGTATAAAACTGATTTGCTTGAATATTATTATGGAGTCTTCTATGGGAATGGTGTTGATTCCCAAGTTAAGTCAATCAGACAGTTGTGTTACGAATTGCTTTATGATTATCAATTAAAAATGAACAAGGATTCTAGAAGTGAATCTGAAATGTTGGATGCTAATGTTGGTAATGTTAGTAATGATGGTTTGAAAGACTATGATTTGTATGTCATAAGAAAAAAAGAGCTAGAACTTCATCTGTTAAAACAGAGTTGGATGTTTATTTGGAAGAGGAAGTTTTACCAAGAAGTCCAGATTTTGATATTTTATTATGGTGGAAGTTGAATGGGATTAAGTATCCAACACTTCAAGCAATTGCAAGGGATGTATTGGCAATCCATGTTTCTACCGTGACTTCTAAATCCCCATTTAGTACAAATGGTCATATCGTAAGCCTTCATTGGACCACTTTAGAAGCTTTGATGTGTGCAAGAAGTTGGTTATGGAGTGCTGAGAATAATGGTAAAGACCTTTCTTTTTTTTTCTTTTTTATTTTTACTTGCCAAGACTATCATTGACTATATTTTACTATATTGATAGGTAATTTGAAATCTAACGTGGGAAATGAAAATGCTATTTTACTAACTGAAATGGAGTTTGATGATGAAGGTATTATTCATACTATTTGTATTAAATTTGTCATGTTAAATTTTTATGTTTTAACTTTTATTTTTTAATACAGGTGAGTTGTTGATCGATGGTGCTACTTCTATTTCCAACTCTCGCCTCAAAGATGGAGATTATTAGAAAATTTGTTGTTCATTTGGAACTTCGCCTCAAAGATAGAGATTATTAGAAAATTTGTTGTTCGTTTGGAACTTTTTTTGTTATGATGATATAGTATATTTTGTTCCATGTTATTGGAATGGTTCTTTTATTGATTGTATTGTTTTAATTTTGTATTTGTAATTTTCAAAAAATTGTTGGTTGTTGGAAGTGATTTATACTTTGATATTGAAAGATTACACTCTTTTAATGAACCACAACCAATTATAGTTGTTGATTGAAGGGTTACGATTGAAAAATATTTGGAATGGTGTTTGAATATTAAATCCTACAATTATTTACTCAAATTAAGAGCGAATTTTGTATTTTAAAAAAAACAGTTTTTTTATTTAAAAAAATAGTTTTTGCGGGTGGGGGCGGGTGACCCGTTCTCCGTTGGGGGCGGGTCTGGGGTAAATTTTCATCCCCTGACGGGTTTGGGGGCAGGTCTACTACTGAGGTGCGGGCGGGGTTAACTAAACTCCGGCTCGTTGTCATCCCTAATCACAAGTGCAGAATCTCCATATACTTTCAGATGTTTAATTCTTAAAGCAATTCGTAACACAAGCCTCGTCCTCGATACCAAATATACAAGCCTCGTATTCAGCTATATTATTGTTGCAATCAAAGCAAATTTGGGCTGTGAAGATCGTCCGGAGTAGTAATTATTGCATCGACACCATTACCCAATGCATTGGAGGCTCTATCAAATACCAAAGACCATTTCAATCCTAGTTCAAGTCCTTCATTTGGGCCAGGAATGTTACAATCCCTGATGTAGATGATGTTCTCGTTTGGAAATTCAAATCTCATAGGCTAATAATTATCCACTAGCTAGTGGGCAACATAATCCACCTACACTACTCTTGATAATTTTCTGAGTAGTATACTGGATGTCAAATTTTGTTAAAATCATTTTCCATCTAGCAATTCGATCTTTCAAAGTTAACTTTTCAAATATGTATTGTCAAAGTTGAATATCAACATATACTGCCTTAAACGGCAAGCAACCCACGCTAAAGCACATCAAGTTATACTTCTTGCGTAAAACCTGACACCATAAGTCTCTTCCTTCCAGCTTCAGGCTTCGAGCAAGTTTTAAAAACAAGCCTTGTTCATTTCATGTAACCTACGAATACCAAGCCCTCCATGAATTTTCAACTACGTTATCTAATTCCAAGCGACAGCATGATATCTATGCTTATCCTCCTAATACCCCATATAATGTTTCTTTAAATTTTATGAATTTCCACCATACAACCTTTAGGTAATAGTAATGTCATCAAAATAGGAATAACCTCCAAGACACTTTTCGCCAAAGTAAGTCTACCCACAAATGAGAGTTGGTTCGCTTTCCAACTCATAAGCTTAGCTTTAACTTGGTCCACAACATACTCAAAGTACAAACACAATCAACCTGCTCACTTACTTCAACAAACAGCAATAAATCATCCGCAAACATCAAGTGAGATATAATTAGACCATTTCTACCCGCCTTCATTGCTCGCCATCTACCTCCATGCACTTCCTGACTTATTAAATGCGAGAGCTTATCAATTCATAACACAAATAAATAAGACGATATTGGGTCTCCCTACAAATTCCCCACCGCGACTCACCCCTTTCTCCATTCCACTTAACATTCAAGCTTTAGATAGATCAACCTTGATTACAAAATTACCTTTCCTGCCTTCAGTTTTCCTCATAGTATGTATCATCTACCACCTCCATGTCCGCGAGACATTTGTCACCTCTTTCTAACTCAACAAGGTCGTCTATAGTGGTGCCGATACCCAAAACTTCGCTAGCTACCTTATTTCCCACATTCAGCACCTCCCTAACTTCACATTTATCGGGCGGTCTGGCAGTGTCATGACCAAATTCTGCATCGGTTCGAGTATCGGGCCGCCAGACCAAGGCACTCTATTTCTGTCTTCCATGTGCGTTTCAGTAGGTTTATGCCGATACAGTTTAAACTGTTTCTGAAAAATGGCTGCCAGTTTGTTAGTTTCCGTTGCGCCCAATATAATAAATTTATTATTCAGTTTATTTTTTATTTTTTTAGAATGTTAAAAAAATAAAAAAAAATAGATAACAAATTCGTAAAAATAGTGTGAAGAAAACAAATTGATGTTAGAATTATAATCAATCAAAATATTTATACTTTATATTATATCATAATATTATATCATAATTTTTAAGTAAAAATATATTTTAACTGAATAAATTATCTAATTTATTTAAAAAAAAACTATATTGCCTAGAATATTCCTTTTTCTGAGATCCACCAAAAAAAATTTAAAAAAAATAGCAAGATTAATATAAAATAAATTGAAGATGTTAGAAACTCGGTAAGCAGATTTATTGACAGAGATCCAAAGGTATCTCACAATAACCGGCCAGTAAGCTTCTTGGATTTAATCTAGCTATAGCCCTCAATGGCAAATTCAAGATCAAAGGTACTGGTTTTTTATACCACCCTTCTCTCGGTACAATATAGCCTTCTTACGATATAAGATTAAGAACACAAAAAAAAAAACAGATATAAGATTAAGAACACAAAAAAAAAAACAGATCAAGAATACAGAATCAGAACCATAAAAAACAACTTATATGCTATATAGAGAAGAAGTTTGAAAAATCGCGTTGAAAGAAATAACAAAATTTGAATGAAATTTCAGAGCTATGTGTGAATTTCAACTATCTATTAGCCGCAATGCTAAACCCTAAATTATGTTGTGAGGATGTACTATGGCTAGCAGCGTATTTATAATCAGAGCTCTGGGTTGAGAAAAGATCTTGACCGTTTATATTTTATTGATCCGGTGGATATCAATAATTGATATTTCAATTTTTATTAGGCTCTATAATAGAAAATAAACATAAATGTAAATAAATAAATAAAATGTTGGTCAAAAGTATTTGAACTTAATTTTATTAAATACATTACTGAATATTTAAAATAATTGTAGGATTATATTCACTTTTTAGATTTTAAAAAAATATATATTTATAATAAAAAATTAATTTAGATTTATAATGCAAATTTTGAATATTTAAAAAAATAGATTTTTTAGATTTAAAAGGACTCAATATTTTTTAAATAAATTAAAATAAAAGATGATAAATCAATTATAAAATCAATACAAATATTAAATACATAACAATGTATTTCATTTTGATTATAAAATCAATGCAAACCACTTGAATTATTGTGTGATGCTACTACTTTGTTATAAGAGTTGTGTTGGATAAAGATATAATAAGGTGTTATGGATTGACCATAATTGTCATTGACCGACCACTTAAAAGAAGTTGTAATTTGTCTAGAGTCTTTTAAGGATAAGAGAGCAACCATACAAAAGAATGAATGATCCAAATTTCAGATATATCTAACGACTCTTTGTATCACATGTCTAGCAAATATCGGGTTGTTATAACTACCTCGTTATATAAATAATAGGCGTGAAGAACTTGGGTTCACAATTTCAAATTTAATTTTCATTCATTCTTCTCTCTCACATACTAACTTGAGTTTTGGTGTTCTAACCTCGTAGGACAGTTCCCTCTACACCGCATTTGAAGCTCATATCCACTACAATCCTCCACAACAACGAATTCACCAATCAATTATAGTTATATAATAGAATAATAGTGTCGTCTTTGAGTATCAACTTCTTATTCAAACATTTTCCACAATCTCATGTTCGCTCTTCAATTAATTAGTTTGAAACCTTTTTCATTTATCAGATCAAGAGTTCTCGAAATCGAACACAAAGATCCATCGGGTTTGACCTGATTAAGTGCCGTATCAACTTTCATTTCCTGAATTTCTAGATTCCTAACTTCTATACTTTTTATGATGGCTGGATCTAGAGTTACTCGTTCCAACGCATTAAGTGAAGTCGTTGTCATAGTTGTTGTCACCCAAGTAAAGATTAACCAGTCTCTTCTTCCTCTTACTCTAAGCGTTACAAATCAAGTAGCAAATACTTTGTTACATCCAAATCTACTCCAAGCTCCTTAGATCGCCAAAAATCAGGAAGCCAAAAAAATAATCTGGTTTGAGCAGTTCACGGATATCAAACTCGATCAGTTTGGTTCATTGATTCATTCATTAATGTTAGAATATTTTAATTTAAAGATCATATAAATTAATTTTAAAAAATATTATAAGATATTTTTAATATTCTAAAAGATATATAAGATATATATTTATAATATTCTAAGGGATATTATAAGATATTTATAATACTTGAGAGATATTATAAGATTATAATAATAGTTTTATTCTAACCATTAATGAGATATGTTTTGGATTTGTTATGGATTTATTGGATTTTAGCATTTATAAATATGTATCTCTTATATTATTACAGCGTGAAAATCTTAGAGCTTACAGTAAAAGGGAGAGCATATATTTAAAGGCATAACATAGAGTTTTGACTATTATCAAGGGAAATCTTAGAAAGGCAAGGGTTTTGAAAACCTTTCGAGTTATATAAGGGAATTAGGGTGTTGAGAAACAATTGTTTACACATTGGATTTGGGTTATTCATATATTGAAGGTTGAAGAGGTATGGAAACACTTGGGTAAAAAATAGGGTTAATTTTTTGGCGCCTTCAAGGTTGTTGCTGGAAACCTGAAAGCAAATGATATTTTCTTGTAACTCATCTATAATCTCTTGTAACGAATTTCTGAGTATAGTGAACTGGATAGCTACTTTCTCCCCCTGAATAGATCATTTGATCGAATTGGGTAATCAAATATTCGTCTTTTTCTCGGCTTATTTTATTATATATTATCTATGTACGAATTATTATTGTTGTAGAGCATTTATTTTGATTGCTATTATTCTTTGTCTCACAAATTGATATTAAATTTTGTTGTAATTCACAACAAGATTCACAAACGGGACTTAATTCTCTTAATATTCACATCAAACTAGTTTGGGTTATACCTTTTTAACCCCTGCCACATAGGGCCTTTCCGGAAAACCCCCTGTAAAAATAAGTCATATAAATTACCCCGAGTTTTGAAAAAAGTCACACATAAAACCTTTGTCAGGTCAACTCATCAAAATTGCCTATGTGTCAATGTTTTTTTGATATTTTCATTAGTTTTTAATTCCACATGTGTATTACATATTTTGCTTGGACAGGAATACCCTTTGGGTAAATGACAAAATAAAACCCATAGAAGGAATCAAAACATGGAATCCCTAATCTTCTTCTTCTTCTCCCCACATTGTCACGACCCATGGTGGAATTCACTATCCTGTTCTTCGCGCTACACCTCTAACGCAACAAATCATATTTTATGTTCGATTAAGTTCTGGCAATGAAAAAATTCGGTTGTTCACAGTCAAGCATGTCCATCATGGATTCAAACATTAGAAGAACTCCTAAATATGGTCACAGTCTCCCCACGAAGTTGTTTGTTTCAAAATCGATTTCAAACCTCGGTAGGAAGTATTGGAAGTGTAAGTTTTGGGGTAAAGAAGAGGATTGTGACATTTTTATTTGGCATGATGAGTTTTCTAGTGAATGGGTAGGAATTACAAATGGAGATGTGTTGGAGCTCTTGAAGCAAATGGATAAAGAACTAGCTGGAAAGATGGAGGTACTGAAGAATGAGGTTGAAGGCTTAAGGAAGAAGATGACATTTCTAATTGTTGTAATTTTTTGTACCATGTGGTTCTTTGTTTTAGGCTAATTAAATTGGAAGTAGGTTTTGGTTATGTTAGGTTATTGTTATGTGTTGAATTAATGGAAGAATAATTTAGTTACTAATGGAAGAATGTTTTGAATTATATGTAATGTATTTGTGTTAATGCAATCTATTCTATTGTAGTTGCCAAGTCTTATTGTGTGCTATACCATAGTAATAAAAATCATATGTAATGTAAAATCATATCAGAATTTTGTCATACATAACTTTGTCTTACAGAATAAGGTTTACAAAATAAGGCACATTATGTGCATAACAGACAATTGTTCCAAAAAAGGCACATTATGTGCATAACTTGTTCCAAAATAATACTAAATAAACATACAAGCATAACTTGTTCCAAAACAATACAAGCATAAGTTGTTCCAAAACAATACAAAATAAACATAGTTATGTCTACTGAGTCATTCTCTTAGAAATATCTTCCCACACTCATTTCCCCTTTACAGTATCCTCTTCTTGTTCATCAATAACCAGTGGTCCATACCTATTTGAATTGAAAGTCTTTGTTTAGAATCTCACGTCTAAACTTCTCATACTTTGGCTTGGCCTTTTCTCCATCATTGTCACTTTCATCAGGATCAGAGCTATTAAGTTCTTCACTATCATAATCCACCTCTTTACTTCCCACGTTATTCCTCCTTGAACTAGAACCCATTACACTTTTAGGAACCAATACATTCACCTTGGGTGACCTGCAAGTGTGTAACACAGTGGGAGAACTGACTTGTTTTGTTTTGCGTTTGATCGCAAATGTTGCAGATAGCAAGAGTCGCCACCGACTTTTCTTTTATCCAATTAAGGGAAGGTGAAAAGAACAGGAAAAGACCTTTGTTTAGATTCTGGGTAAGGGAGGTGATTATGAAAAGGGAAGGTGTTAGCACCCTTTCCATCCGTAGTTATCTACGGGCTCTTAATTGCTTTAGCTCACTTTGAAATTTGCTTTCTGTGTGTGTGTTTGAAAAGATTTTGAAAAGGGATTTCGCTTTAACTTCGTAATGATTCATGCTGGAATGTATACGAAGTGTTTGGAAATGTTTCGTTTTGGAAAAGAACTTTGTAATGATTCACGCTGGAATGTATACAAAGTGTTTTGAAAAGTTTTAAAAGTGTGAGGTGTGAAAAGTATTTTGATAGAGCAAGCAATTAAGAGTCTATTACCTACTCAGAACGGTCGTTTCCGTGTTATTTTACTTTCCTTTAGAATAGCGCTATCCATACCATTAGTTGGTAGGTAACCCTATTCATTGGATGTAAAGGGACGTTCGAAGGGACATCGGATGGTCATAGAAGGCAACTTGTAGGAGTATCCTAGCACATTCATAGGGACGATCATCACTTTTCGTAGGCAAGAATCGAGGGACTAGATCATGTATTCGTAGGCAACATCGAGGGACTATGATCTTTAATTCGAAGGGACTATGATAATATGTTTGTAGGCAACCGCGCTAAGATACCCCTACGTTCGAGGGACTTGACCATTTTTTCGAGAGGCAGCGGGAGAGAATGCCCTAGGGGGTGCATGTGTGAAGAGAGTGTGTTGTATTCAGATATTTATCTTGTGATTAGAGTTAGCTATGTTGATTTTATATTGCCATACATACACGCCTAATTTACTAACAATTTATAGGTGCGGAAAGTAAAATTGCGGAAATGTAAAGTGCGAAAAGTAAAACCTACGCTATTACATGGCTTTGGGGCAGATTCATAATATAGGACTGTGGAAAGTAAAACCTAATTAAACTATTACATCCCATGAGCAGTTACATAATATTGGAAAAAAGGAATGCGAGAAAATTGTCCTAACTATTACAACCTGGAAGCAGATACAATAATCAGAAAAAGAATCGAATTGCGAATAAGAGAAAATAATGTTAGTGAAAAGATTTTTGAGTTGGGAAAAAAGTTTTAAGGTTAGTGAACCTAACTAGATGAGAAAAAATATTTTTTGGGAATTTTCTAGATTGATTTTAGTGTGGAAAAATAATTAAAGGTTAATTCTTCAATTAATTAACAATTAATTAAAATATGCATGCAAAATATTTTTTTATGTTAAAAATTAAATATATATTTTTCTGACCTAAATGCAAAAAAAATAATATTTTTTTTTATTTTTTAATGTGTTAGAAAAATATTTGAAAAGAAATTAAATTAAATGGAAAAATATGAAGAAAATATAAAAAAAAGGTTAGTTTGGAAAAGGTGTAAAAAGAATGCTGGAGCCAGGGATCGAACCAAAGACATCCAGGATACACACACACTGCCTTTGCCATTGAGCCAACCTGCAGTTTGTGTTAGTGGAACGAGACAAAAACATTATAGGGGAATTAGTTTCTGAAAACCAATCAAAACACGTGCCAAGAACATCTTCTTCCTCGTTTTAATATCCAGACCTTTAGCTACGGTTTTTTGTTCGTAGCAACAACTTTTAGCTACAGATCGTTTGTAGCTATAGGACCTGCAAATTTCAAAAATTCAGCACAAGCAATATATTTGAAAAATATTTGAAAAGAAATTAAATTAAATAAAAAAATATGAAGAAAATATATAAAAAAAAAGGTTAGTTTGGAAAAGGTGTAAAAAGAATGCTGGAGCCAGGGATCGAACCAAAGACATCCAGGATACACGCGCGCTACCTTTGCCACTGAGCCAACCTGCAGTTTGTGTTAGTGGAACGAGACAAAAACATTATAGGGGAATTAGTTTCTGAAAACCAATCAAAACACGCGCCAAGAACATCTTCTTCCTCGTTTGAATATTCAGACCTTTAGCTACGGTTTTTTGTTCTTAGCAACAACTTTTAGCTACAGATCGTATGTAGCTATAGGACCTGCAAATTTCAAAAATTCAACACAAGCAATATAAATTCAAGGTAAAGCCATGGTTCTATCCGGTTTGACCTCCTGAACACGAATATGTCCCTAGTTTTGGCAAATTTTTCCTAAATCGAGGGATCCCAAATTAGAGCTTTAAAACCCTAACAATGGCAACGTCTTTAATCTGCAACTAAACACGAATCAAACCATCCAGAAACATTGCAAACAGAATTCTAAACATGAAAAAGCAATCAAAACATGTTAAATATGAGTGTATGATCAAAATCGATTTCAAGCTTTTTTGAAACAAATCGTGACTTTGATGTATCGATTCTGGACATTCTAATGCTTGGTGATGATTGGAATAGGTTCCTGGGACCTTGAGGATGCTCGTTCAATCCTCAAAACTCCTTGAATTGGCCTCCAAAGTTGAAACCGAAATTGCTTTTCTCACAAGTTTTCTTGAAAATTTTTTAGGGTTCTTGAGGCAAGAATTTTGTCTCCTTGGCATTTGGAATCATTGTGTATATATACTACAGTGAATTAGGTCAAGAATTGTGAAGAAATATCATGCCAATCAATGAAAAATAATTTGATTTGGAATCAAACCAAATATTTCCTTTTTAAGCCAATTTCAATCAAATCACTTGTCAATCTTAATTATTTCGAAATAATCAGATTAATTTGCTTGCTTGGACCTCAAGGATGAGAGAAAATCCATCTTGCACTTAATTTTTGATTTTATATATTTTATTTTAATTAAATTTTTAAATGAATAAAAATCCAAAGTAAGTAAAAAAATTAAAGATAAAAACATGGCCTTGGGCTTGGAGGTTCCAATTCAGATAAGGAACAAGTTTGAATCAAGAAAAGTTAGGCCCATTTGGAATTTTTTTGATTTTCTCAAGTATTTCTCTTTGTGCACCTCCTCAAAAATGCTCAAATTGCACAATGTGTATCTTGCTCAATTTTTAACATTTTTGGGTGTTCTTGGACTTTTTAGAAAGCTCAAGATGTCTTCTAAACAACCCTTTTGGTTTCATCTTCATTGAAGTTTCCATGCTCATGAACACTTCTTTGCAAAAAGTTGACTTTTTGTTTACTTTTAAAAAGACCTGTAATGTTTTGATCCATAACTTCCAAATGAAGCATTTTCTGCCCAAGCTTGTGAGACATGAAGTTGTAGTTAATTGAATTCTCTTCAAAATGAGCTTTGGTGGAAAAATTTCTGATAAAGTATGTGAAAGTTATGCTTGGTTAAAGTTCTGTTGACTTTTGTCTAAAAAACACTAATTTAGAAACTTTGACTTTTGATCAAATCTTGACTTTTCGTGAGGAATCATGATCAACCCTTGATCAAATGATGAATATTACTTCAAAATATTGGTGTTGACCAAAAATTATGAAGTTTGACTGTATGTTGACCACAATTGACGTTTTGTCCAATATAGTTGATTTTCAACTATCTGAGCAATTGACTGAGCAAACTTGACTTGTAAGGCTTGAAATTTGACATGGTGATTCTTTGAAGCATATGATGAGGCATGATGACCACTTGGAGCATTGTAAGTCCAACTTGACTTGAGAATGGCAAAACCCTAGTTTGGGTTGATTGCTTAGAAGAGGGTTTGTTTGGTCAACCCTTGTGAAATCCTTGAGTATGGATATGTGAATTGTCTTTGAGAAGTGGAGGGCAAATTTTGGGGTATAACAGTTGCCCCTGTTCAATCTTCTTGTATTGGAAGGGTTAGATTGGCATGCTTGCCTTTCGTGACCTGAAAGTAGAAGATGATTGAGCGGCAACACTTCTCAAGACAATCCATACTCTCAGGATTCTCATTCAAGCAATCAACCCAAACTGGTTTTCATTCTCAAGTCAAGGTCCATGTCAATTATCATGTCATGCCACAATTGCTCAAATAGTCAGAGGTGAGCGATATGGAGAAGAGTTGTGATGCTCGATTTTGAACTGTGCGCAGAGTTCGGTGATCATTTTGTTGTTGAGGTTGGTACCATTATCTATGATGATCCTTTTAGGGATGCCGTACCGATAAATAAGATTATGCTTGATGAATCGAGCCACAACATTCTTGGTAACAGATGCAAACGAGGTTATTCTACCCATTTAGTAAAGTAGTCAATGGCAACAAGGATGAAACAATGTCCATTGGACGCGGTAGGTTTGATTTCTCCGATTATGTCAATGCCTCACATTGCGAAAGGCCAAGGAGCGGTCAAAACATTCAACGATACTAGAGGTACGTGTACTTTGTCTGCGTATATCTGGCATTTGTGACAAGACCAAGTATGGCGGTAACAACCAGCTTCCATGGAGGACCAATAGTAACCTGCTCTCAGAATCTTCTTAGCCATTGTATGTCCACTGAAGTGGGTACCAAATGCGCCTTCATGTAATTCTTCCATGATCTGTTCTGCTGTTTTCTGGTCTACACAGTGAAGTAAGCACAAGTCGTCATTGCGCTTGTATATGATGCCGTTACTGAGAAAGAATTTGGATGTAAATCTTCTCAACAATTTCTTGTCACTAACAGATGCCCCTGCAGGATATTCCTAAGTCTCGAGATACCTCTTCACTTCGTAAAACCAAGGTTTCTCTTCTGAATCAAGTTCACAACAGTATGCTGGTTCGTCAAACTTTTCGATGATGATTTGGGGAGCTTCGTTGTCCCATCTGACTTTGAACATAGATGACATAGTAGCTAATGCGTCTGCCAACTTGTTCTCTTCTCGTGGAATATGATCGAAAGTGATTTCTTTGAAGTAAGGGATCAGATTTAAAACATGCTCTCGATACGGGATGAGATTCGGATGTTTCGTATCCCAATCGCCTTTAATCTGACTGATCACTAAAGCTGAGTCTCCATACACTTGCAAGAATTTGATTCTTAAGTCAATAGCAGCTTTGATACCCATGATGCACGCTTCGTATTTGGCCATGTTATTGGTGCAATTGAAACATAATCTGGTAGTGAAAGGCGTGTGACCGCCTGTAGGAGATGTAATGATAACGCCAATACCATTGCCAAGTACATTTGAGGCTCCATCAAAGACCATGGTCCATCTGGATCCCGGTTTAGGTCCTTCGCTTGGTCCTGGTTCTTTGCAATCAGTAACTAGCAAAATACCTTCGTCTGGAAACTCGAACTGCATAGACTGATAGTCATCTATGGCTTGATGAGCCAAATGATCGGCTACTACACTTCCTTTGATCGCTTTCTGAGTAGTATACTGGATGTCATATTTGGTCAAGATCATTTGCCATCTTGCTATTCTTCCGGAGAGAGCAGGTTTCTCGAATATGTATTTTATCGGATCCATCTTGGAGATCAACAAAGTGGTGTGAGTCAACATATACTATCTTAGTCGGCGAGCAGCCCAAGCCAAGGCTACAAGTTTTCTCGAGCTGTGAGTATCTTGTTTCACAGTCGGTAAACTTTTTGCTAAGGTAGTATATTGCATACTCTTTTCGACCAGACTCGTCATGTTGCCCTAACACACACCCCATTAAGTTCTCTAATACTGTCAAGTACATGATAAGAGGTCTTCCTTTGGCAGGCGGCATCAGAATAGGAGGATTTTGTAGATATTCCTTGATTTTGTCAAAAGCTGTCTGGCAATCGTCGTTCCATTCCACTACTTGATCTTTCTTCAGTAACTTGAATATTGGCTCACAAGTAGCGGTTAGATGTGCAATGAATCTGGCAATGTAGTTTAATCGTCCCAAGAAACCTCTAACTTCTTCTCGATGTGGGGAGCTGGCATTTCTTGAATAGCTTTAACCTTGGCGGGGTCAACTTCAATACCTTTACCACTGACAACAAATCCCAGGAGTTTCTCTGATCTGACTCCAAAGGTGCACTTGTTGGGGTTGAGTCTTAGTCTGTATTTCTTCAGTCTATCAAACAGCTTTCACAAACGATCAAGATGTTCTTCTTTAGTTTGTGATCGAGCTATCATGTCGTCGACGTAAACCTCTATCTCGTGATGAATCATGTCGTGAAACAAAGCCACCATGGCACGTTGATACATGGTGCCAGCGTTCTTCAGACCAAACGACATGACCTTGTAGTAGAATATGCCCCACTGTGTAACGAAAGTAGTCTTTTCCATGTTTTCAGAAGCCATTTTGATCTGGTTGTAACCGGAGAAACCATCCATGAAGGAGAAGAAGACCTTGTGTTGAGCGGTGTTGTCGACTAGAACATCAATATGAGGAAGTGGAAAATCGTCTTTCGGACTCGCTCTGTTCAGATCTCTGTAGTCCACACACATCCGTACTTTACCATCTTTCTTAGGTACGGGTACCACATTTGCAACCCACTGTGGATAAGAAGTAACGGCTAGGAAACCGGCGTTGAACTGTTTCATAACTTCGGCTTTGATTTTCTCGGAGATCTCAAGGCACATACGACGAACCTTCTGCTTCTCTGGGAGAAAACCTTCTTTCGTTGGTAGTCGGTGTACCACAATGTTAATGTCTAGACCTGGCATGTCTTCGTAGGACCAAGCGAAAATCTCGATATAGTCTCGTAGTGTCTAGACAATTCTTTCCTTGATACTATTCTCAAGACCTGCTCCTATCTTGACTTCTTTTCTGTCTTCGTCGGTACCTAGATTCACAACCTCGACTGGCTCTTCGTGTGGTCAGATAACTGTTCTTCTTCTTGTGTCGACAAGTTCTCCTGGCACTTCACAATCTTCCTCACCTTCATCTTTGGCTTGGTAGATTGGATTGTCGAAGTCATATTTAGCAATAGCAAAGATGTTATCAACGAGATTCGGAGTGAATCTGCAGTGTATCACGTGGGTGTGTGTAAGAACACATAGCTTTTGAAGAGGTAGTAAAGTAAAAGAAAGAAAACAGTATTTAAGTGCAAAAGTCCAATGATTTTATTGAATGAAAATATGCAAATGACAATTAATAACTATAACACCCCTTCTAATTTCCCCGCGAATTATATAATTAATCAGAGTTTTAACATAACGAAAGGGCATCACAATTTAAAAATTCCAAATAACAAAATAACAAACCAGTAGTCATGCATTTACTGAAGAACTTCATCAATCAATCCAACCAACAATTATGTTTTACACAGCGGAATAATATAAGAATCCGAAATAATTCAAATCATAATTACTCCAAAACATAAACCGAAAGAAACAAGTTTAATCCTTAAAATTCCAAAACGATCGTTCCCCAGTGTTACAACTACCAGAGCATGACACTGACACGCGGACTATCTAAATAGCACAGCTCTATAAGCCATCCTCACCGATTCCCGAGCAGCTAATCACTTCAATCTGAAATCATCAAAGTAAGGGTGAGATTTCATCAAGATTAAAATGCATTATACGTTTCTTTAAAACAATAAAACAATCAATTCATTATTCCACCCTCATTAATATATTCAGATTCCCATTCACCAATACAGATCACACAGATCAAAATGCACATAATAACAATCAATGCAATTATAACACTGGAAACCATCCTAACATGTCATAATTACATATGCAATGCAGACTCAAATGCATGTGGTACCAAACGTGAACCAAGTTCACACCCTGTTCCGTTTACACCTCGGAAAACAGCGTCAATCATCGATTCTCCCATACACCACTGGGTCAAGAATCCAGCCTCACCACCACTATCCACTGGGTACGGGTATTGGCAAAACAAGTCAAATTCCACACAATGGGAATTAACTCCACCAGAATGCATATGCATGCACATAAAAAGCATGCAACATTCAACACAGATTATAACCACATCAGACATCATAAACCATCATCGACCACAACATGATATCAGTACCTATCATGAAATAAATCATCCTAAAGCATTTATGCCAAACGCTTACCCTTCAATTAGTAAGGCTATCACCGGTATATACAATAATAACAAAAACTCATGATATCAACAAGCATCATGAATATACAACATCAACAACAACATATAATAACAATACAATCATGATTATATGACGTTAATTACAACACATAGAATTAACATCCAGCCAGTATACACAAAGTTAATGACACAATCACGAATTACAACGGATTCATCCTACGGAAGCCAAAACAATCCTTCAAGATCTTAATTAATGGTTTTGAAATTATTTTTAATAGATAGTACTCGTTCTAAGCTTTCCAACGATACCAACTATCCGAAATCGGAGTTACGGTCGCAAAGATATGACCGAATTCGTTTTTCAGAAAATTATATTTCGTTCCTGTACAGTATGTATCGACACAAAACTTCATGTGTCAATACATAGACTGCTTGCGTCGACTCATGGATCGTATGCATCGATGCATACAATTAAAAATTCTGCATTTTTCAAAATTGGTTCAGTATGTGTCGATGCATAGCTTTAATTTTCTTCCTATGAGTCGATGCATACGTTTTCCACGCCTCTGGTTTTCTAAATTTTCACTGCTTGCATCGATCCATAATGCCATGTGTCGACCCTTACTGTTAATTTTCACCCAAAAACCAGTTTTTCTTCACTGTTTCCAATTCCTATTAATTTCATTCATTACCAAACTTTATATTATACCAGAACAAAATTTGTTAATACGTTTTTACATCCATTTGACCACAAAATCATGTTTTCCAATTAGCCTAGGATCATTCCACATCAATTAATCGTTCTTATCAATTCCAATTGAATGATTACGTCGGATTATAACGTTAGGGCACAACCTAGAATCCTAATTTGAGATTCCTAACGGATCAATTCGTCCTATTGATCATCAAAACCTATAAGGCATAATAATCAGATCAAATCACCCCTTACCTCGTGATGAATCTTCGAATTCTGACGATTTGGCTTTTTCTCCTCTTTCTCTTCTCTTTTCCAAAAGCACGTAGAAAGAAATCCTAATTCCTCTTCTCACTTTTTCCCTTTATTTATTCCTTTTTATTTTCCAAATAATAGAAATAAATAAATTAGATTAATTAGAGCCTTTTACTCTACACACCTCCCAAATCTATTTCACACCTCCAACACTCCCATCTATTTAATTAATTAATTAAATCCTTTAATTCAAAAATACCAATAATTAAACCTTTAATTAAATTAATAATTAAAATTCTAATTATTTAATAGTTGAATTAATTTGGGGTGTCACAATAACCCTCACAAACGAGCCATGATGCCCCGGGCAAGGCACTAGGCTTTTAAGTTTATTGTAGAAAATGAAAAGCATGACAGGAAACAAAAAAGCAATTACTCCTATTTAAAGGAGATTGGTATGACGCCTTCGGTCTTCCAATTGCTGAGTTCGTTGTCTGGAGTTGGGAAGATCCAGTCGCTGATGTCGAAGTCGCTATCGTCGTCTTCTATAGCATGGACTCCATTCTTGCTGATGTGGAAGGGAAGTTTGTCGGCACGTTCGCGACGTATCATCTTCTGACCTTTGGTGGTGAAGCCTAAACTAGTCTTGTCAGATTTGAACGGAAGATCAGGGAGCTGACCCCAAACAACATGACCTCCTTCTTCAACTGCAGCTTGGGCGTCCTTCAGTGAGGCCATTCTTGGTGGAGCTTTAGTAACTTCAGGAGTGACAGGAGAGTCAACATGCATGACTCGTGGAACTGCTTCAAAAGCTTGACAAGGAGTTTCGATGAATTCACCTTCCATTTTGAGGTATCGGAACGACTGCAGGTGGCTCACCATGTATTCTTCCTCACCGCATACTATAACAACCTTCCCCTTCACTGGGTACTTCAGCTTCTGATGCAGGGTAGAGGTAACAACGCCTGCCCCATGTATCCAAGGGCGTCCAAGTAGGCAAGAGTAGGCTGGACGGATGTCCATGACAAAGAAGGTAGAGTCAAAAGTCTAGGAACCGACTTTAACAGGCAGAATGAGCTCTCCAAGTACTGTTCGTTTAGAACCATCAAAAGCCTTACAATTATGTCGCTGGGCTTCAAGACCACTCCTTCAACATCAAGTCGGTCGAAAACGCTCTTTGGTAGAATATTTAAAGCCGAACCAATATCCACCAATACGTGAGACAATGTAATGCCCTTGCAATCAACAGAGATGTGCAAGGCTTTGTTGTGTTTCCTTCTAGCAGGAGTCAAATCAACATCAGAGAAACCCAAACTGTTGTTGGCAGTCAGGCTAGAAATACAACCTTCAAATTGATCAGCAGTAGTGTCTTGCAGTATGTGAGCAGAATTTCACTAAGGCTTTAGCATGACCCTCAGAGCACAATAACAGAGCAAGCATGAATATCTTGGACAGAGTTTGTCCCAACTGTTCCATAACATTGTAGTCTCTTTTCTTGATGATCTTCAGAATTTCCTCCATTTCTTGCTTGGAGGTACCCTCGGCAACTTCCTTTGGTAATTCTCTATGAGCAGGATGAGTTACTGGTTCTTTCCCTCTAGCTTCGGGAATTGGTTCGATAGCAGGAATGCGAGCTAGAGTCGCAGTGTCTTTTGGTGGAGAGATCTCTGGAGAAAATACTCTTCCGATTCTGGTTACCTTGCTTGATCCGGTGATGTTGCCGATGTTAGGATTGGTTAGCTTCAACTGCAATATCTTCAATGGTTAACGGGTCTTGTTTGACGCCATGATAGTAAACTTCGGCTCCATAATTCCACGGTATAGCTTTGTCAGAGGAATATGGAATTGGCCTGGGAGAAGTAATAATGAGAGGCACCACTCTAGGCGCAGGGTCGGCAAAGGAGATCCTTATTGTGTTTACATCAGCATAGTCTTCTGGGAAATCGTCTCCCCACCCGGTTGCCTTGACATCTTCAATAGGAATCTTGTAGCTTTCAGGAACAGTATACTTCACCATGAAATCAAACTTTCCACTTGGCTGCCCCAAGGTATCCCAAACTTCTGGTAAGGCTTCGTCTGCATCTTCGATAGTTTTGGCCAATTTTTCCTAAATCGAGGGATCTCAAATTAGATCTTTAAAACCCTAACAATGACAACGTCTTTAATCTGCAACTAAACACGAATCAAACCATCCAGAAACATTGCAAACAGAATTCTAAACATGAAAAAGCAATCGAAACATGTTAAATATGAGTGTATGATCAAAATTGATTTCAAGCTTTTTCGAAACAAACCGTGACTTGGATGTATCGATTCTAGACGTTCCAATGCTTGGTGATGATAGCAATAGGTTCCTGGGACCTTGAGGATGCTCGTTCAATCCTCAAAACTCCTTGAATTGGCCTCAAAAGTTGAAACCGAAATTGCTTTTCTCACAAGTTTTCTTGAAATTTTTTTAGGGTTCTTGAGGCAAGAATTTCGTCTCCTTGGCATTTGGAATCATTTTGTATATATACTAGAGTGAATTAGGTCAAGAATTGTGAAGAAATATCATGCCAATCAATGAAAAATAATTTGATTTGGAATCAAACCAAATATTTCCTTTTTAAGCCAATTTCAATCAAATCACTTGCCAATCTTAATTATTTCGAAATATCAGATTAATTGACTTGCTTGGACCTCAAGGATGAGAGAAAATCCATCTTGCACTTAATTTTTGATTTTATATATTTTATTTTAATTAAATTGGTTTTTAAATGAATAAAAATCCAAAGTAAGTAAAAAAATTAAAGATAAAAACATGGCCTTGGGCTTGGAGGTTCCAATTCAGATAAGGAACAAGTTTGAATCAAGAAAAGTTAGGCCCATTTGGAATTTTTTTTTATTTTCTCAAGTATTTCTCGTTGTGCACCTCCTCAAAAATGCTCAACTTGCACAATGTGTATCTTGCTCAATGTTTAACATTTTTGGGTGTTCTTGGACTTTTTAGAAATCTCAAGATGTCTTCTAAAAATCCCTTTTGGTTTCATCTTCATTTAAGTTTCCATGCTCATGAACACTTCTTTGCAAAAAGTTGACTTTTTGTTGACTTTTAAAAAGACCTGTAATGTTTTGATCTATAACTTCCAAATGAAGCATTTTCTGCACAAGCTTGTGAGACATGAAGTTGTAGAGAATTGAATTCTCTTCAAAATGAGCTTTGGTGGAAAAATTTCTAATAAATTATGTGAAAGTTATGCTTGGTCAAAGTTCTATTGACTTTTGTCTAAAAAACCCTAATTTAGAAACTTTGACTTTTGATCCAATCTTGACTTTTCTTGAGGAATCATGATCAACCCTTGATCAAATGATGAATATTACTTTAAAATATTGGTGTTGACCAAAAATTATGAAGTTTGACTGTATGTTGTCCACAGTTGACTTTTTGTCCAATACAACTGATTTTCAACTATCTGAGCAATTGATTGAGCAAACTTGACTTGTAAGGCTTGAAATTTGACATGGTGATTATTTGAAGCATATGATGAGGCATGATGACCACTTGGAGCATTGGAAGTCCAACTTGACTTGAGAATGGCAAAACCCTAGTTTGGGTTGATTGCTTAGAAGAGGGTTTGTCTGGTCAACCCTTGTGAAATTCTTGAGTATGGATATGTGAATTGTCTTTGAGAAGTGGAGGGCAAATTTTTGGGTATAACAAAGTGTCTTTAGTATTTTTTGGATCTTTCGATGCCATTTTCTTGAATCTAAAAGACTCCTCATTAACATTAATCCTAGTGCCTGGTTCTGGTCTGTCTACTTCAACTTGAACGAATTCTTCAGTATCTAATTCAATAGCTCTTTCTTCTTCACTATCATCAAACCTTATGCCTCCACCATCATCGGAGTTATCATCATCACTAGAGTCACTAAACCTATGAACATCAGGCCTCGACACTTTGCTATTCATATCCTTAACACCATGTTCAACCCATATATGCCCTTCTACATTACCACTTATACAATGATCAACAATCTCTCCAGCTTGAACATCATCAATGGACTAAGTAAAATCTTCATCCCTTCTTGGAATCTTTCCCATAGCCTGAACCCTTTATACCCCTAGTCTTTCACCAAGCTAACAGCCTCAAAGTAACTCCACTTATCAGAGTCTTGGCCTTCGACGGATGTTTCACTCCTTCCTCTGTAAAACACATGTTTATCTTCAACGAAATTACCCCCGTGGTGGAAAACAACCGTGAATATTGTAACACCCTAATTCTACCCCTCGTATTTAATAGTAAAATCAGAGTTTCAAAATTTCATCCAAACATAAATTGAGGTATCACATATTCGTGTTTTCATCACTTTGCATTATAATGCACATCACAAAAATCAAAAGTCGGATATACCGATTCATATTATAAATCATCATATAAACATATGACTATTCACAGCACAGCGGATGTGTTCACAAAATATACATATCATTATGTTATCATCGATGCATAAAGTTATAACATCATAAGATAGTATACATAAACTATCCTATCCAAAATAATGTCGTCCAAAACCCGAGTGTTACTACTATCAGAGTAGAGCGACTCAAAATAAAGAGACTCGAGCTAATCCTCATCATCCTCGTGGATCACCTGCACGTTACCAATGTAAAGGCAACGACGAAACAAGTAAAGGGTGAGATACTCCAAAACATATAATTAAAGGCATGATAAAATATATAAATAGTTTTGGAATCATAAATGATATAAGTTAATAAGAGTATGTCAACATATATCAAAATCTTACATACTTTAAATTAGCATTTAGTGTATAAAATCAACACTTTAATTTCGTCACGTAATCATTATAATTGTATCAAAACAAAGTATCATATAACATCGCAATTCAACATAAGCCATCAATTAAAACCCAACGCCAAAAGACTAAAAAATAAACATAACCGACTCCATGAGACACGACTATGTTATGCATGTGGCACCCATCGCTTTGTCCATAATTAAGGACATTGGCATAAAGCCCATCGTTGCTTGGCATAAAAGCCCTCGTCACCAATGCAATGTATGTGACATGGCAACACGACATCACAAACACGACACAACAAAAACATCATCATCGCACATCAAAATTGACATAAAGTCCACGTCGCCATATTTATCCACATCAAGATAAACATATCATCGCATCGCATATCATCAAGTATTCATTATAAATAAACCGTCGCAAAAGTCGTTTCTAATAACCGGCATTAATCATAATCATTAACATCGCAATCGGATTGTCCATACGTGACTTAAACCGACTAAAATGCCCAATTCAATTTAACCGTAATTTAGCCTATTTCAGATCATTTCTTAAAAACTCGAAATTTCGAAAAACTAACCTCACCACGACGTTCTACACGTCGAAATTAGCTAGCACGTCAATTTCCGTTAAATTCGGAGCAACTTGCTCCGTCGCCAAAATTGCCGAAATCGGGAAATCAGAACATAATCGAGTTCCAAATTTAATCGGCTAACTTATGTCATATTTATATTTTATTAATATAAATTATTAGTATGTGAAATTATGGAAAAGGAATAAGTCAGAGGCTATTCCCAAATTATGCAGGTAAATTATGCAGGTAATAGGTAACAAGTAACAGAACACAGGACGAGCAAAAACCACATTTTTCATTTCCTCCTCCAGCACTAAGGGACGAACGTCCCAGGGAGTATAAGAGGGAGAGGCGGGCGCCTCCCTTGTGTTTCTTCGTCCTCCAATCTCCTTCTTCCACAATTTTCATTACAGGCAGTGTTTTTATGTTTTACAGTTTCTGCATTTTTTTCTCCATTTTCTACACTTTTAATTCCTACTAGCCATATCAATAAATCACCAACATCAATACTCCTAACTCAACTTTCCTAATTTATTCCAACAATCACACACAAAACTTATAAACCATAATATCAATTTTTATCCTAAATCCAAAACATATCAATCAAACCTTAACTATAGGAAATGGAAAATCAAACCCCTTACCTTAAATGCTTGGATGATCCTTGATGTTCCAACCAACTCAAAACCCAAGCTTTGTGTTCTTGATCTTCTCTTCCTCCACAACTCTATCTAGCTTTCTCCCTAAGTATGTTTTGGTGTTGTAATGGAAGAAAATGAGGAAATGGTGGTTTTGTTGGTTTCTACTACAAGACCATAGGGTGTACACCCAATTCTCTCTAATTAGAACTCACACCCCCAACTTGTCTTACTATATAATATAACACTAATAATATCCAATAATATCATTAACCCAATTAATTAAAATAACTTCGAGAAATTAAATATCGGTCTGAATAATATTTTACCGAACCGAACGGAATAAAAACCGGACCGAACAAAACGTCGCCGAATATATTAACAGATATATCGATTAAGGTAAATATTCTCGTCGCAAAATAATCGTCTAACGGTAACTCGAAAATATTAATATAATATAATATTAAATAAAACGGGGCGTTACAACTCTCCCACACATATAAAAGTTTCGTCCTCGAAATTACCTGACTCGAAAAGCTCGGGATAAGAATCCCGCATCTTGCTCTCCAACTCCCAGGTCGCGCTTTCACCAGCTGCTCCTATCCAAATAACTTTGACCAAGGAAATCTCTTTGCCATGAAGAGACTTTATCTCACGATCTTCAATCCTTAAAGGCATCATTTCCACCGTAAGATTGTCTCGAACTTGAATATCATCCATCTCAATCACATGTGAAGGATCCGGAACATACTTCCGAAGTTGTGACACATGAAACACATCGTGCAAATTCGAAATATTTGGCGGTAACGCCACTCTATAAGACACTTTTCCCACTTTACTAGTAACTTGATAAGGACCAATAAAGCGAGGAGTTAGCTTCTTCGACTTCAATGCTCACCCAACGCCGGTTGTAGGAGTAACTCGCAAAATCCAAGTATTTTCTCCTTTTATCATGATAACTCTTTTGCTGACTTTGAGAAATTCTCATATTTTCTCTAATCATCTTCACAGTCTCAGTAGTCTCTCTAACCAATTCGGGCCCAATTCGGGCCCAAGCACCACACTTTCACCCGACTCATGCCAACACAAAGGAGTTCTACACCTCCAACCATACAAAGCCTCAAACGACGCCATTCCAATACTAGCATGAAAACTGTTGTTATAAGTAAACTCAATCAAAGGAAGGTATGTATCCCATCAACCACCATGTTCAAGAATACATGCCCGTAACAAGTCTTCCAACGATTGAATTGTCCTTTCCGTCTGACCATCAGTTTGAGGATGATAAGCCAAACTCAATCTCAGCTTTGAACCCAAAGCCTCTTGCAAGCTTTTCCAAAATTCAGAAGTGAACCTCAGATCTCTATCCGAAACAATACACAAAGGAATACCATGTAATCTCACAATCACATGCGTATAAATTTTCGCCAACTTCGATATGGGATAAGTGATGTTAATAGGAATAAAGTGAGTCGACTTCGTAAGCCTATCAACAATCACCCAAATCGCATCGTGTCCTCTTGGTGTATTCAGTAACCCCGTTACGAAATCCATAGAAATGCTATCCCATTTCCATTCTGGGATCTCTAACAGTTGCATCAACCCTGCAGGTTTCTGATGCTCCACTTTAGACTTCTGACAAGTCAAACAAGCATAAACAAACTGAGCCACCTCTCTTTTCATGCCCAACCACCAAAATAGTTTCTTTAAATCTTGATACATTTTGGTCACTCCGAGATGAATACTCAAATTGCTTCTATGACTTTCTTCCAAGATCATTCTCTTTAAATCCACATCATCGGGGATACAAATCCTATCTCAGAACCTCAAAACACCCTGAGTATCCAACTTGAAATCTTCATTTTCAGTTTGTCCAATACCAACCAACAAATCAACAAGTTTCACATCAAGCTTCTGAGCTTCTCTAATGCTATCAAGGAAATCACTATTGATCTTCAACATTCCTAAGATAATACTCTTCGGCGTCACCTGTATCACAAGACTCATATCTCTAAATTGCTCAATCATTTCCAACTCTTTCATCATCAAAAGTGACATATGCAAAGTCTTTCGACTTAAAGCATCGACCACCACATTAGCTTTACTAGGATGGTAATTCAATCCAAAATCATAATCTTTCAACAATTCAAGCCACTGCCTTTGCCTCATATTAAGCTCTTTCTGATCGAACAAGTACTTCAAGCTTTTATGGTCACTAAATACTTCAAATCTAGAACCATAAAGGTAATGCCTCCAAATCTTAAGCACAAAAGCAACCGCTGCAAGTTCCAAATCGTGAGTAGGATAGTTCTTTTCATGAATCTTCAATTGCCTAGAAGCATAAGCAACCACCTTGCCATTTTGCATAAGCACACCACCTAAACCCATCTTAGAAGCATCATAATAAACAACAAACGGTTCTTCAGGATTAGGTAGAATCAAGATCGGAGCCGTTGTCAACCTCTTCTTCAATTCCACAAAAATTTCTTCACACTTGACATCCCACACAAATGCAGCTCCTTTACAAGTCAACTTTGTCAAAGGAAGTGCCAACTTAGAAAAACCTTCAATGAACCTTCTGTAGTAACCAGCCAAACCTAAGAAACTTCTAATCTCAGTAACAGACTTAAGAGTTTCCCATCTCAACACAACATCAACCTTAGAAGGATCAACCGCAATGCCATCACTAGAAATGACATGCCCCAAAAAGCTCACTTCACTTAACTAGAACTCGCACTTTGACAACTTAGCATAAAGCTTCTTCTCTTTCAGGACTTCTAACACAATGCGCAAATCTTCTGCGTGCTCTTCTTCCGATTTAGAATAAACCAGAATATCATCAATGAAAACAACCACGAAACGATCCAAGTAAGGATGGAAAATACGATTCATGTACTCCATGAATACTCCCGGTGCATTAGTGACACCGAAAGGCATCACCGAATACTCGCAATGTCCATACCTTGTTCTAAAAGCAGTTTTCTGAACATCTTCTTCTTTCACCCTTATTTGATGGTAACCCGATCTCAAATCAATCTTGCTAAACATGCGAGTGCCAACCAATCGGTCCATCAAATCATCAATTCTAGGAAGTGGATACCTATTCTTGATAGTTACTTTATTCAACTGACGATAATCAATACAAAGTCTCATGCTACCGTCTTTCTTCTTCACCAATAACACAAGAGCTCCCCACGGCGACACACTTGGTCTAACAAACTTCTTCTCGAGCAAATCTTCTAATTGGCTCTTCAATTCTGCTAACTCAGATGCGGACATCCTATATGGTGCCATAGAGATAGGTCTGGTACCAGGGACAAGATGCATAGAAAATTCAACTTCTCTTTCTGGAGGTGCACTAGGAATCTCATCAGGGAATACTTCGGGAAAGTTGCACACCACCGGAAGGTTTGCAATCACAGCTTGACTTTCCACAGAAAGAGTCGCCATCAACAAGAAAACCAACGCTTCATCTTTCATGAACTCATTCAATTGTTTCGTTGACACCAGCATAGTTTGATCTTCTTCTACTAAGGAAGAAAACCTCACAGTGTTGTCATATCAATTGATATGGACATAATTAGCTCTCAACCAATCCATACCCAGAACCACGTCCAACCCGACAAGCAGTAAACAAACAAGATCCACAACAAAGTTTCTATCAAAGATTGATAAAGGGAAACTTGCACACACAAAAGAAGTAGTAACCGTTCCTTTAGCCGGAACTTCTACCACCATATCTCTATCCAGAGATGACAAAGTGAGACCCAATCTCTTTACACAATCAGCAGCAATAAAATAGTGGGTAGCACCAGTATCAATAATAGTAATAAGAGGAATGCTATTAATGAAACTAGTACCTCGAACAAGACCATCTTCGTTTGCCGTCGGAGCACCCGACAAAGCAAACACCTTTCCCGCTCCTTGAGTTCTCTTAGGCTTCTTACATTGAGCACTAATGTGACCTCCCTCACCACAATTAAAACAAACCACATCCTTATGCTTGCAATCACGAGTCATATGACCCACTTCTCCACATCGGAAACATCTCACCTCATTCTCCTTAGCTCTCACATCACTTCGACAAACATTACTTTTGTGGCCAAGTTTCCCACACTTGTAACAAACAATACTAGCAGGAGCATCTCCCCCACTAGTCCTTCACCCTTGAAACGCTTTCTGTTTCCCCTTACCAGCTGGAGTATCATATGGTTTTCCACGGCTCTATTGACCCTTGTTTCTCTTATCAGACATAATCTTATAGTGTGCATTACTATCTTCCTCGAAGATTCTACAACTATCAATCAAATCCGCAAAGACACGAATGTTCTGATATCCAATCACTTTCTTTATCTCAAGACGCAAGCCATTCTCAAATTTAATGCACTTTGAAAACTCGGCATTCTCTCCATCATAGTGAGGATAGAACTTAGCCAGCTCGGTAAACTTTGCAGCATAATCAGTGATAGACTATTCCCTTGTTTCAGCTCAAGGAACTCTATCTCCTTCTTTCCCCGAACATCCTCCGGGTAATACTTTCTCATGAATTCTCTACGAAAAACTCCCCATGTCACTTCCTCACCAGCAACCTCAAGCCTCTGACGGGCGTCAACCCACCAGTCATCAGCCTCATCACTTAATTTATGAGTACCATAATGGATCTTTTGCACAGGAGTGCAATCCATCACACAGAAGATTCTTTCAATCTCCTTCAGCCACGCTAAAGCACCTTCAAGATCATAGTTTCCTTGGAAAGTAGGGGGATTCTCTCTTTGGAAGGTTGCCAAACTACGAGACCCAGCGTTCTCGTCAACATTCGGTGGGTGTTGGAAAGCCTGAGCTATTGCCTGCATAGCAGCAGCCAGAGCCTCATCGTTCCTACCAGCGTTCCTTCCAGCCATAACAACTTCTGCTCATATAAAAACAAGGATTAGAATCAACAAATAACAATACTTGATTGTTAGACAACAACAAACTCAACAACTTGGCCGGACAGACTAACCTGCTCTGATACCACTAATGTAACACCCCAATTCTACCCCTCGTATTTAATAGTAAAATCAGAGTTTCAAAATTTCATCCAAACATAAATTGAGGTATCAAAAGTCGGATATACCGATTCATATCATAAATCATCATATAAACATATGACTATTCACAGCACAGCCGATGTGTTCACAAAATATACATATCATCATGTTATCATCGATACACAAAGTTATAACATCATAAGATATTATACATAAACTATCCTATCCAAAATAATAACGTCGCCCAAAACCTGAGTGTTACTACTATCAGAGCAGAGCGACTCAAAATAAAGAGACTCGAGCTAATCCTCATCATCCTCGTGGATCACCTGCACGGTACCAATATAAAGGCAACGACAAAATAAGTAAAGAGTGGGATACTCCAAAACATAATTAAAGGCATGATAAAATATATAAATAGTTTTGGAATCATAAATGATATAAGTTAATAAGAGTATGTCAACATATATCAAAATCTTACATACTTTAAATTAGCATTTAGTGTATAAAATCAACACTTTAATTTCGTCACGTAATCATTATAATCGTATCAAAACCTATCATATAACATCGCAATTCAACATAAGCCATCAATTAAAACCCAACGCCAAAAGACTAAAAAATAAACATAACCGACTCCATGAGACACGACTATGTTATGAATGTGGTACCCATCGTTTTGTCCATAATTAGGGACATTGGCATAAAGCCCATCGTCGCTTGGCGTAAAAGCCCTCGTCGCCAATGCAATGTATGTGACACGACAACATGACATCACAAACACGACACAACAAAAACATCATCATCGCACATCAAAATTGACATAAGTCCACGTCGCCATATTTATCCACATCAAGATAAACATATCATCGCATCGCATATTATCAAGTATTCATTATAAATAAACCGTCGCAAAAGTCGTTTCTAATAACCGACATTAATCATAATCATTAACATCGCAATCGGATTGTCCATACGTGACTTAAACCGACTAAAACGCCCAATTCAATTTAACCGTAATTTGGCCTATTTCGGATCATTTCTTAAAAACTTAAAATTTCAAAAAACTAACCTCACCACGACGTTCTACACGTCGAAATTAGCTAGCACGTCAATTTCCGTTAAATTCGGAATAACTTGCTCTGTCGCTGAAATTGCCGAAATCAGGAAATCAGAACATAATCGGATTCCAAATTTAATCGGCTAACTTATGTCATATTTATATTTTATTAATATAAATTATTAGTATGTGAAATTATGGAAAAGGAATAAGTCAGAGGCTATTCCCAAATTATGCAGGTAAATTATGCAGGTTGGTAACAAGTAACAGAACACAGGACGAGCAAAAACCACATTTTTCATTTCCTCCTCTAGCACAAAGGGACGAACGTCCCAGGGAGTATAAGAGGGAGAGGCGAGCGCCTAGGAGAGGGGGACGGTCGCCCTCCATTGTGAGGTGGACGCCTCCCTTGTGGTTCTGCGTCCTCCAATCTCCTTCTTCCACAGTTTTCATTACAGGCAGTGTTTTTATGTTTTACAGTTTCTGCATTTTTTTTTCCATTTTCTACACTTCTAATTCCTACTAGCCATAGCAATAAATCACCAACATCAATACTCCTAACTCAACTTTCCTAATTTATTCCAACAATCACACACAAAACTCATAAACCATAATATCAATTTTTATCCTAAATCCATAACATATCAATCAAACCCTAACTATAGGAAGTGAAAAATCAAACCCCTTACCTTAAATGCTTGGATGACCCTTGATGTTCCAACCAACTCAAAACCCAAGCTTTGTGTTCTTGATCTTCTCTTCCTCCACAACTCTCTCTAGCTTTCTCCCAAGTATGTTTTGGTGTTGTAATGGAAGAAAATGAGGAAATCGTGGTTTTGTTGGTTTCTACTACAAGACCATAGGGTGTACACCCAATTCACTCTAATTAGCACTCGTACCCCCAACTTGTCTTACTATATAATATAACACTAATAATATCCAATAATATCATTAACCCAATTAATTAAAATAACTTCGAGAAATTAAATATCAGTCTGAATAATATTTTACCGAACTGAACGGAATAAAAACCGGACCGAACAAAACGTCGCCGAATATATTAACAGATATATCGATTAAGGTAAATATTCTCGTCGCAAAATAATCGTCTAACGGTAACTCAAAAATATTAATATACTATTAAATAAAATGGGGCGTTACAAATATCCCCATTTTCTACAAAGAAACAGTTACATGTCAGTAAATTAACACAGAAAAGCGCATGCAAAGTGGGACCACTAACGTAACTGAGAACCTTCACTTTTTGTAGTTTCTCAATGGAGTTGTCTTTTTCGTTGTCAACGATGATCACTGAAATAGCAACCGGTTACGCTCAGATGGGTGAATCAACGATGGAGATTGACATTAGAATTTTTTGGAATTAGGTTTCGGAACAATTTTGGTATGAACTAGGGGGTAAAAAGGTATTAACCCAAACTAGTTTTTAACCATTTAGAAGTATCGAGGAAACACTCAACTAAATTCATATGTTTGTTAAGAAAATAGACCCAAGTAGCCTGGGTATAATCATGGTAACACGGTGGGAGAACTGACTTGTTTGTTTTGCATTTTGCCGCAAATGTTGCGGATAGCAAGAGTCGCCATCGACATTTCTTTTATCTAATAAAGGGAAGGTGAAAATAACAAGAAAATACCTTCGTTAGATTTTAAGTACGGGAGCTAATTATGAAAAGGGAATGTATTAGCACCCTTTCCATCCGTAGTTATCTACGGGATCGTAATTGCTTAGCTCACTTTTGAAAATTTTCTTTCTGTGTTTGTGTGGTTTAAAAAGTATTTGAAAAATATTTCGCTTTGACTTCGTAATGATTCTCGTTGGAATGTATACGAAGTGTTTGGAAATATTTGTTTGGAAAATGTTTAACTTTGTAATGATTCTCGCTAGAATGTATACAAAGTGTTTGGAAAGTTTTTAAAAAGTGTGAGGTGTGAAAAGTATTTTGATTGGAGCAAGCAATAGAGTCTTATTACCTACGTAGATTGGTCGTTTCTTGTTATTTTCCTTCTCCTTTAGGATACCATTATCCATACCATTAGTTGGTAGGTAACTCTATTCGTTGTATGTGAAGGGACGATTGTAGGGTCATCATGTGGTCATTGAAGGCAACATGTAGGGATATCTTAGCAATTCGAAGGGACGATCATCACTTATTCGTAGGCAACAACCGAGGGACGAGATCATATATTCGTAGGAAACATCGAGGGTCATCGAGGGACTATGATCTGTATGATGATTTTAAATCGAGGGACTTTTGCTAATGGTACCCCTATGTTCGAGGGACATGACCATTGTATTCGAAAGGCAACAAGAGAGGATACCCTAGAGGGTTCAAGTGTGAAAGAGTGTGTTAAGTTCAGATATTTTATCTTGGAAATTAGGGTTGTCTAAGATTGATTTTTATCTTTCCATACAAACCCTACTTACTATACAATTAAGCAGTTAATGTGTATAGAAAAGTAAAGTGCGGAAAGTAAATATCCTACGCTATTACATGGTGTTATACCCTAAAATTTGCCCTCCTATTTCCCAAGTTAATCCACATCTCTATACTCAAGAACTTCTCAAGGGTTGACTAGATGAACCCTCTCCTAAGCAATCAACCCACAACCAGGGTCTGATCCTCTCAAATCAAAGATGAGTTAGAATGCCTCAAGTGGTCATCATACCTCCCCATATGTCTCAAGGTATCACCATGTCAAGTTTCAAGCCTCACAACTCAATTTTGCTCAATCAATTACTTAGATGGTTGAAAATCAGTTGTATTGGACAAAAAGTCAATTGTGGTCAACATACAGTCAAACTTCATCATTTTGGTCAACATCAAGATTTTGAAGTCACATTCATCATTTGATCAAGGGTTGATCATGATTCATCAAGAAAACTCAAGATTTGATAAAAAGTCAAAGTTTCCAAATTAGGGTTTCTTGACAAAAAAGTCAACAGAACTTTGACCAGGCATAACTTTCACATACTGTATCAGAAATTTTTCCACCAAATGCTCATTTTAAAGAGAATTCAATTCTCTACAACTCCATGTCTCACAAGATTTGGCCAAAAATGCTTCATTTTAGAGTTATGGATCAAGACTTATAGGTCCTCCTAAAAGTCAACAAAAAGTCATCTTTTTACATAGGAGTGTTTAGAGGACATCTTGAGCTTTCTAAAAAGTCCAAGAACACTTCAAAATGTTTAAAATTGAGCAAGATACAAGTTGTGCAAGTTTGGAATTTTTGGAGAAGTGCTTGAAGAGAAATACTTAGTTGTAAGTGGGAGAACTGACTTGTTTGTTTTGCATTTTATCGCAAATGTTGCGGATATCAAGAGTCGCCACCGACTTTTCTTTTATCCAATAAAGGAAAGGCAAAAAGAACAGGAAAAGACCTTCGTTAGATTCTGAGTACAGGAGACAATTATGAAAAGGGGAGGTATTAGCACCCTTTCCATATGTAGTTAGTTATCTACGGGCTCTTAGTTGCTTAGCTCACTTTGAAAAATTTATTTCTATGTGTGTGGTTTGAAAAGTATTTGAAAAGTATTTCACTTTAACTTCATAATGATTCTCGTTGGAATGTATACGAAGTGTTCGGAAATATTTCGTTTGGAAAATATTTAACTTTGTAATGATTCTCGTCGGAATGTATACAAAGTGTTTGTATGAAAAGTATTTTGAAAATAGTGTGAGGTGTGAAAAGTATTTGTTGATTGGAGCAAGCAATATAGTCTTATTTACCTACTCAAATTGGTTGTTTTTTTGCTATTTTCATTCTCCCTTAGGATAAGGCTATCCATACCATTAGTTGGTAGGTAACTTTATACGTTGGATGTGAAGGGACAATCGAAGGGTCATCGTATTGTTATAGAAGGCAACATGTAAGGATACCTTAGCAATTTCGTAGGGACGATCATCACTTATTCGTAGGCAACTATCGAGGGAAGAGATCATATAATAGGTAACATTGAGGGTCATCGAGGGACTATGATCTTTATATCGAAGGGACTATGATGATGTTATTTGTAAGAATCTTTGCTAATGGTATCCCTACGTTCGAGGGATATGACCATTATATTCGAAAGGCAACAAGAGAGTATACCCTAAGGGGGTGCAAGTGTGAAAGAGTGTGTTCAATTCAAATATATTTGTCTTGAGTTAGGGTGATCTAAGGGTTGATTTTATCTTGCCATACAAACCCTAGTTACTATACAATTAAGCAGTTAATATGTACATAAAAGTAAAGTGCGGAATGTAAAAGTGCATAAAGTAAATGTCCTACGTATTACATGGCTTTGGGGCAGTTACATAATATAGGTGCGGAAAGTAAAGGCAGAAAGTTTAAATCTACGCCATTACAAAAATGTGCTTGCGACCTATGCATCGATTTCTAGTAATAGTAAACAAATAATCAGAATAATAAGAAAAATGTTAGTGAAAATGTTTAAGGTTAGTAGAAAACCTAATTTAAATAAGAAAAAATATTTTTGGATTTTTTGAGATTGATTTTAATTAGGAAAATCAATTAAAAGTTAATTTTAATGGTTAATTAACAATTATTAAAATAAAAGAAAAATAAAATATATATTTTTTATGTCAAAAATAAAATATATATTTTTCTAACCTAATTCTGAAAATAAAATATTTTTTTTGTGATTTTTTATGTATTTTAAAAAATATTTTAAAAGAAATTAGTTAAAAAAAGAAAATTAAAAAGAAAATTAAAAAAATAAGAAAATAGGGTTAGAAAACCAAATGCCAAAAAATAAGTTGGGGGCGCTGGGGTTCGAACCCCTAACCTTGGGGTGAAAGGCAAAATGCCCTGCCATCTGAGCTGGATGTTCTAGCACTTTAAATAATGGAACGATATGATAAAATATGAAAAATAATTGTTATTTTAAAAATTCAAACAAAACGCGCCAAGGGTCATGTTCTTCGTTTTTCTGAACTAGGGTTTTACCTACAGTTTTTGTTCGTAGCTAAAGCCTATAGTCACGGTTTCGTTCGTCACTATATCACCCACAAAATCAAATCATTCACAATATGCAATATAAATTAGTTGTGAGGGTATGAATTGATTGGAAAACATCATCTGAACATGATTGTGCCATCGATTTGGTCTAATTTTGCTTCTAATCAAAGTTCCTAAAAGCTCAAACAATCCGGATAAACTTGCAAACAGCATCACAAACACAAATATGCAATCGAATTAAGTTAAATATGCATGAATCAATGAAATTGAATTTAAAATTTGAAGAGGAAACCTTTCTTTAGGGTCTAGAAACCTTGTGAATATATAGAGGACTCAATTAGGTCAAGAATTGTGTCAAGAATATATTGCATTCAATGAGAAAATATTTGATTTGGAATTGCACCAAATATTGCCTTTTTTGGATTCAATCTCATTCAATTCCTTACCAATCCAATATATTTCGAAATTGACAGCAATTTTGACTTGCTTGGACCTCAAGAATGACAATATCCAGCCTTGCATCAATTGATTTGTTTTTTAGTATTTTATTTTAATTAAAATTGGATTTAAATGAATAAAACCCAAAATAAATAAAATAAAATAAAGGAGGCGTGCAATTGGTCTTGGAGGTCATGGATAATCTTAAGAACAAGTTTGGATCACAAAACTTAGGCCCATTTGAAAAAAAAATTGAATTTGCTAAGTATTTCTCTTCATGCACTTTTTCCAAAGTGCCAAACTTGCACTACTTCTATCTTGCTCAATTTTCAACATTTTAAAGTGTTCTTGGACTTTTTAGAAAGATCAAGATGTCCTGTAAACACTCTTTTTCGTTTCATCTTCATTGAAGTTTCCAAGTTCATGTACACTTCTTTGCAAAAAGATGACTTTTTGTTGACTTTTAGAAGGACCTATAATGTCTTGATCCATAACTCTCAAATGAAGCATTTTTGGCCAAAGCTTGTGAGGCACAAAGTTATCTTCAAAATGAGCTTTAGTGAAAAAAGTTCTGATAAAGTATGTGAAAGTTATGCCTGGTCAAAGTTCTGTTGACTTTATGTCCAAAAACCCTAATTTGGAAACTTTGACTTTTGATCAAATCTTGAGTTTTCTTGATGAATCATGATCAAACCTTGATCAAATGATGAATGTGACTTCAAAATCTTGATGTTGACCAAAAATGATGAAGTTTGACTTAATGTTGACCACAATTGACTTTTTGTCAAATACAATTGATTTTCAACCATCTGAGCAATTGACTAAGCAAACTTGAGCTGTGAGGCTTGAAAATTGACATGGTGATACCTTGAGACATATGAGGAGGTATTATGACCACTTGAGGCATTAGAACTCGTCTTTGACTTGAAAAAATCAAAACCCTAGTTGTGGGTTGATTGCTTAGGAGTGAGTTCAACTGGTCAATCCTTGAGAAATTCTTGAGTATGGAGATGTGGAGTGTCTTGAGAAATAGGAGGGAAAATTTTGGGGTATAACAGTTGCCCCTGTTAAATCTTCTTGGACATGAAGGGTTAGATTGGTATGCTTGCCTTTCGTGACCTAAAGGTAGAAGATGATTGAACACTCGAGTACACCTAAAAATTTGCACTCGCTGACGTATGGAATGAGATAGTCAGTTGACGATGTACTGGAATAGGCTTATAGATGCCATTTGGTGAGGCTAATTCTAGGGAGTGAGTCGTATGTTAGACTCCATGCTTGTCTTTTAATGAAGTTACTAGTATACATTGATTTTCACCAGATATGTAGCATTCTATAAGCGGAGAGATATTGACGTGTAGTTAGAGATGGGCTTAAAGATGCCATCTGGAGTAAGAGAGAGCCAAGATAAACCTTCGTCTTGGCTGTATCTGAAATGAGTATTCTTCAGGTTGTAGATAGCTTTTCCATCTTGTTTCGAGTATTAATCTGTATCCTGATGTCTCTTGATAAACTTGTTTAGTCGTTCAGATAGTTTTCCTGTCTTGTTTCGAGTATTAATCTTTGACCTTCTGTCTGGAAAATAACTTTCACCTGTTGGGGAAATTTAACTTGAAAGGATATGATTAGTTCTATGCAGATTATGATGCATGCGAGTATATGATAATGCTCGTGTATGATATATGCACATGTTATGACTTTTATGAATAATGTATGAATGTAGATGTTGTGGTATTTCAAAATATATCCATCTTGAAGAAGATAGGAACATTCTATTGGGGATCTTTGATTTCTGCTTAGGGATGAGGATCATGACTGAGGATCAAAAGAGATGTAGATTCCTCCGATGCACTATCTAACCAAGTTTCGAGTCTGGATATTGATGTTGTTGGGGAATGGTAACCTTGAGAGATACTTAGTTGGGGATGAACATCTCATGTATGAATCTTGTTTGGGAATGATGTGTTCTTGTATAACCTATTACTGCTCAGGGACTGACATAATAAGTTGATTGATTGTGGGTTACTGCTCGGGGACCAATGTAACAAGATTGACGTTCACTGCGCGAGGACTGACGTGACAATGTAGATGATAACTGCTTGGGGACTAATGTGATGAGTTGAGAATATAGATAATCACTACATGGGGGCTGACGTGATAATGTTGTAGATGATCACTGCATGGGGACTGACATGATGATGTTGATAGGATCACTGCTCGAGGACTAATGTGATGAAGTTTATAGGATCACGACTCAGGGACTAATGTGATGAAGTTGATAGGACCACTGCTCGGGGACTAATGTGATGATGTTGATAAGATCACTGCTCGGGGACTTATGTGATGATGTTGATAGGATCGCTGCTCGGGGACTAGTGATGAAAAGAAACGTTGGACAATATTGAAAGGAGATGATAGAGTAGTAGTCTTATTGGGATTTTTTCTCTTCTGAGGGAGCGATGGTTCTGTGGGGACTGTGGATATTATTCTTGTGGGAATATACCTTTGTGAAAATGACTTTGTGGGGATATATTGGTGACTTTGGTTGTCATCTTAATTCCTAGAGTCCGTAGTAATTATTGATTCTATCGCTTTTCGTGTGTTTATGAACAAATATTTATTGTCAGATGCATATAATCATTCAAAGCAATCATTGGACTTATGCAAACAAAACAGATAAAAGTAAAAGTTTGGAATTGGAAAAGGAGAATTGTATTAATTCTGAAAAGGGGCCTATAGACAGGCAGTTCATATATAGAGAGACAAATATCATAGTAAGAGGAAATTGTCAGAAACATTTGGAAAATGGTAAAAACTATGTGGAAACAATCTCATCGAGTTTCAACTCTGCTATTGCTCATATATTTTGACTATCTCATCTCCTTGCTATCAGAAGAAAGTGATTGGGTTGATCCGTGCCATTTGAATCTTGAATCTTGATAGTTATGTAGTCTGTAAGTAGATGATCTCGTCGAGACATAGTCGTACACTTTAATCCCTAACTTTTGCCTAGACCTCCCTTTCTGGTTTCCAGTCTAGCGGGATACCCTTTTTTTGCCCAACCCTCCTTTGCAGGTTTTCGACTTACCGGGTGTACATTTTTTATATATGTCCCAAACTTTTGCCCGAAACATCTTTTGGTTCGCCAGGACGCCCTTATTTTTTCCTAGGCCAGTCAACCTAGCAAGTCTCGTTTATGCGTAGTATTTTTTGACTATGTCTGTGTTCACAGGGTGTGGGAAGTCTTCTCCATCCATAATGATCAATATCATGGCTCCTTCGAAAAATACTCTCTTGACCACAAATGGTCCCTCATAGGTGGGAGTCCATTTGCCCCTGGGATCTCCCTGTGGTAGGATGATGTGCTTGACTACTAGATTTCCAACTTGGTACACTTGGTGCTTGACTTTCTTATTGAAGGCTTTGATCATTAGTTTCTAGGATATGTGTCCATGGCAGATGGCTGCGAGTCGTTTCTCATCAATCAAGTTAATCTGGTCAAGTTGAGTTTGGACCCATTCATCTTTGTCTAATTCTGTGTCCCTGAGTACTCTAAATAATGGTATTTGAACCTCGATAGGTCGAACTGCTTCCATACCAAATACGAGAGAGAAGGGGGTTGCCCCCGTAGATGTTCGTACTGAAGTGCGATAACCGTGGAGAGCAAATGGCAACATCTCATGCCAATCTTTATAGGTCATTGTCATCTTTTGTATAATCTTCTTAAGATTCTTGTTGGCGGCTTCTAATGCGCCATTCATCTTTGGCCGGTATGGAGAACAATTGTGATGCTTAATCTTTAACTACGTGCAGAGTTTGGTGTTCATCTTGTTGTCGAGATTGGTACCATTGTCTGTGATAATCCTTTCGGGGATGCCGTATCGGCAGATGAGATTATGTTTGATGAATTGAGTCACAACATTCTTGGTAACAAATGCGTACGAGGCTGCTTCTACCCACTTGGTAAAATAATCGATAGCAACAAGGATGAAACGATGTCCATTAGAAGTGGTAGATTTGATTTCTCCAATCATGTCAATACCACACATTGCGAAAGGCCGCGAGGCGGTCAGAACATTCAATGGAACTAGAGGTATGTGTATTGTGTTTGCGTATATCTGACATTTGTTACAAGATTGAGCATAGCGATAACAATAAGCTTCCATAGTAGAAAAATAGTAACCTGCTCTCAGAATCTTCTTAGCCATTGTATGCCCACTGGAGTGAGTACCAAATGCGCCTTCATGTAACTCTTTCATAATTTTTTCGGCAGTCTTCTGATCTACACATCAGAGTAAGGCCAAGTCATGATTGCATTTTTGTAAGATGCCGTTACTAATAAAGAACTTGGCGACGAACCTCCTTAGGAACTTCTTGTCATTGACAGATGCTCCTTCAGGGTATTCTTGATCCTCGAGATACCTCTTCACTTCGTAGAACCAAGATTACTCTTCTATTCCTTCGATTTCAAGTTTGCAACAGTATGCTGGTTCGTCTAGTCTTTCAATCGTAATCTAAGGAGCTTTGTTGTCCCATCTGACTTTGAACATAGATGACATGGTAGCTAACGCGTCTGCCAACTGATTCTCTTCTCGTGGGATATGCTCGAAAGTGATTTCTTCGAAGTAGCTGGAGGATCTTGAAGGAAGAGTTAGGGTTTGATCTTGTTCAATTGATATCAGCTGAGAGAAATAAAGTTTGTAGCAAATTGGTAGACAGTATGCTGGTTCGTCTAGTCTTTCAATCGTAATCTAAGGAGCTTTGTTGTCCCATCTGACTTTGAACATAGATGACATGGTAGCTAACGCGTCTGCCAACTGATTCTCTTCTCGTGGGATATGCTCGAAAGTGATTTCTTCGAAGTAGCTGGAGGATCTTGAAGGAAGAGTTAGGGTTTGATCTTGTTCAATTGATATCAGCTGAGAGAAATAAAGTTTGTAGCAAATTGGTAGAGATTTCAAGTATCGCTAACCGGAGGTGAACTCGAAGAGATCGAAGCTTGGTTTAGCTCGAACCAAGGATTGTGAAGAAGATAGGTTCATCATCATCAATTAAATTGTGTGAAAAGGGAACTATTTCTTCACTTGTTACAATTTGCAATTTTATGAAAAACTTCTCAACTCTAGATATTAGAGTTGGTGGCAGACGTACACCACGCGAGGACGAAATGTGGAATTTCCTTAACAAACTCTCGTGTTCTTTTTCGCATTTAATTTCATTACTTAATTGATCATATTTGTTGATTTCAAATTATCAAACTTGTATAAACTAAATTGGTGTTGTGTCAAAGTTTAACTAAAACACTCGTAACGCTCCATTTGATCGTTACGTGACAATTTTGGACGACAAAAATTAGTTAATGCAACACTTGTAAACTTTGCTTACAAAGTGTTTGATAATTTGTCTCACTTATATTGTGATCAAGCTTTTTTTCTTACTATTCGCATTGGAAGTATTTGATACTCAAGGTGAAAGCTAAGACGATTAATAAAGTGTAATCAAAGTGCTTATTCAAAACATTTTTTCTCACTTTATCTTAACGGTTTGCATATCTGATCTTTCCAATAGAGGATCGTTTAGACGATTGAAAATCCAGGAGACATTTGTGAAAACATTTTAAACGCTTAAATTTTTTAAAACCCGATCTATTCAACCCCCCTTTTAGATTGAGCACATCATCTAACAAGTGGTATCACGAGCGCCAGTTTATCTAGTGCTTCCCAATATTACTTTGTAGAAAATGGAGAACGATCCAAAAGGGGCTTATACAAGAGCTCCGGTTTTCAATGGTGAAAACTATAGCTATTAGAAAGATTGTATGCGTGTTCATATCACATCTATTGATAGAAAGATATGGAAAGTTATCGAAAATGGTCCTATGGCAATAACCATGACCAACAAAGATAATGTTACCATACCTAAATCGGAAGCACTATGGGATGAAAATGATGAGAAAAATTATGCCTATGATTGGAAGGGTAGGAACATGCTTATAGCTGCATTAGGTGTTTATGAGTACTTTTGAGTATCTCATCGCACCACAGTCAAAGCCATGTGGGATGCGCTACAAATTTCCCATGAAGGCACGAATGATGTGAAACTTGCTAGAATCAACACTTTGACTCAAGAATTTGATCTCTTTCACATGAAGCATGGTGAAACCATTGCGGATATACAAAAGAGATTTTCTCACATTATTAATCGCTTACACACTCTTGCTCATGTTACTCCCAATGCAGTTGCTACTAACAAAGTCTTAAGATGTCTTAACAGGGAATGGCAACCAAAAGTCACCGCTATCAAAGAAGCAAATGACCTAGCCACTCTCGACATCACAACACTATCTGGCACGCTTCAAGAACATGAACAAGAGCTCACAAATCTCAACAAGCACGAAAAGAAAGAAAGAAAGAAAGGAAAAGAAAAAAGATACGGAAAGGAAGTCTATCTCATTGAAGGCTTCAAGCTCAAAGTCTTCCACCAATAACTCATGTGTTAGTGAGTCTAGTGATGATGATGAGAGCTCAAGTGGAGACATGGGGCTGTTTATGAGAAAATATCACAGATATCTTCGAAAGAATGAAGTACAACACTCGGATAAAAATCTCGTCAACTATAGGCAACAATCAAAGACATCTAAGCAAGATTATGACAAGAAATCAAAATCAAGAGGATCGTGCTTCAATTGTGGGAAACCTAGACACTATAAACAGATTGTCCTCTTCTCAAAAGAGACAACGGAAAAGACAAATTTTAAAGAAGATCTAACAAAGCTAGAAGAGCCTACATCGCATAGGAAAGCGATAGTGAAGAATCCAACAAGAGTGACCCTAGCAATGAAGAAGAAACTGTCAACTTTTGTCTTATGGCCCATTAAGGAAAGAAGAAAAAGGTAAAACGTTCTAAGTATGATCATAGTGATAAAATGTCTCATTTAGAATTACAAAAAGCATTTGACACTCTACATCATGAGGCTAGTGAGGATTTCAAGAGACTAGCCTCAAATAAGAAAATACTTTCATACCTTGCGCATAAAGTTTCCGAATCTAATAAGGAACTTGAAGCTCTTAAGGAATCTATGATTGAGAAGGTCAAATGTGATAACAAAGATGATAAGATGTCTTAGTATAATTGGCTCGAATGTGAAACTTGTCTTAGATCAATCCTTATCAAAAATACTCTTATGAAATTATAGATCAATCTAGCAAATGCAATTATTCCAACACTTTGACTTGTCTATATTGTTGCAAAAATGGACATACCATTAAAAAATGTCACTTTAGGAGATTTCTAGTTCCTAATGCATTTTCCAATGGTTTCCTAAATACAACTTATGTACAAATCACACACAAGGACCCAATAAAAATTGGGTACCTACTTCCCTTTTTTAAATTCGCAGGTGGAATGTCTTGAGACTATCGAGAGAAGATGGTTCCTCGATAGTGGGTGCTCAAGACATATGACATGTGACATATCTCTATTCTTTGACTTTTTGGATAAGAAGAAATGATTTGTTACATATGGTGACAACAACAAGGGAGAAATACTGGGTAAAGGTAGTGTAGGTAATCCCTCTTTTACTTCTATCTCTGACGTCCTTTTAGTTGATGGTCTTAAACACAATCTCATTAGCATTAGTCAATTATGCGACAAAGGATATAATGTCTCATTTTCTAAATATTGTTGCATTATTGAACACAATATAAATAAATAGGATGTGTTCAAAGGCCTGAGGGTTAATATACATGCTAGACTTGAATGAAGTTTCCGTGAAAGGTGCCAAATGCCTAATCTCCTTAAATGAAAATTCTTGGCTTTGGCATAGACGTCTAGCTCACCTAAACTATGATTTGTTAAATAAAGTTGTTTCAAAAAATTTAGTAGTCGGATTACCTTTATCAAAATTTTCCAAAGATCATTTATGTGATGCGTGCCAAATGGGAAAGCAAACAAGAATCTCGTCTAAATCTAAAAACATTGTTTCCACAACGAGACCTCTTGAACTTCTCCATATGGACCTCTTTGGACCCTCTACGATTAAGAGTCCAGACGGAAACTATTATGGATTTTTCATTGTTGACGACTACTCTAGATTTTGTTGGACACTTTTCTTAGCAAATAAGAGCGATACCTTTCCGGCATTCGAAAAATTTGCTAAACAAATTAAATGCAAACATTATCACTATCCGTAGCGATCAAGGAGGAGAATTTGAAAATGATTTGTTTAACAAGTTATGTGCCAAGCACGGAATTGATCATAATTTTTCTGCATCATGCACTCCTCAATAAAATGGAGTTGTGGAGCGTAAAAATCGCGTTTTAGAAGAATTAGGAAGAACTATGATCAATGAAAACCATCTTCCTAAATACTTTTGGGCCGATGCCATTAACACGGCTTGTTATGTTTTGAATAGAGTCCTAATACGTCCTATTCTGAACAAAACTCCATATGAACTTTTGAAAGGAAGAAAACTAAACATTTCTCATCTTCGTGTGTTCGGATTAAATGTTTTGTATTAAATAATGGAAAGGAAAATCTAGGTAAAGCTTATAGAGTATCTTTCTTGGATACTCTCTTTTTAGTAAAGCTTATAGAGTATAAAATAAAAGGTTACATATTGTTGAAGAGTCTGTGTATGTTTCCTTTGATGAATCCTATCCGAAAGATGTCGAAAAGGGTAGTTTGTTTAATGGTGCAGGTGTATCTTCGGATAGCATACTAAAAGATCCCAAAAGGACTCTAAATATACTAATAACGAGAAGGATTTGGATCAAGTATCCGAGGAAAGAGGGGAGGATCATTCAATTAATAAAGATGATCTTCCTTTGGAATGGAAAACCTGAAAGGATCATCCCATCGACAACATCCTTGGAGACATATCAAAGGAAGTTACCACTCGCTCTAAGATAAGTAACTTTTGTTATCATTTCGCTTTCATCTAACAAATTGAGCCTAAAAATTCTAAAGAGGCATTACTCGATGAACATTGGTTTTTAGCTATGCAAGAGGAACTTAATCACTTTAAGAGAAATGAGGTTTGGGACCTTGTCCCGCCTCCGCGAGATCATCGAGTCATTGGCACTAAATGAGTCTTTAGGAACAAACTTGACGAAAATTGAATAATAACTCGCAACAAGGCCCGTCTTGTTGCCCGGTATAACCAAGAGGAAGGCATAGATTATGAGGAAACTTATGCTCCGGTGGCCCGACTTGAGGCTATACGCCTTTTACTTGCTTATGCATGCTCACAAAATTTTAAATTGTTCCAAATGGACGTAAAGAGTGCTTTCCTTAATGGATACATTAATAAGGAAGTCTATGTGTCTCAACCCCCTGGTTTTTAGAACTTTGAGAATCCTAATTATGTTTATAAACTTAAGCGTGAGCTATACGGTCTTAAAGAAGCTCCCAGAGCTTGGTACAAACGTCTTAGCAAATTCTTATTAGATCAAGGATTCTCAAGAGGTAAGGTTGACACAACCCTTTTTATTAAACGTTCAGGAAAACACTCCATTCTTGTCAAGTCTATGTAGATGATATTATTTTTGGTTCCACTAATGTATCCTTGGTCAAGGAGTTTCTAAGCTTATGTAGAGAGAATTTGAAATGAGTATGATGGAAGAGTTAAACTACTTCCTTGGACTTCAAATAAAGCAATTAACCGAAGGAACCTTCGTAAGCCAAACAAAGTATTGTCTTGATTTTATTAAACACTTTGACATGGCTAACTCAAAGGCAATTGACACCCCTATGCCTATTGCGGTAACTTTAGACCACGATGAAAATGCTAAGTTCGTTGACACAAAGCGGTATAGAGGTATGATTGGGTCCCTTCTTTATTTGACTGCCTCTTGTTCGAATATCATGTTTAGTGTTTTCATGTGTGCCTGGTATCAATCATATCCCAAGGAATCACATTTAAAAGCTGTTAAGCGAATATTTAGGTATCTTTGTGGTACACCTAAGTATGGGCTTTGATTTTCCAAGGGAAGTGATTGTTCCTTGGTTGGATACTCCGACTTTAATTTTTCCGGTTGCAAATCGGATAGGAAAAAGCACGAGTGGTACTTGTCACTTCTTTTCAAACTCTTTGGTAAGTTGGCATAGCAAAAAGCAAGTTTCCGTTGCCTTGTCGACCGCCAAAGCGAAATATGTCGCATCCAGTAATTGTTGTGCCCAAATTTTGTGGCTAAAGCAACAAATACTCGACTACAATGTCCATCTTGGTCGCATATCCATTTTATGTGACAATACTAGTGCTATCAATCTAACTAAGAATTCAGTCTTACACTCTCGCACAAAACATATCAAAATAAGACACCACTTCCTTAGAGATCATGTGGAAAAAGGCGAGGTAGTTTTTGAGCATGTTGATAGCAAAAATCAACTTGCGGATATTTTTACTAAGTCGCTTGCAACTGAGCCTTTCTTCCATATCCGAAGGGAACTCGGTGTTTTTGATATCTCGGATCGTTTGCATCTCAATTTAGGTGCATGCTCTAATGATTATTAATTATTACCTTCTTTCACTATTCATTTTGTGCTAGTTGTAGTATAAGTCTCATGACAATTCCGTATGAAGGTAGTTTCTCTCTAACTCTTAAATACTCTTTTGCCCATACTTATATGTTTACTTGCTATGTGTCATACCCCAATTTTTGACCTAAGATACCACATCATATCATTCACATATGCATCATTGCATCACTAACAGTTTCAGAACAAGATATATCGTGTGTGTGCTCTTGAAGCCAAATTAGGGTTTTAATCAAAATTTTCATCTGTTCAACATGTGATCAATTAGGGTTTGAGTCTCCACTCACCTAAATTGATCTATCTTCATCATTCATCAACATTTGATCTTCAAATTCCCAACATTTTCTCATGATCTACCTTGAATCGACCAATTAGGGTTTGATCGAGGATGGTGAATCATTGACTTTTTTGCTCAATGAATGACCTATTTGCTTGGAGATTGATCTTAACATCATCAATTCAACATTTTGACCTAATTTCTTGGTTCGAAACATTCCAAAAGTCATGATTGATCATTAGACAAATTTTGAATCATCTGATGAAAATTCAACTATTAAAAAAAAGTCAAACTTTGACTTTTGGTCAACTTTTTCAAATCCAAATTTTTTCAATCATGAAATAATTTCAAATTATCCATCATGATCATAAAAAATTAAAATATGTGAAAAAGTCAACAAAAAGTCAAGATTGAAAATTTTTCTAACACTTAGAAAATTTTTCAAGTGTTAAAAAAATGGTTTTTCATCACTTTCATGGCCATTTTTCACCTAGATCCATTTTGATTCAAGAAACACTCAAAACATGAAAGTTGTAGATTTTGTTACAAGATTTCCAAAATGTCCAAGAACTTGAAAAAACACTTTGTGTAGTTAGGGTTTTGAAATTGCAACTTAGAGCTCCATTACCATATTTAACAAGTCATTTTTCAAGTTTATAGGTCATTTTTCACAAATTCTTCCTTCTAGAAGCCTTGTCATCAAATTAGATAGAATTTGAGAGATAAAAATACGATGAGAATGATTAATAGGAGGTTAAGATCAAGTTAAAATTTTAACAATGGTTTAAAGAATATTCCATGTGCATTTATGGAAAAAAATGTCTTTCTTGCCCTTTAAGGCAAGTTGTTAAATTTCAAGCCAATCCTTGCCATTCTTTGCTAAACTTCCTTGAATATAAATAGAGGTCTCTACTGAAGGCTTGGAAAAACACTTAGAAGGGGGTTGAATAAGTTTTTCTTACGTTTTTGACTCTTTAACCCAAACAATAAATAAAATACTCACGTATTTTTATCCTGGTTCGTTTGACACTCAAACTACTCTAGTCCACCTGCCAAGGTGATTTCTCCTCTCTCAAAGAGGACTTAATCCATTATAATCAAATATTACAGAATGCACTACCCAACAGGTGTGAATAACTTCCTCTAAGACTCACTAGTCCTAGCCCTCTCAAGAACACTGACCCAACTGGTCTTTCTCAAGGAACAAACCGCACAACCATCGTTGTGACTAACACCTCTAAGACTCAACTAGTCCTATCCCTCTCAAGAATTCTGACCCAAATTGGTCTTCTCAAGGAACAACTATCAGAATGCTAGATTCTGACTGACTGTGTACAAAAGTGCTTCTAGAAAAGTTGTTCTTCACTAAGTGAAGTTTACACAAAAAATTAAGCTCAATGAATAGTAAACTACTTTATAAAAATGACTTTTTATTTGGCAATGTGAGTTTACTTAGAACAAATTTCTGTAGGTTGCTAGAAGATGTTTGTTGAAATTTCTTGTGAAAAATAATGTTATTCTTCAGATAGCGTGAGTTGTTGTGTAGTTGTTCTCTTTCTTCTTTGAAAATGAATCATTAAATAAGCTTCCAGAATCTCACCGTTGGTGGTAGTGTGCATTGAATTATGGAAAGTGTAATAATGACTTTACTGTAGCCTTTCACGCGTTTTTACTCAGCTTCCATCTTCACGTGATTTTGCTTTGTTGAATAATCCTTGGAAGTTAAACTAATCAAGTATTTTGTCTTCTTCTTCGCTCATGTTAATGTTACTGGCAGTTTTTGTCTTTTAGAAGATAACGTTCATATTCAAAAGATCTTCTAAATATTTGCTCATCAGAACTTCTGTTGGTGCTTCCATCAGAAGTTTATTTTACTATCGAGAAGTTGCTATTCTTATACATCGGAAGTTGCGATATTCTTGCTTCTATCAGAAGTTGCGTTGTTCTTGCTTCTATTAGAAGTTGCACCGTGCTTGCTTCTATCAGAAGTTGCACTATACTTGCTTCTATCGAGCTACTTTTTTACGTGTTGCTTGCTACCTTCTTCTTGCTTTTGTGTTGTGCTTGCTTCTGCTTGTGTTGTGCTTATACCATCTTGTGCTTATACTTACGTGTTGTGCTTTCTTCTCCTACGTCTGTGCTTGCTTACGTGCTATGCTTGCATCTTGTGCTAGCTTCTATACGTGTTGTGCTAGCTTCTGTGTTGTACTAGCTTCTGTATTGTGCTTGCTTGACCAGAAGTTCAATTCTCATTAGAACTTCTAATACTTCATCTTCTATTCAAAATATATTGTTGGTGCCTTTTCATCAGAGGTTGCGTTTTGCTAGCTTCCATCAGAAATTGTATTTTATTCTTTACTTCAGAAGCTTTCTAGCTAGCGTGTCTTCCAGAAGTTCTCGCTCAGAACTTCTAAGGCGTGTTTCTGTTAGCAGCGTGTTTTGTCTTATTCAAACTTCTATAACGTGTTTCTTTCAGCAATTCCTTTTAGCGTGCTTTGTCCAGAAGTTGTGCTCTCATTAGAACTTCTAATACTTTAACTTCTGCTCAGTATGATATTTTCCATTTTTGCACTAGAGTCAGAACACCTTCTGAAATAAAACATTGTACACGTCAGAGTATCATATTCAATTATACAAACTTTATTTTATTCATACAAAATTTATTTTGTTTGTTATCATCAAAACTTTTAATATATTATTAGAAATAAATTTTGTTCTAACAAATATCATATTCATTCATGCAAAATTTATTTCATTCATACAAAATTTATTTTGCTTGTTATCATCAAAACGTTGAATATATTATTAGAAATAAATTTTGTTCTAACAAATACCATATTCATTCATACAAAATTTATTTCATTCATACAAAATTTATTTTGCTTGTTATCATCAAAACATTGATATATTATTAGAAACAAACTTTGTTCTAACAATCTCCCCCTTTTTGATGATGACAAAACTATCTAGATTTTGATTTAAGAAATTTTGTATTAGTAAAATATATCTCCCCCTGAGATTAATAATCTCCCCCTGAAATTAATAGTCTCCCCTGAACTAAATATTGAAAAGAAAAAGTTGCAAGGTAGAACTTCCCTAAGTTTTTCTTTTCTTCCAGAGTTTGCTTTTCAGAGTTTGAGCTTCTAGAGTTGCTTTCAGAGTTTTCAGCTTCTAGAGTTTACTTTATCATAGTTTGCTTTCAATATCACTTAGAAGCAAAAGTGTACACTTGGATATTTTGTTAGAAATGTTTGACATATTGTTCCAGCAACATGTTATAGTGAATTAGTTCAAAACTCGGTTTTCTCCCCCTTTTTGTCATAATCAAAAATTCATTTTTTTTAAAATAAAAATGTAGAGTGAAACGAAATTCTGATGACTTTAAAAATTATATTCTGAAGACCAAAATATTTAAAGATTTAATAGCAAAGTAGTCATCACTCATAAGTAGCTTATGACACTGAAGGGATTTCTTGAGATTTGAAAAAATATCAACAGTTACTAAGAAACTTCTTATCAATAGCTAACACGCATGTTTAAGTAACCTATCAGAAGCTTCTGAACACGTGTTCAACTTCTGGGTTATAGCGTTACAGCTGTTTTACTTTAATGAACTTCTGACCATAATCAGAACTTGAAACGTTTGAGGATTTCAGAACTTGATATGGTTTCTAACTTAACTTCTCTTCTCACTTCTGAAGAGTTAATTAATTAGATGTTCATTTAACACAAAACTTCTGACTAAAATTAATATTGAACAGAATTTCATTCAGGGCAATTTTCCATACTCAAAATTTTCAAAATAAATTTAAATCTATCTTTAGAAAGTGGTTTTGTGAAAATGTCAGCCCATTGATGGTCTGTATCAGCAAAGTTTAAATTTAAAATTCCTTTTTGAATATAGTCCCTAATGAAATGATGTTTAATTTCAATATGTTTTGCCTTTGAGTGTAAAATAGGATTTTTGGAAAGGCAAATAGCAGAAGTACTGTCACATAAGATAGGAATCTTACTCTCATACAGTTGATAATCTTCTAATTTACTCTTCATCCAGAGCATCTGGATACCGCAGCCAGCAGCAACAACGTATTCTGCTTCTGTTGTTGATAGTGCTATAGTGGCTTGCTTTTTGTTGTACCATGATATCAAGTTGTTGCCCAGAAATTGACAACTTCTAGAAGTGCTTTGACGTTCCACTCTCATCTTTTCTATAATGACATATTCTGGATGAACTGAAATGATTCTTGGATATTTTTTGTGAAAGGTCTCTTCAGAGGTTCTGACGTTGTTCAGATTTCTTCAATACCCAGAACTTCTGACTGGTCCTTCTATTTTGAATCTTCAGAAGTTGGCATGTGAACTTCTAAGTTTGTACTCTATGCTTTTCCGTCAGAATTTGGCAATGGAACTTCTGTACCTGCATTATTTTCAACTTGCTTTGGCATTTGCTAGCCAAGATTTTAATAAAATTTGTTCTAACAATTCTTCTTACTTCTGAAGAGATGTTAATTTGAACATTCATATAAAAATATGTATTATAACAGAAGATAAGAAGTCTTACACTCATACAGAAGATAATCTTCTGGTTGAATTATTTTATATCCAGAGCTTCTATAAAAGCAACTTCTGAGATGTACTCTTATATTGTTTCTTCAGAAGTTGACAACTAGACTTCTGTTCAATTTTCAAAGTTCCAGAGTTTTTGAAAATTATGCAACTTCTGTGTGAACTTCTATTCTGTTTCTTCAGAGGTTGACTACTGTACCATTTGCCATAGTTCCAGAGCCTCTGACTATTCCCTTCTGGTTTCCTTTAAGTTCCAGAACTTGGAACATAAACCTTTTTCCCATCATGTCTAGCTAGCATCCAGAATCCAGGTGTCAAGGTTGGTGTTTCAACGTCACCTTTTAGAATATCTGCAACATAGATAATTTTTTCTTTTGGTACCCATATCTTTTTGGGTCCTTTCTGGTTAGTGTTCCAGAAGTTCTGTTTGAACTCTGGTTTAACATAATACCTTTCAGAGTGTGATGTGTATTTGTGTGTGTGACCATTGTTCCAGAAGTCCTGTTTAAACTTTGGTTTAACATTAAAATATTTAGAGCATGACGTGTATTTAATGCCATGTGTGTGACCATACTTAAATTCTTTGTGTAATGGTTTGTATGTGATTTTCATCTCATCAACACATTTTGATTTATAAATTTATTTCCCTCTGGGAGCTTTATATCCTAAACCATAATTGTTTCTAGAAACTCCATAAATCATAGAAGCCATCTTGCTTCTGTCTATGCTACTAGCTAAAAACTTCTAAAAACTGTAGTCATATTCTTTCAAAATATTTTTTGAACTTGAAGCATCTTCTGAGTTGGGATTTTTTTGAGAATTTTGAAAATCATTTTTAAGTTTAATATTATTTTCTTTCAGCTCAGAATTTTCTAACTTAAGTTGCTCAATTTTAGATACAAGATTCTTTCTGAGTTTCTTGTATTTAATTTTGAGTTGACTATAATTTTCCGGAAGTTCTGACAGACTATCTTCTAACTCAATTCTAGTAAGTTCAGAAAAATACCTCTTCTGACTCAGAGTTAGAGGCAGAGTCATCTACTGTAGTTGCCATGAAAGCAAGGTTTGCACATTCATCTTCTGACTCAGTTTCAACTTCAGAGGATTCTAAGTCATCCCACGTGGCCATCATTCCTCTTCTCTTTTCAAACCTCTTCTTTGGTTTTTGTATGTTGGGGCATTCACTTCTGACATGTCCAACTTCTTTGCATTCATAGCATTGGATGCCTTTCTTGTTAAACTTCTTATGTCCAGAAGATTCTCCTTTATCTTCAGAACTTCTATGGTTCTTGAATTTCTTTTGCCTATATTTCCACATTTTATTATCCTTCTGGAGATCATAGATAATTCATCTTCTGACTTCGAATCTTCAGAACTTCCATCTTCTACCTGAAAAGTATTAACGCTAGAATTTTTTGTAGATTTTAATGCAATTGACTTACCATTTTTCTGGGGTTCAAATTCATCCAGCTCAATCTCATGACTCCTCAGAGCGCTAATGAGTTCTTCTAGGGAGATTGCATTTAGATCTTTTGACACTTTGAAGGCAGTCACCATAGGCGCCCATCTTCTGGGTAGGCTTCTAATGATCTTCTTCACATGGTCAGAATTTGTATAGCCTTTGTCCAGCACTCTTAGACCAACAATTAGAGTTTGGAACCTAGAGAACATAGCCTCAATTGATTCGCCTTCTTCCATCTTAAATGCGTCGTACTTCTAGATTAGTGCTAGAGCCTTAGTTTCCTTAACTTGAGCATTCCCTTCATGTGACATTTTGAGTGACTCAAAAATGTCATATGCCGTGTCTTTATTTGTGATTTTTTCATATTCTATTTTTGAAATAGTGCTTAATAGAATGTTTCTAGCTATATGATGATTTTTATATTCTGCTTTTTGTGCCTTGTTCATACCTTTCCTTTCAATCTTGTTTCCATCTCCATCTTCTGGATGTTTGTAACCATCCAACACCACATCCCATAGATCAGGATCATAGCCAAAAACAAAACTTTCCAGTCTATCCTTCCAATATGCAAAATCTTCTCCATCAAACATTGGAGCTTTAGTGTTGTTGTTACTTTAATTTGTTGCCATTATGTTCTTCCCTTCTAGATATTTTCTAACACGGTTAAGTGTTGTGCACCCAGAACCAAGAGCTCTGATTCCAATTAAAGGCTTGGAAAAACACTTACAGGGGGTTGAATAAGTTTTTCTTAATTTTTTTGACTCTTTAACCCAAACAACAATAAAATACTCAAGCATTTTTATCCTAGTTCGTTTGACACTCAAACTACTCCAGTCCATCCACCAAGGTGATTTCACCTCTCTCAACGAGGACTTAATCCACTATAATCAGTGATTACAGAATGCACTACCCAACCGGTGTGACTAACTTCCTCTAAGACTCACTAGTCCTAGCCCTCTCAAGAACACTGACCCAACTAGTCTTTCTCAAGGAACAAACCGCATAACCACCATTGTGACTAACACCTCTAAGACTCAACGAGTCCTATCCCTCTCAAGAATTCTGACCCAAATTGGTCTTCTCAAGGAACAACTATCAGAATGCTAGATTCTAACTGACTGTGTACAAAAGTGCTTCTAGAACAGTTGTTCTTCACTAAGTGAAGTGTGAAGTTTACACAAAAATTAATCTCAATGAATAATAAACTACTTTACAAAAATTGACTTTTTATTTGGCAGCGTGAGTTTACTTAGAATGACTTTTTGTATGTTGCTAGAAGATGTTTGTTGAAAGTTCTTGTGAAAATTAATGTTGTTCTTTAGATAGTGTGAGTTGTTGTGTAGTTGTTCTCTTTCTTCTTTGAAAAGAATCTTTAAATAAGCTTCCTGAATCTGACCGTTGGTGGTAGCTTGCCTTGAATCTATCAGAAGTTGTGCTGCTTTTGTGATATGCTCGCTTCTGTGCTGTGCTAGCTTCTGTGTTGTGCTAGCTTCTGTGTTGTGGTTGCTTGACCAGAAGTTCTATTTTCATCAGAACTTCTAATACTTCATCTTTTGTAAGCCTTGTTATACATTTTCTATTCAGAACATATTGTTGGTGCCTTTTCATCAAAGGTTGCATTTTGCTAGCTTCCATCAGAAGTTGTATTTTATTCTTTACTTCAAAAGCTTTCTAGGTTGTCTTCCAGAAGTTCTCGCTCAAAACTTCTAAGGCGTGTTTCTGTTAGCAGCGTGTTTTGTGTTATTCAAACTTCTAGAACGTGTTTCTTTCAGCAATTCCTTTTAGTGTGCTTTGTCCAGAATTCTGTTCTCATTAGAACTTCTAATACTTTAACTTCTGCTCATTATGATATTTTCTATTTTTGTACTAGAGTCAGAACACCTTCTGAAATAAAACATTGTACGCATCAGAGTATCATATTCAATTATACAAAATTTATTTTATTCATACAAAATTTATTTTGTTTGTTATCATCAAAACTTTTAAAATATTGTTAGAAATAAATTTTGTTCTAACAATTATCATATTCATTCATACAAAATTTATTTCATTCATACAAAATTTATTTTGCTTGTTATCATCAAAACATTGAATATATTATTAGAAATAAATTTTGTTCTAACAAATACCATATTTCATACAAAATTTATTTTGCTTGTTATCATCAAAACATTGATATATTATTAGAAACAAACTTTGTTCTAACATCTACTTCACTCTCAAATCACACCAAAGCATTCCTAAATAATCTTTCCTTCTTTCTTTCTTGTCTTTCAAGTTTCTAAGTTGGAGAAATTGCAAAACTCCAAGCCTTGCAATTTCTGAGCAATCTTAGGCTTCAAACACTTTCTAAATATCATTAGAAATTTGTTGGAATCCTCAAGCTAGCCCAAGAACTATCCAAACTCAGAAACCACTTCCAAACCTCATGTATGCACATATTGAGCCATAACTTCCAAATTCTCAATCCACTCGTGCTTGTTCCAATTCAGTTCGAACACCTTTTATACGTCATATAGAAGTGATCCAAACCATTTTTCCATTTCTGTAAACTCAGAATCATCATCTTCGAATTCAACTTGAGAAAACTGCAGTTGGACTTGGGTACATTGGTCCAGGCCATCTACAAGCAAGCCAAGCATCCATACATCTCCCATAAGGTCCAGTGGTGCTGTAGCAACCATCAATATGCAACTAGAAACACTCTAAGCAAGGATTTGAAAATTTCTATGCCATCTTATTTTTGCACCATCACTGAGTAATAACCCTCAATCAATTGCTTAATTCCATGTACATACACGATTTCACAATCAATTCTTAGAACTAGGGTTCTTCATGTTCTTGCAAAAATTAACAATTATAAGCTCAAAATAAATGAATTTAATCATCACTATCGTGTTCCTGGGCTCAAAACGAGCAAGTTTGATCTTTAGATCTTTTAATTTCATCAAGAAATGAGAGAGATAGGAATCAAAGAAGGATGGAGGTTGAAGATGATCATGCACACGTTATTTCATTTTCAGAAAATTCAAATAATTCGTTTATAATATAATTATATGGAAGAGAATAAGTTAATGGATGTATCACCGCTCCAGCGGTTGCCATCACGCTATTAGTCCATTCCTTGCCATAAGGCCCAGGGTTCGAATCCCTCTGGGACTTTTTGTTTTCAAATATTTTTCAAACTTGTTTTCAAATATATTTAATTCAAGGTGATTAAATGACAAGCCACAGACATGGCTTAATGGTAAAAAATTTAACTTCTAAGCCAAGGGTCCTGGGTTCAAACCTCCTTAGGACCAAAACCTTCTTTTTATCACTAATTTTCTTCACATTTTCAACAAACTTCAACATTTTCAAAAACTAATCAAAACTTCTCATTTTGAGATGATTTTTTGCACACTTGTCATTTAATATACCTATTTTATAATTATGTCAAAAAATCCAAAAATATTTTCTTTTTGATTATATTTTAATTAGGTTTAAAAATGAGACGTTTTAAGTATTTTAATACTTTTCAAAAATGTTTTCTTTCCGATTTTCAAACCTAATCTTTTTCAAAACTTCTTGTGAATATCCTTCACTTTTCAAAATCATTTTCAAACCTTTCAAAAAAATTTCAATAAACTTACACACCTTTTTTCCATGATCGATTCAATTTGAAGATAAACCGAACTAGGTTTTTCCTCGAATTTCTTTCAATTTGATCATGGGCCTCCCTCACGGTGTAAGTCCCAACCCTTTTTATGTACATATTTATTTACTTGTACATATTCACCCTTTTGTGTACATATTTAATTCCTTGTACATATTCAATCATCTTTGTAAATATTCAAGTATAACAAACTTCGTTTGTTTGTTTTCATCTGCTTGTTTATACACCGATTCCATTGGTATTATGAGGAGCATTATTCCCGGTGAAACTACTCTTAAACCAATGAGCCTCCCTTAAGGTGTAAGTCCCAACTCCTTTGTATATATCCAAGTATACTAGCTTATCCGCTTGTTTTAAACACTTGTTTATATTTTCACACATCATTTGTATATATTCAAGTTACATTGCTTTAATTGCTTGTTTTATACACTTGTATATATTCAAGTATTTGAAAAGACATTTTGCTTTCAAGGGAACTAACGAAGCTGAGTGGCTGTAGAACACATAACTCATCCTGTCCATTTAGTGTGTAGTGCAGAAGTTATTCGGGTGTAAACTTGGACTTCAAGTATTTAACAAATCCGATAATGTTTCAAAGAGCAGCGTTGAACCTGTATTATCAGTAGAACATGTTTTGCAGGTGAATAAGCCCTTAGAACTTACCCACGTTTGGTTCTTATCGTTGACCTCATGCTCGTGACTTCAAACGCTTGAACGTGTGTATAACCACTAACCACTAATTTAGAGATTTTTCTTTGTAAACATTTTAGGTTAGAGGGATGGACGTAAGAAGAAGATATACCAATATATACGATTTTAGAATTCCTGATGTAGGAAAGTTAAAAGAGTTAGCATCCTTGGTAGAAGATCCCTCGGATTTCAGAAAACGCTATGGAGCTCTTTTAACTGTCTTGAACACTAACATTGATGAAGAACTTCTTAAAACCTTGGTTCAGTTTTACGATCCAGTCTATCATTGTTTCACTTTCCCTAATTATCAATTGATGCCTACTTTGGAAGAGTACGCACTTATGTTAGGTATCTCAGTGTATGATAAGGTACCTTTCAATGGTTTGGAAGCCATTCCTAAGCCACAAGTCATTGCAGCGATGACTCATTTAAGGAAATTTGAGATAGACAAAAACATGACTACCAAAGGAAATCTCTTAGGACTAACTTCAAAGTTCCTGATGGAGAAGGCTTTTAATTTTGCCGAACCGGTAGCATGGTAGCTTTTGAAGATGTTTTGGCTTTGCTCATTTATAGATTGGTGTTGTTTCCCAACGTCCCAAGTTTCGTTGATATCAATGCCATAAGGATCTTTCTGATTGGAAATCCTGTTCCCACTTTTCTTGGTGACACATATTTCACCATTCATCATAGGAATCATCAAGGAGATGGAATTATCGTGTGTTGTTCAAATGGATTGTCTCACACTTGCCTAAGTCTCTGATCTTCCGAGAAAACAAAAATGGTTGGCATTGGTCTCGAAGACTCATGTCTCCTACTAACGACGATATCCAATGGTATACCTTGGCCAACAATGAGATGGAAATCATTGAAAGTTATGGAGAGTTTGCCAACGTACCTCTCATTGGTACGAAAGAAGGAATTAACTACAACCCATTTTTGGCAAGATGTCAACTTGGGTATGTAAACTCCAGTAAACCCCTTGGTTTTACCGTAGAAAGTTACTTTTATCATGAAGGGGAAGATTCCCAAGGTTTAAAAGCCAGGATGATAAGAGCTTGGCATCATATTCGAAGGAAAGAAAAAGGTGATGCAAGAAATTGTGTAGCTATGAAAATCTACACTTCTTGGGTAAAGAAAAGAGCGAAGGAATTCCGAATGCCATATGCTATGAAGAACCCATGTTTCCCGTGGTATCTAAGTCGACCACCATTCCCATTGAGACTATGGGAGAATACCAAGAAGCTTTGGCTAATGTGAGGCTAGAAAAAGAAGCTTTGGAAGACAAGTTTCTTAAGGCTGACTTTGAGAATGTAAAGCTTAAGAAGCAGGTCAAAGATCATGAAAAAACGCTCTACTTTCAAGATGGATGGCTCATGGAGAAAGATGAGAAGATTCGTCGAAAGGATGATGCAATCAAGAAATACATCACAGAAAGGAAAAGAAAGCTTGAAGAAATGACAATAAGCAATCCTGCTCTAGAAAATTGGAAAAAAGTCGTTAACAAGCTAAAGGCCGAGAAAGCTGAGCTGAAAGCTTACTATGGGAAAGAAATCCTGAAGTTGAAGCTACATCAAGCACTTGGTTCTTCATCAGACGAAGACGCTTAATTAGTATATTTTAGCTTTATTTTATCATTTATGTTATCATTGTAAGAGCTATGCTCCAAAAACGTGTTGTAATCTTCTTTCAAATATTAATCAAATGAGAGTTTTTCCATCCAAATGTTTGCAAGAAATTTCTCTTCTAGCGTAAATTCTTTGGAAATTCTTTTCTCTTCACATTCATAATCATGCATCATTCTTTGCATTTTGAATTTGTTATTTAGAGTCTTATCTTTTGGAATTTTCTCCAGAGATCATCAAGCTGTTGCGTCTTAGAGTTTGTCGACTAAGTTCAGAGTCAGCTCGCAGATACAATACTCGTGCAAACAGAAGAAAAGCAATGGAAGATTTTGAACAAGAGAATATTGAGCTTCGTGGTACAGTAACCACACTTCAAGAGGAAGTCGAAAGACTCACTGCTTTGGTAAGCTCGTTGGTAGCTTCACAGAATCAACAATCAACACATAACAGTCAAAATCAAGCGACGATTTCAGAGATCACTACTACTCCAATTTCTACTATTGTAGTTAGTAATCCACTTTTCAGTATGCCAAAAGGTTATCCATGGGGCATGCCTTTCAATTTTGGCATAGGTTTTCATCAAAATACTTCTGAAGTACCGGCGACCACAATTGAGGTTCTTACTTTGCAGAATTCAGTGTTCACTCCGCAGCACAGAGTAACCTTTCCTCAAGTTATTATGTCGGTTTCTCAACCGATTATGACGAATTCAGCTTCTGTGGTTCACGCTATTGTGAACAACAAAGTCTATCATAATCTTGGCGACAACATGAATCCTCGTGGCCGAATGGAAGATCTCCAAGAACAGTTCAATAAGATGCAGTTAGATATCAAAACAATCAGTGGAAAGGATTTGTTTGGGAAAAATGCCCACAATCTATGTCTGGTTCCTAGCGTAAGGATACCCGCTAAGTTCAAAATCCCCAACTTTGAAAAATACAGAGGTAACTCTTGCCCACAAAGTCATCTTATGATGTATGCTAGGAAGATGTCTACATATAACGATAATCATCAATTGCTCATTCACTATTTCTAAGACAGTCTTACTAGCACCGCTCTGAAGTGGTACATGGGATTGGATAGTGCGAACATTCAAACTTTCAACGACCTAGGCGAAGCTTTTGTTCAACAGTATAAATTCAATTTGGACATGGCTCCAGATCAAGATCAACTCAGATCAATGTCTCAAAAGGAAAAGGAGACTTTCAAAGAGTACGCCCAACGTTGGAGGGAAATTGCTGCCCAAGTTAATCCACCGTTAGAAGAAAAAGAAATGACCAAGATCTTCTTGAATACTCTTGGCCCTTTCTACTACAAACGCATGATCGCCAATGCTCCAAGTGATTTTACTGAAATGGTAAACACGGGGATGCGATTAGAAGAAGGAGTCCGAGCAGGACGCTTAACTAGAGAAGTTGGATCTTCAAGCGGAACCAAGAGAATTGGAATTGGTTTCCCAAAGAAGAAAGAATAAGACATTGGAATGGTATCCCAAGGGAGACCTAGGAAGAATGTCAATCACCGACAACATGTAGCCACGGTCTCACCAGTTGTTAGTACAACTTCAAACATGGGAATTACCACACAATTCCAGCAGAATAAGCAGCGTCGACAACAAGCTCAACCATTCAACAACAATCAGAATCATGCCCTTAGAATTTCGCAGTTTGATATAATTCTGATGTCTTACACGGAATCATATCCTGCCTTGATTGAGAGAAATATTGTTCAAACAAGAGTACCACCTCCAGTACTTGATAAATTACCTTGGTGGTACAAAACAGAGGTGTCTTGCCCTTTTCATCAAGGGGCACCAGGTCACGATCTCGAACACTGTATAGCATTGAAAGTTGAAGTTCAAAGACTAGTTAGGGCTAATCTTCTTTCTTTCAGAAATACGAAAATGGGAAGGAAATACCCGTACCTACTCTTTCATCCGTAGTTAACATCGTCGAAGTAGGACGAGTAACTCGGAGTGCGCGTGTGCATACCCCGTTGCCACCAAAGCAACCTATTGCTCCCACAGTTAGACAAAATCTTGTTGATATACATGTTGAGAATCTTATGGGAATTCCCATTGGTAATCCAAACTTAAAAATTGGTTCGTCTGATGGAACCAATATCAATCCAAACTTTGATGAAATTCTAAAGCTGATCAAGAAGAGTGAGTACAAAGTTGTGGATCAACTGATTCAAACTCCTTCCAAAATCTCAATACTCTCTTTGCTTTTGAATTCTGAAGCCCACCGAGAAGCCTTGATGAGAGTGTTGGATGAAGACTATGTAGATCACGACGTGCCTACCGATCAATTTGGTGGAATTATAGGCAACATAACGGCTTGCAACAACCTGAGCTTCAGTGATGAAGAACTCCCAGAGGAGGGAAGAGATCACAATTTTGCTTTACATATCTATATGAATTTCAATCAGATTCCATGTCTAACGTTCTAGTGGACACTGGCTCATCCTTGAATATAATTCCAAAAACGACTCTCGCTCGTTTATCTTACAAAGGAACTACAATGAAATTCAGTGGTGCAGTAGTCAAAGCCTTTGACGAATCAAGAAAATCCGTTATTGGGATACCTTAGATACATAAAGCAGGAGCAGTAACATCCATGCTCCACTAGAAATTGAAATTTATGACAAATGGAAAGTTGGTAACCATTAGTGGTGAACAAGCTTTATTGGTAAGCCACTTGTCCACTTTTTCTTTCATCATTGTTGACGATATAGAAGCGACACAGTTCCAAGGACTTTTGTTAGAAGATGAATCTACAAAGAAAAACAGATCATCTATCTCCTCTTACAAAGAAGCAGCGCAGATAGTGAAAGACGGTACTGCCGCCGGTTGGGGACAAGTGATAAATCCTGTTAACAACAAAACCAAAATAGGACTTGGATTTACTCCATTTTCTCAAAATCCAATGAAAGGGATGAAACTCTTCATCCGAAAAAAGAAGTATTCCACAGCGGAGGTTTCCTAAACCCTATTCCTCAAAGAGGTCAATGTCCTTGTTGATGAAGGAAATGAAGAAAATCTCTCTAGATCCGAAGAATGGAAAAATTATCTTAATAACTCTAGATACATGTCTTAGGACGAGCCGTGAACGCCGTTCTATCCTCCTTTGGAAAATTCCGATGATATCTTTCAAAATGATAAACAAGAAATTCCACCTATCCCATTTGAGGTTTGGGATACCTTGGGGGAACCAAGCGGAAAATTTTACTTTATGGTGAGGTATACTGCTCTTGAAAGCTCAAGGATCTCAATGGAAGACATCCAACCAACTGGATGGGACGATCCTCCTGAATATATCATTCAACCAGAAGAGGCATACATGCCTTCTCAATCTCATCATCAATCTAAGATCACAAATGAAAATCTTTGCTTCGATACGCCTGCCGAGGTTGTTGAACCAGATTTTGATTATCCCTAGATTAACGCTATTTTTGGAGATGATTGGGAAGAAAATTCTGAAAATGATTTGGAAAGTGTCTCTGATAATGAGTCTCTTCACCTAGAGAATTAGGAAGTACATCCTGAGAATCCATAATACATGTCGCCTGAAAATGCATATACTGCATTCTATACTCCTCGACCTGTCAATCAAGCAGAAGAAGATTTCCTTAGCAGTACAAAAGACAAGGTTAACCAACCAGAGTCTTTAAATCCTGTTCAACCAACGATCAATGTCAACACAGAAAATGATTCAAATGAAAAACTACCAGAATACATAGTCTTCAAAGGAGTTCGTCACTATTGGAAAGCCGTTGAGGTTCAGACATTTGTTCATTGTCCTAAGTAGTTTGTCTCGTTTTTGTTTTGAACTCTCGCCCCACCCAAGGAAGAGAGGTATTTTATAGGGCTAACTTTTAAATAATTTTCTCTTTGTCTTGCCCAAGACAAATGATTTTGTATTTAGGGCTTTGTTTCATATGTGAATCATAAATAAAGCGTTGTTTTGATTCCTATATTATGTGTTTGTTTTTCGTTTTTACCTTTTTTATTGAAATGGTAATCCTAAAAACCCATTAAAAAACAAACATCTTCCAAAAATAATCTGCATACACTTTTGCATTTACTTTTTCTAAAAAATCGGACATAAATCAAACATGCAAAATAACAATGAATAAACCCATTGAGCGCAATAACTCTATGCCCCTCTTTTAACTTTGAATTCCCTATTTTCGACGCTGAAGAAGAGGATGAAGAAGAGATCCCGAATGATATTTTCTAATTACTTAAGCACGAGGAAAGAATCGTTCAGCCTCACGAAGAGCCTTTGGAAACAATTAACTTGGGTTCTGAGGAAAATAGAAAAGAAGTGAGCATTAGAGCTCTATTTGACAACGATGTCAACAGCAAAAAAGAATATGTTGATGTGTTTGTTTGGTCCTACCGGGACATACCAGGGTTGGATACCAACATCGTAGAGCATCACTTGCCATTAAAACTGGAATGTTCGCCAGTTAAACAAAGACTGAGGAGGACTCACCCAGATATGGCCAATAAAATCAAAAAGGAGGTTCAAAAACAACTCGACGTAGGTTTCCTCGTCACCTCCGAACATTCTCTCCTCTTTGTGGCCTTTCTCCATGTGGGGCATCGACATGATTGGAATGATTGAACCAAAAGCGTCAAACGGTCATCGCTTCATTTTAGTGGCCATTGATTACTTCACCAAATGGGTCGAAGCAACATCTTACACTAACGTTACAAGACAAGTGGTTGTGAGGTTCATCAAGAACAACCTTATTTGTCGATATGGAGCTCTAAGCTAGATCATTACAGACAATGGATCTAACTTGAACAACAAAATGATGAAGGAACTGTGTGAGGAATTCAAGATTGAGCATCATAACTCGTCTCCTTACCGACCAAAGATGAATAGTGCTGTAGAAGCCGCCAACAAAAACATTAAGAAGATCATATAGAAAATGGTCGTCACTTACAAAGACTGGCATGAAATGCTGCCATTTGCTTTACACGGGTATCGTACTTCAGTACGCACTGCGATAGGGGAAACCCCTTTTTCTTTAGTATACGACATGGAAGCAATGCTCCCCGTAGAAGTTGAAATTCCACCAATGAGAGTTCTCCTGGAAGCTAAGTCATCTGAGGCTGAATGGTGTCAAAGCAGATACGATCAGTTGAACTTAATCGAAGAAAAACGTCTGACCGCTCGGTGTCATGGACAATTATATCAAAGAAGGATGAAGAAAACCTTCAAAAAAAAGGTTCGACCTCGTGAATTCCAAGAAGGCGACCTCGTGCTTAAAAAGATTTTGTCTTTTCAACCAGATTCTAGGGGCAAATGGACTCCTAATTACGAAGGCCCATACATCGTCAAAAGAAGCTTTTCTGGCGGTGTTATGACTCTCACGACCATGGACGGTGATGAACTCCCGCATCTTATAAATGTTGATGCAGTCAAGAAATACTTTGTCTAAAAAGACAAAAGAACAGCTCGGTATGTCAAAAACCCGAAAAGGGCGGCTTAGGCAAATGAGCGTCTCGGTGGACTGAAAACATAAAAAGGCGGTCCAAGCAAAAATTAGAGACAATAAACAGAAACTTATCCTGGTAGATTGAAAACCTGAAAAGGAAATCTAGGCAAAAATTAAGGATCAAAATGACAAAGTAACTCCATCAGTTTGTACTTCGTCAATCTGAAGAATCTTCCATCAGCGGATCTTCAATCAAATCTTCTAAAGAAACAAGCACAGTTGGAATTCAAAGTTGTTAGGGAGAAAAACGGTTATTGCTTTCAATGTAGCCTTTTCCCAATAAATTACCATTTCCAACTTTTGTAAATAGTCCGTGGAATCACGCCTTTGGATGATTACCATTCTATCAATAAAATTTGAGCCTTGTGCCCATTTGTTTGCAATTCTTGCTTGATTCTGTTTTGCAAAATAACGCTTTTTCTTGTGAAAATCACTTTTGAAACTAAAAAAAAAGTTTTAAATGAATTTTTACTTCAAATTTTTTGAAATAAAAGCGAAATTTTCCTTTGAATTGTGAACGCAGAAGGAATTTCAACAGTTATCACCACGAGCGTTTCGACCTCTGAAAGGCAAAAAACTAATGAGAAGTTTCTCTCCCCCGAAAGAGATCATCAAAGGACGGTATTCTTATCTGAAAAAGAATCCCCAACAAGGTTGCCAGTAAAATGCCTTTTCCAAAAAAGTTTAAAGCATGCAGCTCAGATTCATCATCAGTAACATCTACACCATTGCTGAAGATTTTGCTGGGTATTTGATTGAAATGTGACGTAGTCCTTTTTCAAATACATTTTTTTTGTCCTGTCAAGTATCGTTAGCATGTATATGACATTCATGACATTCATCATTCATAAATAGTCCTTTTTCAAATACATTTTTTTGTCCTGTCAAGTATCGTTAGCATGTATATGACATTCATGACATTCATCATTCATAAATAATTGCATCATTAATTCATTCTTGCATTTCTCAATGTTTGCTTCAACATCACTTGTTTAGGTTGCATTTATTCCCAAAAAAACAAGTATGGGTGGGTCGTCTCTCCAATAGATTATCCCCAAGCATAAAAAATACATTCTTTTTCTCCAGTTCCCCAATCGAGATCATTCCTCATTGGGTATAAAGTCTTGATTGACCGTTTCTTTCCAGTTCATTCCTGGATAGAACCTTGTCTCTAACCAATTCAGGTATAGATTTCACACACAAAAAAACTACTTGTAAACAATAAGCAATAGCCTCGTCATCTGAGCCACTTATTTCCTTTTCATCTTTGAACTTATCATAAAACGATTGTTCTTCTTAACAAGTCCAATCATGAAAGTTCAAGAAATCCCCGCAGTTTTCTTTCTCTTTGAAAAAACATGTATCTTTACAATCAAAATGCCCGCATCTTCTCAAAAAGATCCTCGACACAATTATAACTGTGAAAATAGAAACTCATTTGAGATCTGTTTCCATCACTGTCTGTTATTCACAAGGCTGAATACTCAGTAAATAATTCTCAAGAATTACCTTGTTATAGTATATCACTTTCTTGATAATTGGTAATATCTTTAGAACTCATACCATTTACCATCACAAGGCTAATAATCGGTAAATGAGTCTTTATTTCAAATTACCATAAACTATCACTAGGCTGATAATTGGTAATGTCATCTTTAATTACCTTGAACATTGTCACAAGGCTGACAGAAGGTAATCTCCTCGTTTCCCAAAGCGAAACAGATATTCACTTGCTTTGTGAATTTATTTTCCCAGTGAAACATATGCTTGTTTGCCAACAAACAGGATTCTCCTTTCTTAGACAGATTGAGGCATCCTCACAATTTTTCCCCAGCATGTCACTCTTTGGTACCTCCTAGGTAAACTTTCTGCAATCATTTTGCACCATTCGCATTTTTTGGAATCTTAGGTCCAAAATTTGCGTATTCTGATATTTAAGTCTCTTCACACCTATCGAGACGAAGATTTTCATCTTCATATCTCAGGTTAAAGAAACTTAAATAGGGGCATCTGTCATACCCCAGCTTTTGACCTAAGATACCACATCATATCATTCACATATACATCATTGCATCACTAACAGTTTCAGAACAGGATAGATCGTGTGTGTGCTCCTAAAGCCAAATTAGGGTTTTAATCAAAATTTTCATCTGTTCAAGATGTGATCAATTAGGGTTTGAGTCTCCACTCACCTCAATTGATCTATCTTCATCAATCATCCATATTTGATCTTCAAATTCCCAATATTTTCTCATGATCTACCTTGAATCGACCAATTAGGGTTTGATCGAGGATGGTGAATCATTGACTTTTTTGCTCAATGAATGACCTATTTTCTTGGAGATTGATCTTAACTTCACCAATGCAACATATTGACCTAATTTCTTGGTTCAAAACATTCCAAAAGTCATGATTGATCATCAGACAAATTTTGAATCATTTGATGAAAATTCAACTATTAAAAAAAAGTCAAACTTTGACTTTTGGTCAACTTTTTCAAATCCAAATTTTTTCAATCATGAAATCATTTCAAATTATCCATCATGATCATAAAAAATCAAAATGTGTGAAAAGGTCAATAAAAAGTCAAGATTGAAAATTTTTCTAACACTATGTTAGAAAAATTTTCAAGTGTTAAAAACATGGTTTTTCATCACTTTCATGGCCATTTTTCACATAGATCCATTTTGATTCAAGAAAAACTCAAAACATGAAAGTTGTAGATATTGTTACAAGCTTTCCAAAATGTCCAAGAAATTGAAAAACACTTTGTGTATCTAGGGTTTTGAAATTGAAACTTAGAGCTCCATAACCATATTTTACAAGTCATTTTTCAAGTTTATAGGTCATTTTTCACAAATTCTTCCTTCTAGAAGCATTGTCATCAAATTAGATAGAATTTGAGAGATAAAAATATGATGAGAATGATTATTAGGAGGATAATATCAAGTTAAAATTTTAACCATGGTTAAAAGAATATTCCATGTGCATTTATGGCAAAACTGTCTTTCTAAAGGGCAAGTTGTTAAATTTCAAGCCAATCCTTGCCATTCTTTGCCAAACTTACTTGACTATAAATAGAGGTCTCTACTTCACTCTCAAATCACACCAAAGCATTCCTAAATAAGCTTTCCTTCTTTCTTTCTTGTTTTTCAAGTTTCCAGTTTCTAAGTTGGAGAAATTGCAAAACTCCAAGCCTTGCAATTTCTGAGCAATCTTAGGCTTCAAACACTTTCTAAATATCATTAGAAATTTGTTGGAATCCTCAAGCTAGCCCAAGAACTAGCCATACTTAGAAACCACTTTCAAACCTCATGTATGCACATATTGAGCCATAACTTCCAAATTCTCAATCCACTCGTGTTTGTTCCAATCTTTCACTTCAAACACCTTCTATAAATTATATAGAAGTGATCCAAACCATCTTTCCATTTCTATAAACTCAGAATCATCATCTTCAAATTCAACTTGAACAAACTGCAGTTGGACTTGGGTACATTGATCCAGGCCATCTACAAGCAAGCCAAGCATCCATACACCTTGCATAAGGTCCAGTGGTGCTGTAGCAATCATCAAAACGCAACTGGAAACACTCTAAGCAAGGATTCAATTTCTGCTCATAAGAGGTAAGTTGCTCAACTTTGAACTCTTTAATTTCTAACTTCCAGTTCAAAAACTGTTATGCCATCTTGTTTCTGCACCATCACTGAGTAATAACCCTCAATGAATTGCTTAATTCCATGTCCATACACGATTTCACGATCAATTCTTAGAACTAGGGTTCTTCATGTTCTTGTGAAAATTAACAGTTATAGGAATCAAAGAAGGATGGAGGTTGATATATACAAGCTCATCACTATCGTGTTCCTGGGCTCAAAACGAGCAAGTTTGATCTTTACATCTTTCAATTTCATCAAGAATTGAGAGAGATAGGAATCAAAGAAGGATGGAGGTTGAAGATAATCATGCACGCGTTATTTCGTTTTCAGAAAATTCAAATAATTCGTTTATAATATAATTATATGGAAGAGAATAAGTTAATGGATGTATCACCGCCCCAGCGGTTGCCAACACGCTCTTAGTCCATTCCTTGCCATAAGGCCCAGGGTTCGAATCCCTCTGGGACCTTTTTTTTCATAACTTTTCTCAAAACCTTCATTTTTCACTTGTTTTCAAATATATTTAATTCAAGGTGATTAAATGACAAGCCACGCACATGGCTCAGTGGTAAAACTTTTCACTTCTAAGCCAAGGGTCCTGGGTTCAAACCTCCTTAGGACCAAAACTTTCTTTTTATCACTAATTTTCTTATGATTTTTTGCACACTTGTCATTTAATATACCTATTTTATGATTATGTCAAAAAAATCCAAAAATATTTTCTTTTTGATTATATTTTAATTAGGTTTGAAAATGAGACGTTTTAAGTATTTTAATACTTTTAAAAAATGTTTTCTTTCCAATTTTCAAACCTAATCTTTTTCAAAACTTCTTGTGAATATCCTTCACTTTTCAAAATCATTTTCAAACCGTTCAAAAACATTTCAATAAACTTACACACCTTTTTTCCATGATCGATTCGATTTGAAGATAAACCGAACTAGGTTTTTCCTCGAATTTCTTTCAAATTGATCATGAGCCTCCCTCACCGTGTAAGTCCCAACCCTTTTTATGTACATATTTATTTCCTTGTACATATTCACCCTTTTGTGTACATATTCAATCATCTTTGTAAATATTCAAGTATAACAAACTTCGTTCGTTTGTTTTCATCCGCTTGTTTATACACCGATTCCATTGGTATTAAGAGGAGCACTATTCCTAGTGAAACTGCTCTTAAACCAATGGGCCTCCCTTAAGGTGTAAGTCCAAACACCTTTGTATATATCCAAGTATACTAGCTTACCCGCTCGTTTTAAACACTTGTTTATATTTTCACACATCATTTGTATATATTCAAGTTACACTTGCTTTAATTGCTTGTTTTATACACTTGTTTATATATTTCTTTCATAAACTCCTGTGAATGCACACACACACTTTATCATATATACTTGTTTATATACTTCATTCAAAAGAAACCATTTGTTGAGTTTAGCCTTCTCTTGGGCATCAAACAAGAAAGAGACCTAGAAATCTCTTAACAGCCTCCTATTGGGCTTCCAATGCAAAGAATCACCCGCGCTAGGATAGAAGTCTAAGAGTATGATTTCTTGATGTAATCACTCTTGAATCCTAAGAGGATGGTTTCCCGGTGAAATCACTCTTAAAGCCAAAGCCAGCCATACCCTATAGCTTCCTCTTGAGCTTCATACAAGGACCCTCGATGACCCTCGGAATGCCTCCTCTTGGGCTTACAATATAAGGACCCATGGGCTTCTTAAAAGCATTCCCCTAATCAATAATCAATTTCTCCTAGAGATTTAGACACGTATCATCTCTATGGAAGAAGTATCTCATCTATAGCATCACATACAAATCAAATACGTTTTCAAACACTTTTTCAAACAAAACATCTTTTAATTGTAAGTGGCAACGCTTGTACACTCAAGCAAAACGCCAAATGCTTACAATTAAAGATTCAATCATCTTTCAAACATCTTTCTTAACTTGTAAGTGGTAACGCTTGTACACTCAAGCAAAACACCTAATACTTACGATGAAAGATTTAATCAATCAACCTTTCAAAAATGTATGTGATGAAATAGATTAGATACATTTTTCATTAAGATGACATTTGTCTTTGTCTCTTAATAACACCTTTTGCTTCCACTAGCATAAGTGGGAACTATGATTGCTCTGACTTTCTCAACCTCCCTTTGAGAATACGTAGGCACAGGGTCTCATCCTTGGCGAGCATACTTCTTTCTCCCTCAAACCAAACAAACCTCAGTTCCCTTATATCCGAGCTACAGATGCTCTGATTCCCACTAGGAGATATGTTGCAGAGGATCCCAATGATCTTTGCGGGCATAATAATAACAAAACTTAAGACCCTGCCTAACCTACCTTTCTTAAAACCCAAAGGAGAAACTTTCTCAAGAATAGAGTAGCAAATTAAAACACACAAACATATCAAAAATATTCATATGTATAAAAGATTCTATAGACAACTATATATATATGGTGCTAATACCTTCCCTTTATATAATAAACCCTCTTACCCTGGTCTCTCCCCAATGCGTTGCGTCTAGTTCACGCTAGTCGCATCGCATATCATTATTTATTTAGGGTATTTCTGCTTTCCCCTTTTCCATCTTCTTTTCTTATTTGGAAACAATAAAGCTTGATGCTCGTGGCATCTCTTAAAACAAAAAAATCAAAAGAGTAAATCGTTTTGAGCCTGAGATTCGATTCTCTCGTTCGTCACATTTTACCGCAAATACTATGCTACTTGACTTATACATGTTGTATGCTTATGTGCATGTAATAATTATGTATTGTTTATTATTCATGGCTACATGTCCAAATATTGCAGAAATTTTCAATAGATGCGTCGACTCAACCATAAAAGCTGCGTCGGTGCACTTGCCTTCTTCAGTTCAGTAGCAATTTTTTCTACAATTGCGGCGACGCATGGCCTCGGGGCGGTCGACGCATATCTTAAAAAATTAAGTTTTTATTTACATTTAGGGTTCATTTTTGTCACAATCTTCATTTCATTCCAAAGGGAAACACGAAAACCCTAACCCCTCCAAGACCTCCAGTCAACTTTTCTTCAGTTCTTCACCAAAATCCTTCACTAATTCATCATGGCATCTCAGAGAGTAGCTAAGAAAAGAGTTCTCCATGGTGGATCCTCTCAATCTCAGCAAGATTTACCGATAACTTCTCTATCACTTCTTTCTAATGATTTGACTGAGGTGTTAATTTGAAAAATTCAGAAATAGAAAGGTTGTTAAACAGCACTATGTCACCATGAAAAACCCTTGAGGTAGAACACTTAGATTTCATCAGTGACCTAATTTCCTTTCAATGGCTTTAACCCTTCTTTGCTTGTAGTAATAAGTACAATGAAGATTGTGTTAGGCTATTTTATGTGGGTATGCAAGAACCGTTTAAGGGTCCCGTATTTCGTTATCGCATTGACAACAAATTCTTCATGGTATCATCTCACGTTTGGAAGGACCTTCTTAATATTGATTCTAAGGATACAGATACTATTAAGTTTTTTTTGACTCCACTGACATTGTTGGATATGATTTTAAGACTACTTTGAATTCTATGCCCAAGACTCCTTATGCTGAGAACATTGTCAATAATGTTCTCTTCCCACTAAATGTCACCACATGCTCACTTGCACTGTTTGACAGGATTCTATTCTGGTTTGTTATTCATAACATTCGGCCTAAAAAGGGTGGGCTATCAAGAATCGACAAAGCTGATGTCAAAATAATGTTCTGCTTAAAAAACAAAATCAAGGTCAATTGGCCTCATTACATTGCCAGCAAAATGTTTAATCTACGAGATTCTACTCGCAGAACCTCCTTATGTTATGGATCTTTCATTCAAAGAATCTTGAATTGCGAGCGAGTTAGGGTTGTTGACATGGATCAAGAATTCACTCACAAATCCCTTAAACTTATGGGATTCATATGGTGCCCCCAACGACGAGCTTTTTGCCACATTACAAGATCTAATGTTACTCAAATCGGAAATGCAAGTGATGATACCGATGATGAGAATGAGGCAATGTTTGATGAAGGGAATGCTGAAGATTTTGCAAAAAACAATGAACAAGCGGAAGAAGATATTGGGGAGGGTGCTAGTCAAAGTGGCATGGGTCGGGTTCTTGCTCAGATGCAATAGATGGATCTTCATATGCGTGAAGACCTAGCTGCTCAAAATGAAAGGTTCTCCACTTATGAAGAAACACAAACAGAGCGCTACAACACTTTGCATGGAATGATCGAATCTCAAGCTGAAAGCTTTGCATCTTTCCAAAATCATTTTGCTCACTGCTATCCATTTAACCCATCTGACCAACCTCCTACCGATTGAAACTACATGTCATATCTGTGCATGTTATTTCTCATTATCTATGGTAATTCATATTGTCACAACCTTACTTTGTGTTTGTGTGTAACTTGTTTTTATTGTGACTGTAATCTTATGTAATATGTCCGTACAATGTCTTACTATGTGTTATCCTGCCTCTACCTCTTTTTGATGTTGTCAAAGGGGGAGAATGATGACAAATTAAGGCTCACTCATCATATGCACACTCTCAGGGGGAGCTTTGCTCTTCTTATATTAGCTTATCCCATATACTATTGTGTATCTCTACATATTGCTTTACAGGTACTACTTTGCTCGTGTCAGTTTTTCCATCATAAAAAAGGTGGAGTATGTAAATGCATGCTCAAGTTGTAATGATGGCAAAATCCCCAGAATGTGTATGCATGTGCTACAAAGCTGAGCGGTTGAAGAAAAACAAAGAAATTAGAAAAAGGTTTCATGCGTCGACGCACGCCTCTTTTCGATTGACACATGTTTAAGGGCAACACCCTGCATGTTACACGTTGACCCTTGCGTCGACACATAAGTCAATGCAGTCTGGGAGATAAAATCAAAACATTTGTGTCGATGCACCCCCTGGTACCGTCGACGCATTCAACACGCTCAGACCAATGCGTACACTTTGGAAGTTACGCTCCGACCCTCCCTCTTGGAACGGTTGACGCATCCCTCCTGTACTATCAAATTTATTTTTCTTTTTTCTTTGCCTTATTTCATTTTAATTTTAAACTAAGACATATAAATAGATTTTGTTTGTCATTTGAGCCTTTTGAACAAGTATAGAAAGAAAGATACACATAGATAACACTTCATCTTCAACATTCCTTCTTCAAATTCAACTTCTCCAATAATCAAAGTTGTTGATTTCAAGATTCAAGTATTGTTGATAACGTCCGAATTGAAGAATTGCTTCAGATTTGGGTTGTGTTTTGTGGGCTCTATCTTGAATAAAACCGTTAGGGTTTTGTCCTCTTAGATCCGTATCGGTGCAGGGGTTTTTGGTACTAATCTTCACTTTGCAAGATTCAGTCGAGTGAAGCATCAAGGAGTAGTGTGTTCGCTTGATTTTGTCACGGTAGCCGGAGGATATTGAAGGAAGAGTTAGGGTTTGATCATGTTCGATTGATATCAGCCGAGAGAAAGAAATTCTGCAGCAAATTGGTAGATATTTCAAGTATCGCTAACCGGAGGTGTACTCGAAGAGATTGAAGCTTGGTTTGGCTCGAACCAAGGATTGTGAAGAAGATAGGTTCATCATCATCAATTGAATTTTGTGAAAAGGGAACTATTTCTTCACTTGTTACAATTTGCAATTTTATGAAAAACTTCTCAACTCTAGATTTTAGAGTTGGGGGCAGGCGTATACCACGCGAGGACGAAAGGTGGAAATACCTTAACAAATTCTCGTGTTCTTTTTTGCATTTACTTTCATTACTTAATAGATCATATTTGTTGATTTCAAATTTCCAAACTTGTATAAACTAAATTGGTGTTGTGTCAAAGTTTAACTAAAACACTCGTAATTTATCTCACTTACAAATTTCTTATTGTGATCAAGCTTTGTTACTTACTATTCGCATCGGAAGTATTTGATACTCAAGGTGAAAGCTAAGACGATTAATAAAGTGTAATCAAAGTGCTTATTCAAAACAATTTTTCTCACTTTATCTTAACAGTTTGCATATCTGATCTTTCCAATAGAGGATCGTTTAGACGATTGAAAATCTAGGAGACACTTGTGAAAACATTTTAAACGTGCAAATTTTTTAAAACCCGATCTACTCAATCCCCCTTTTAGATCGAGCACATCGTCTAACAGTATACTGAATGTTGTATTCGGTCTAGATCATGTGCCATCTTGATATTGTTTCAGAGAGAGTAGGTTTCTCGAATATGTATTTTATCGGATCCATTCTAGAGATCAACAACGTAGTGTGAGTCAAAATATACTGTCTTAGTCGGCGAGCAGCCCAAGCCAAAACGCTGCAATCGTCGTGCTCCTTGATTTTGTCAAAAGCTGTCAGACAATCGTCGTTCCATTTTACCACTTGATCTTTCTTCGGTAACTTAAAGATTGGCTCACAAGTAGCAGTTAGATGTGTGATGAATCTGGAAATGTAATACAATCGTCCTAAGAAACCTCTGACTTCTTTCTTAGTACAGGGAGCTGGTATTTCTTGAATAGCTTTAACCTTTGCGGGGTTAGCTTCGATACCTTTACCACTAACAAAAAAAACCCAAGAGCTTTCCGGATCTGACTCTGAAGGTGCATTTGCTCAGATTGAGTCTCAACCTGTATTTCTTCAGTCTATCAAACAACTTACCCAAATGATCGAGATGTTTTTCTTTGTTTTATGATCGAGCTATCATGTCGTCGACGTAGACCTATATCTCGTGATGGATTATATCATGGAATAAAGCCACCATAGCACGCTGATATGTTGCGTCAACATTCTTTAACCCAAACAACATGACCTTGTAACAAAAGGTGCCCCATTGTGTAATGAAAGTAGTCTTTTCAATGTCTTCGGGAGCCATCTTGATCTGGTTATAGCCGGAGAAACCATCCATGAAAGAGAAAAGTTTATGCTGAACGGTTTTGTCAACCAGAACATCAATATGTGGAAGCGGAAAATTATCTTTCGGGCTTGCTTTATTCAGGTCTCAGTAGTCTACGCACATACGCACCTTGCCATCTTTCTTAGTTACGAGCACCACGTTTGCAACCCATTGTGGATAAGAAGTAACAACTAAGAAACCGACATTGAACTGCTTCATAACTTCGGCTTTAATTTTCTAAGACATCTCAGGATGCATACGACGAACCTTCTGCTTAACAGGGAGAAAACCTTCCTTTGTTGGTAGTCGGTGTACCACAATATCGATATCTAGACCTGGCATGTCTTCGTAGGACCAAGCAAAAATCTTGATGTAATCTCGTAGCATCTGGATCAATCTTTCTTTAACACTGTTCTCAAGACCTGCTCCTATCTTGATTTCTTTTTAGTCTTCGTCGGTACCTAGATTCACAACTTCAACTGGCTCTTCATGCGGTTGTATAGCCTTTTCCTCTTGCTATAGTAGTCTGGTAAGTTCTCCTGGCACTTCACAATCTTCCTCACCTTCGTCTTCAGCTTGGTAGATCGGATTATCAAAGTCATATTTAGCAATAGCAGAGTCATTATCGACGGGATCCAAAGTGAATATGGATATGCAGTTTATTACGTGGGTGTGTGTAAGAACACATAGCTCTTGAAAAGGTGATAAAGTAAAAAAGAAAGATAGGGAGAACAATATTTGAATGCAAAAGTCAATGATTTATTGAATGAAAATATGCAAATGATAAATAATAGCCCTCACAAACGAGTCGTGGTACCCCGGGCAAGGCACTAGGCTTAAAGTTTTATTGTTCAAAGCATAAAAACAAAAAGCGTAAAACAGAAAAAACAATTACTCCTGTCTAAATGAGATTGGCATAACATCCTTATCCATCCAATTATTGAGTCAATCGCTAGGAGTTGAGAAGATCCAATTGTTGATGTCAAAGTCACCATCATTGTCTTCTATAGCATGAACACCATTCTTGTTGATACGAAATGGAGATCCACCGACATGTTCGCGGCGTATCATCTTCTGACCTTTGTTAGTGAAGCCTAAACTAGTCTTGTTAGTTTTGAACGAAAAATCGGGTAGCTGATCCCAAATAGTACAACCTCCTTCTTCAACTACAGCTTTGGCATCTTTCAGTGATGTCATCTTCAGTGGAGCTCTTGTAACCTTAGGAGTGGTAGGAGAGTCGGCAGGAGTGACTCGTGGAACTACTTCGAAAGCTTGACAAGGAGTTTCGACAAATTCACCTTCCATTTCGATGTATCAGAAGTACTGCAGATGGCTTACCGTGTATTCTTCTTCTCCGTATACTGTAATAATTTTCCCTTTCGCTGGGTATTTCAGCTTCTGATGTAGAGTAGAGATAACAGCTCCTGCACCATGTACTATTTGGGATTAGCAAATTCAATTTTTTTCCAAACTTGTTTTTAAGATTATCCATGACCTCCAAGACCAATTGCATGCCTCCTTCTATTTTATTTAATTTATTTTGGAATTTATTAATTTAAATCCAATTTTAATTAAAATAAAATACTAAAAATCAAATTAATTGATGCAAGGCTGAATATTTGTCATTCTTGAGGTCCAAGATACTCATCAGTAGCTGGCAATTTCGAAAATATATGATTGACATGAGATTAATACAAAATTGGAAATCTTTGATGCAAATTTGGATGATTGAAAAATCAAATATCTTTTCATCAATTCCAAATATTTTCTTCACATCTCTTGACCTAATTTTCTTCTATTATATATTGCAATACGGTGGGAGAACTGACTTATTTGTTTTGCGTTTGATCGCAAATGTTGCGGATAGCAAGAGTTGCCACCGACTTTTCTTTTATCTAATTAAGGGAAGGCGAAAAGAACAGGAAAAGATCTTCGTTAGATTCTGAGTACGGGAGGCAGTTATGAAAAGGGAAAGTATTAGCATCCTTTCCATCCATAGTTATCTACGAGCTCTGAATTGCTTAGCTCACTTTATAAATTGCTTTTTGTGTATGCGTTTGAAAAGATGTTTTTGAAAAGGCATTTCACTGTGACTTCGTAATGATTCTCGCTGGAATGTATACGAAGTATTTGGAAATGTTTTTTTTAAAAGACTTTGTAATGATTCACGTTGGAATGTATACAAAGTGTTTGAAAAGATTTTAAAAATAGTGTGAGGTGTAAAAAGTATTTTGATAGTTTTGAGCAAGCAAAAGAGTCTTATTACCTACTCAGAATAGTCGTTTCCATGTTATTTTGCTTTCTTTTAGGGTAGCGCTATCCATACCATTAGTTGATAGGTAACTCTATCCGTTGGATGTAGAGGGACATTCGAGGGGACATCAGATGGTCATAGAAGGTAACATGTAGGGATACCTTAGCATATTCGTAAGGACGATCATCACTTTTCTTACGCAACAATCGAGGGACGAGATCATGTATTCGTAGGCAACATCGAGAGTCATCGAGGGAATATGATCTTTATATCGAATGGACTATGATGATATGTTTGTAAGCGCCTTAGCTAAGATATCCCTACGTTTAAGGGACATGACCATGTATTCAAAAGGCAACAAGAGAGGATACCCTAAGGTGGGTGCATGTGTGAAAAGTGTGTTGTATTCAGATATTTATCTTGTGTTAGAAGTGATTTATATTGCTTGATTTAATCTTGCCATACATGCCTAGTTACTAGCAGTTATATATGTGCAGAAAGTAAATTGCGGAAAGTAAAGTGCAGAAAGTAAATTGCGGAAAGTAAAGTGCAGAAAGTAAACCCTAGACTATTACATGGCTTTGGGGAAGATACATAATATAGGAGTGCAGAAAGTAAATCCTAATTAAGCTATTACATCCCATGAGCAGTTACATAATATTGGAAAAAAATGCGAGAAATTAAAGTCCTAGCCATTACAACCTGTGAACAGTTAAAAATAATTTCGCGAGAAGAATCAAATTGTAAATAATAAAAAATAACGTTAGTAAAAAGAAAAATTTTTGAGTTAGGAAAATGTTTTTGGGTTAGTCAACCTAATTAAATTAGAAAAATATTTTTGGGAATTTTCTAGATTAATTTGATATGGAAAAAGTGATTTAAAAGTTAATTTTTGATTAATTAACAATTAAATAAAGTATGAGTGAAAAATATTATTTTTTTGATGAAAATAATTAAATTAGAGTTTTTCTAACCTAATTATGAAAATAAATATTTTTTGTGATTTTTTATGGTGTTAAAAAAATGTTTGAAAAGAAAATAAATAGAAAAGAAAATATTGAAGAAAAATGAGAAAATAGGTTAGTTTTGCAAAGGAGTAAAAATAAATGGGGTAGCCAGGGATCGAACCCCTGCCCCATAGGATATACGCACGCTGCCTTACCAACCGAGCCAGCCTGCAATGGTGTTAGTAACATGGAATAAAAATAATATAAGGGAAACAATTACGTGGGAATATTTGAATTTAAAAGAAACGCGCGCACAGTTGGTGGGCCACTGTTCATCATCGTTTTGACCAGGGTTTTTACCTATGGTTTGTGTCTGTAGCAAAATCCTATAGTGATGGCTTCGTTCGTCACTATATCACCTGCAAAATCAAATCGTTCATAATACACAAAATAAATTAGCTTTGAGGGTATCAATCGATTGGAAATCGTCTTCTGAGCACGATGATGGCCTTGGTTCCTTCCAATTTTTCCTAAATAAGAAAATCCCAATCGGAGCTTATGAACCCTAGCCATGGCATATTCGTATACCTGCACTCAAACTTAAATCGAACCATGCAGAAAGCTTCAAAATAGCATCAGGAACACAAATATATAATCAAATCATGTTAAAAGTGCATGAATCATTGAAATCGATTTTGAGTTTAGAGTATGTAAACCGTGACTTCGATTTTTGGATTCTGGATGCGTTGAGGCTTGGTGATGTTCTGGAATGATTCAGAGGATTCCTATGAACACGTTTGAATGCTTGGAATGGCCTGGATTGAAGAAAAACTTTGGCTGCAAGTTGCTTGACACACACGGTTTTTTGAAGCTTTTTTAGGGTTCTTGGAGGCAAGAATTTTTCGGCCTTGTGCATCTGGGATCAGTGTGTATATGTACTAGATGGCATTAGGTCAAGAATTGATGAGAAAATATATCCTCATCAATGTGAAAATATTTGATTGTAATCAAACTTTATTTTGTCTTTTTTGAGCCAATTTCAATCAAATCTCTTGCCAATCTCAATAATTTCGAAATTGACAGCTTATATGGCTTGCTTGGACCTCAAGAATGAGAGAAAATCAACCTTGCACTTAATGTTTTGATTTTATATCTTTTATTTTAATTAAATTGGTTTTAAATGAATAAAAATCCAAAATAAATAAAAATTAAAGATAAAAGGTGTGGCCTTGGGCTTGGAGGTTATAATTCAGATAAGAAACAAGTTTGAACCAAGAAAAGTTAGGCCCATTTAGAAAAAAAATTGATTTTCTCAAGTATTTCTCTTCATGCACCTCCTAAAAAATGATCAACTTGTACAATTTATATATTGCTCAATTTTCAATAGTTTTGGGTGTTCTTGGACTTTTTAGAAAGCTCAAGATGTCCTCTAAACACTCCTTTTGGTTTCATCTTCATTGAAGTTTCCATGTTCATGAACACTTCTTTGCAAACAGATGACTTTTTGTTGACTTTTAAAAGGACCTGTAATGTTTTGATCCATAACTTCCAAATGAAGCATTTTTGGCCAAAGCTTGTGAGATATGAAGTTGTAGAGAATTGAATTCCCTTCAAAATGAGCTTTGGTGGAAAAATTTCTAATAAAATATGTGAAAGTTATGTTTGGTCAAAATAGATGGATTGAATGTATTTTAATTTTAAATAGATGGATTGGATCAAATATATTTAAGGAAGTTTTAATGGATTGTAATGGATTAATGGATTATTTTGATCCATCCATTAACAATTCAATTCATATCAATCTAATCCATCTATTTTGTCACCCCTATGATTTTCAAATGACTCATGAACAAAAGTGGTTTGATTGGAGAGTGAACACCCAAAATAGAAACATGAGACATTGGTATTGGAATATGGGAAAAGGCAGTTGAGAACAATGTTACACGTGATGGTGTGTGGTTGTTTCATGCCAGAAGGACTGATGGAGGGTGGATGCGTGACGAGGCTTGGACAACAGTGAAATTTTGAGCTTCAGTTTGTTTATCAAGTTGAATACAACTGTGTGAATATTGTGCATGAAGTGAATAATATTTTATGGATTTCTTTACAAGTGACTGTAGTGAAGACAACTAGGGATGGTAAAAAAAACTGTCACGTGGATATCCGCGGATAAAATCTGTCATGGATATAGATATGATGACTTAATGGATATCCACAGGTAAAATAAATGGATATTTGATTACCCGATTATTTACGGATACTTATATGAATTTGATGGTACCCGTATCCGTGGATATCCGTAGACGTTAATAATTAGAAAAATACTTAAATGTTAATTTGTTTGATCAAAATTATTATTGTTATTTTCTTAAATATGATATTATTATTACTATTATTATTATTATTTTGATAAAAGAAGAAATAAAGTGAAAGTGATTTATTTTTATTAATATTTATTATGTGTTAACTTTGAAAATATTTTTTTTGACTTTAAAAGAGATTAAAAAATAGTTATTTAAATATACATATTTTTAAAATATATTTAAATAATAGTATCTATGAATACCCGTTAATACCCGCAGATATCTCAAAATTGACGGATACCCATCTAACAGGTACCTGCACGGATATGTGACAGGTACGGATATCATATTTACTAAACGGAGGGGTAGCGGAAGACTAGTACTCGTGCTCATAATACCCATTTCCATCCCTAAAGACAACAAACAGGGCCATAATAAATGCGGCTAGATTTTTTTTAAAAATCTCAACAAAAGCAACTAGGATTTCTATGTAAAAGCTACACTATATAGAACGAGAGTTAGTTACACTGCGAAAATTAAATACATCAATTTTATGCACCTTGTAGATATATTTATAAGCAACAAAAAAATTTAAGTTTTATTTAGTCATTATTTTATATCATATATTTCAATAATTTAATGAACCTAAATTTTTTTTATTGCTTATAAATATATCCAGAGAGTATATTTTTTTATTGCTCTTTGGACCGAATAGCTAATTTTTCAAAATATAATAATACTATACAATAATATGTGGATTTAACTTGCCACCCCAATTCTACTTGACACCCTCCCATTTCTAGTGGTTTTACTCTTATACATTCATGTAAGTAAATATTGGAATTTAAAAAAAAATACTGTCAGTTATGAAAATTTTCAAAAACATAAAGTCTGTTTGAAAGACTTTTAAAAACTATTTTAGTTTTTGAAATTTAAAAATTAAAAACTTATTTGAATACTATATTTTGCAAATTTGTTTTTAAAAACTCTTCACCATTTTTTCAGTTTTTAAAAGTAAAAAATTGAAATGACTAAATTGTGTTTTGATTTTTACTTTTCAGTTTTTAAAAATTAAAAACAAAAACCATTTCAAACAGACCCTTACTATTTCTACCACAACAGTTGTGATAACATCGGGAATTTCAAATTTTCGATCAAAAGATAAAAACATCGAAAATTATAAATTTTCTGATATTTGCTATAAAAAACTTCAAAAATATGCAATTTATGGTATAGTATTAGTATGTTTTTCCAATTTTTTCTATTACTTTTTCTCGAATAACTGAATCGATAAAAATTCTATCCAAGTGTATATATATATATATATATATATATATATATATAAGGATACAAAACAAATTAGGATGACTTCTTAACTTAAGCGACTTGTATATGCTGATTCCCATGTCTTTTGCATATTCAATATATTTTTGTTTTCAACAGCCAATGATGAGAGACAATGAGCAATCAGATCTAAACCGAATGATTGTTGTTGACAAAACCAACATCAATGATTTTATGTCTGCTCATATACATATGTGGAGATAAGACAAGAGGGAAAATGTGATGTTAAGCATTTTAGAAAGGAATACAAATATGACATTGTATCTTGAAGTAATAGAGTAACCCATATGAGGAATCGTCATCCATTTATCAATACCCTACACACCCAAGTGGTCTACTCGTAACACATTTATGGTTATATAAATTGTCATAAAACAACTTGGAAACAATTGAGAGTGTTGATGAACTTGAGTATCTAACTATTTTTGAATCAAAGGCCATGACTCTTTGTCCCATCCAAGTAAAATTGCAATAGTGGGAAAACTATAATTTCCATCAAATTGCAATGTATGGATGTAAGAAATTAGGAAACTGGGACAAGTAAACATTTCTTGAATATTCGGCGAACGATTGACTACCAATCAACATACTTGACGATTGACTTTTAGTTGGTTTTAGGCATGATCTCTTTATAGTCTGACTCCCATGCAAACCCTCGGCATACTCCAATACCTAAAATCATGATGCACATCACTCTCTTGACTCTTTCTACTCTTCTTAACTCCCTTATTTGGCTTGTACTTCACCGACGGTGGACACATAGAAGTTTTGGATGAATGTGTTAGTTTCCTAACCTTTTTCTTCAACATCCTCTGGCTTACAATATCCAAAATACTGAAATATGTATTCAGATCTTCAGACTATGCTTCTAAATCCAACTATGTACCACTTTCATTATGACTAACCTCGTGCTCGACGATGTGTAATTTCGTCCAAAATACATAAATTGAGTCGAAAGGAACATGACTGTCTTGTATTTGGAAACCGACTAGCGTCACGCACATGGTAACCCATGTGTTGTTCTAATGAAGAACCCACATTTTTCTTGGGTTGCACCTATAATTTTTACCCTTTGTGGTTCATTTCCAATGAGTTGTATACGTTGTCCTGAAACAAAATCGTACAAGTTAGCGTAGAATGGAATGTTATCCTGAACCTAGCTGCAACTTTAAAATGGTGTTCACAACATCCCAACCTCGACATAAATCACTCCGACTTGTAGTCAACATGTTTTTTAGTCTCTAATGAGAAGACTCCGCCTTAAAACCCATAAATAAAAATATATGTTAAATTATAATTAGTAATCTAATAACATCAAACTATCACATCTCGTGTACCTGTTTACCTGTTTGTTGTTGTGTTTCCTAAATGAGTGACTATGTTAGTCCAAACAACAACAAACATTTCTTTATAAGGTGTCAACCATGTTTCATTCACATACTTAAAAAATAAAGAAATATCAACACAAACATTCTCAAAGCGCTTAAAGTGTTCGACAAACTCAGTTTCTCTATTTGAATACATGATGTTGTTCCATAGATCCATGACATGTTCTTGTATTTCTGATTTAACATACGCTTTACATTTCACACTAACATTTTAAAATATGGAACGAACACAACACATGAGTCGCAAGTTATCGGTCTGTAACCACAACCTTCAGCAGTAATGTCTCAGAAGAGAACAACTCTTTGAGCTTCTCTAGTGCCCAATTAAATTCCCTTCCCTTCATGTTTCAAATAGGCAAAGTCAATCGGAAACGTCAACTTCGTTGAAGTAACACCAACAATCTCAAATGGTGGTATCTGGTACCCGTATGATCACGATGCACATAATAAACAAAAATTGATAAATCAAAATCTATATTTTTTAATAAGAAATTTTGGCCATTACCTATTTGTCTTGTATGTGCAATAAAAAATCAACACCAAATAAAATATATTAACAACTTCATTAAATCAGAAAGTGTCCAAAAGATATTAGCTATAACATTTAAGGATCCCTATTTCTAATCCAACACATGTATTTCTCTCTATGAACAAGACTCAACAACATCTGTATTTTTGTCAATGAACCTTTCTTGCTTGTTCTGTATGTAGCTCTAGATTTATCCACCTAGATAACACTCGCGAGATTTTTTGGATCTTTGTCTTTTGAAGCAACAACTGTATACCTCAGAGCCATATTGTACTTCGCAATGTCATTCATAGACTGTCTTTCATGATCTTTTAGACTGTCCAATATGTCACGACCTTCAAAATTCTTAGATAGTTTATGATCGTGCATCATGCACCTAATATTCACCTTCCAACCGATACCACTTGTTACATATTGATCGCGACTTTATACGTCTTATAGAATCTAGACCGCAAGTATACAGTCCTATCGCTTGTAGTTTTAAAGATTATCGAATCCCAATGGACTAAATGTTTATTTACCTTTATCTTAGGTCACTACGTAAATCTAAGGCTAATAATATAAACAATGTTTGGTTTTAGGGAACCTAACTGATTAAGATCTAGTTTAGATTCATAATGAAAGTATCGGTATGTAATGTTCGGGCTTAGGGATTTAGCAACTCATTGAATTAAGTTGTATTATCAAAACGTGTTTCAGTAGGAAATACTTGTTTAAAAATCCTCTTCTCACACTCTCGTGTTTATTGATTCAGATCCTATAATCAAACCTAAGTGAGTGCTCTCGCTATTTCAATTAGCGTTTAAAAATAGTTTTTGAAAGTAAATAAAACCTAATCAACTTAAAAGCGCTCTTGATGTATTCTAAGTTGATGCTCATATTATTAATGTCCAGTTAAAATCTCAAACTCTCGCTTTATTGATCCTAACTTCTAATCTGTGTTTTACTCTCGTAACAAAACAGTTGCATTTAGAACTAATAATTGAAACCAGAAAATTAATCTTTTTAAAATGGAATAAGTCGAATGGCGTTGATAAACCCCGTTGGCTATGTGATCCTACATACCAATAACTAAAGTTAGTCTAGCATGTTAAACGATTCAACTATAGCACAACAGTGATAAACAGATAATTCAGATATAACATGCATTTCAGATAAATCAGGCATAAAATAAATAATTAATTAAATAAGCCAATAAAAAAATAAACAAAACTAAATAAACCAATAAATAATTTAATTAAAATAAACCTAAAAATAAAAGGCGGAATATTTGGCAAGTTCCAGGAGTCTCTCACAAGTCGGTGAGATCTGCCATTCGTTGTTTGTAAATTCAAATGCGATGAAGGAAATTAAAAAGGCGCAATTCTAACATAAGGTTAGAATTGAAAAAGGTTCGCAGCAATCTCCGATGTGGAAATTGCTACGAGAAAAGAAATACTGAACTAAAAATTGAAACTAAAAAACTAAATGAAATCGGAATTAAATTCGGCAGAGTAATGGTATAAAAATGCAGAAGAAAAAGCACATTTGGATCGGAGACTGAAGCTCTATTTATAGAGGGTGAGGCGTGACTTAAAAACGAATTTGTTGCGTTATTCTCGCCTCATATATCTCCTCTGTAGCGATCGCTACAGATTATTAGGGAAAGTGTGACGGTCATCACAGTCTTCCTTGGTGCTTCCTAAGTCATAGCGGCCGTTAGGGCTTTAGGGTTGGCATGTAATGATCGTTACATGTTGCTGCATGGTGGGCTTAGCTCTTCCACGCATTGGGTTGGGCCTGCTTCTTTTAATTCATTTCCAAAGCTTTTTACTTCTTTTACACCCCCATTTTGCTAAACATCACACAATTGCATAAATGATATTCTTTTGTGGATTTTGAGTATAATTGATCCGATTTTTCTTGAATTTCTTCGCACGTGCCTTATAATAGGTAAAAACCTGAAAACATAGAAAATACCAACATAATACGAATATAGAGTAATTTAATTAATTAAAATGCGGATAAAAATTATATAAATCGATCCAAATAATTGATACATTTTCATGTTATCAAACTCCCCTACACTTGAACCTTTGCTTGTCCTTAAGCAAATGATAGACTTAGAAATAATTTAGCGCAAAGTTTCTGAAGCAATTTCACGATACAACTTGAATTGTGCGTGGTTGATAGGCGTTACGTTTAGAAAGATGGAACTGGGTTCTGGCACCGATGATACAAAAATGACACGAAACCATAGTCATGGTCCAAACCTTCCTTCCTATGCAAACCAGTCCGAATCATGCTATCATAGCTCAACCTAATTCTACTCGTTCGAAATCAACCGCTTTCATTCTCGCACAATCATATTAAGCCCTTTATCTCCCGCACCCATATAGTAGAGTAGCCGGTTAGTGATTCTGGTCATTTTATGTACGGGGTTATGGTACGCAAGTTGGTAACCCTTTTTATCTTCCAAATCATAAGTCTTGGGGGATCGAACCGTGGTATGCCATACCAAGTTCAGCACCAGATACAACTGGTTTTCATATTGGTTTTTGTAGGTTCCGCAACTCTTGGATTAAATGACCTGATGAGGGTCACCTAACTTAATTAGTGCATTCCCTGTTATATCTTGATTTTTAAAGCTTTTTCTGATAATGACCAATCACTTATATACATTGTCTCCCTACGTAATTTGTGGATAAGACGGTGCTGACTGCTTGTATAAACTACTCGGGGTTGATCTAAAACTTAAAACTTAAGGTCTCGGTATCATAGTTACTCAAACTGATCAGCATGATCTGGAAGATTTGGGTGTCAAGGAGGTATTATCTTTGTCGAATCTTGTTTAAAAATTCTAACGAAGCCTCATAAGCAACCTATATATTTTCCGAAAGTACCGAGCTAATGCGTTAAAATAAATTTTTTTTGTTATGGCTCAAGAAACGTATCGAAGTAAGAATAACTTACAAAAATGAATATTGATCTGAATTTTTTTCTTTTTATTGAATGGAAAAGGAAATAACTGGAATTCAAAACTTACTAGAAATTTAAGACAAAGTTTTTCTCCCCTACACTTAGACTGAGCATTGTCCTCAATGTGACAACTAAAGTGAGAAAAAGAAAACTAAGAAAGAAACTTAAGGAAAATAAAAGAAATACAAGAAAATAGGAAAATAAACCAGTCTTCATTGTTTTCTCCGATATCTCTACTGGTTGATGCTTCACCTTGTGTTCTTCTTCCGCCACGTGCCCTCACTCCGCCTCCTCTGGGTTTAGGAGGCTCCTCACCAGTGTCATAAACACGTGCATGCATGCCTTCAACACGGAATTATAGATGGCGCATTTCATCAGTCAAGTAAGAAATGTCACGATGGTTCCAATAAGCGGCATTACGTTGATCGCGCTGCATCTCTTGCATCAACTGCATCAGTTTCTGCTGACGCTGATCTTGAAGTAAAAGCGATGCATATATCGCGTCGAGTGCAATTGGATGAGGATTATTTCCTAGTTTTTCCTGTGGTGGGACATTTGGTTGTGGTGGTTGTTGATTCACTTCTGGTGGGTTATTCTGCGCGTTCGCTCCAGGGGCTGATGCTTAAAGATCGTAAACCCAATTCGCAGCAACATCAATTCTTGTGGCATCTGGATTTGGTAGAATAAAGCCTGGAACGACTTTGTTATTCACCATCAGGTTGTGTCTCACATCCCTTCTTGCTTTGACAATGTGACCAAACTGACAGTAATCAATGTCTAAGAACTCGGCCTACCAGAATGGTCATTCATCCAACATGTCTTGCAAAACCAGATAATGGGCAATAGCTGTGACTATGCCCCCTATATAGAAAGGTGATGTGTTTTCATTTCTTGATAACAACGACTGGATGTGGTTGAGAAGGAACGAAGCAGCATTTATACTCAAATCAGGATTAAAAGTGAAGTGCAGAAAGTACATCTCCCTAGCGTTTATCTTGTTGTTGTTTGCCCGCCCGAACACTGTATTGGCTAGGACTCGGTGGAAATAGCGGATACACGAGTTGTGGATGTGAGTGGACAGCAGTTCTGCCCAATTATCAACTCGAGTGCCGGTTAAACGTTCCCATATTTCAAATGACCTTGTCGTCCAATCCTCATCGTGCGTGATTCGGTATTCCACACCCTCTTCATGGTGGAAATTATGAATTTGACTTAGAGTCTCTTGGTTCATGGTGTACTCCGTGTTGAATAATCTGAAAGTTGTCGCGCCGATCAGGTATTGACTGGCTTCTGGAGTAGGCGGTGTTTGGTATGCAAAAGAACTCAAAAACTCCAACGTGAGGGGTTTATAAGTTGGCAGATTCATAATGGCAATGTGGTGTAGACCAGATTCATGAAGCATGAATTGCACACTATCTAGCAACCCCAAATCACGTAGAAAATCTTCGTCAATGTATCTTGTGGGAAGGACAACTCTCTGGTGAAATCTCCGGTAGAGTTACTCTTGTCGGACTCTGACTTCTCCATCTCTGAACACCATATATGTGAGGTATGGTTCCTCTCTACCTTCTTGAGCTCTTCTGGCCATATTTGTGGTTGGTTTTTATGAAAAGGTTTAAATGATAGAAGGGTTGTTGAAGAAAATTGAAAGAAATAATGGTGTTTTTCTAAGAGATTTTATATGAACATGGTGAAGAGAATATGGATGGAGGTATTGAATGGGAATTAAGGGTGGTGTTTATGGTGAAGAGGAAACAAATGTGAGTATTTGAAATGGTTTGAATTGATATGAATGGGAATGAATGGTGCTGGTCGGTTTATAAAGTTTGCATGGCTAAGGAGTGTGTAACGGTCGTTTCACATGGCTTGCTTTTTCAAGTCACTTCTGCCCTTGTAACGGTCGTTACAAGGTGTACACCCTAGGATCTCGCATGCATGAGATTCCTTCTTGATGATCGTGGCATGAAAGGTTGTGTCACTTCAATATCTTAATTGAATAAATATAAATTATGCATGGGAGACAATGAATGACATATTGGGTGTGTTATTCAATGATAAATGCATACTAGGACTAATATGTTAATATTCATGCTTTTTTTATGAAACTCAATAATAACACAATAGCATCATATCATAATAGTAACAGAGCACAATGAGAAATATAACACATATAAATAAAATGATGAAATAATAAATAACTGAAACAATTATATCCCAAAATGAATAGCCGAAATAAATCTAATGCGATGCTAATGAAAAACTACGAAGAATGAAATCCTTTAAATCTAAATAGACACTCCTCCCTTATACTAAGAATGAATAGTGCCCTAAATGTTCTAAAAACAAAAATCAGCCACCTCTAGAATTCAACTGTTGATACACGTGATCTAGATTTTCCGTAACAAGATCCATGAAACCATAAAAATCAGTGCGGAGCGTGGTAAGATCGGAGCGGATGACAGCATGCTCCCTCGTCAGCGCATCAATGGCAGGAGCATAGTCAAGCTATAGAATCTGGGCGTTGGCAGTAGCAGGAGATATGGGTGGATCCCAAGCTGGAATGCAGTCAAGTAGAGGTGGGGTAACATGATCAGCCTCAATCATCTCAATCAACTCGACCATCTTTGGGTCAGACTCTTCCAAAGCTGCTGGAGGGTCATAATAGTGGGGCGGTGTCACAAGATCAAATACTTCTTCTTCCATGTCATTCTCTGCTACATCCTCTAGCTCATAAGTATAATTCTTCTTGTTATGCACACTGGATCGTGCAATGTCAGGGAGTGTAAAGTGGTAAACCGGTTCATGATGAATCAACAACTGATACTAATTCAGCTCCAAATATCTAATCATCCCAACATTAAAACAACAACAAAATCCAGTGGGGTATGGTCAGCAGCAGGGGTCAAACGGGACAATCTCTCTCTGAAATAAGGTACTAGCGATCATAGTCACTAAGCCTCCAACACATATTGGTCCATGAGGAGCCTGGGCAATACTCAGAAGACGAGAAAGCATAAATGAGGTACCTACCACTAGTCTAGATCTAAACACAAAGAACATAATAAATAACTCCTCCTTAGACACCAAGGTATCATTATGAGGTTTCCCAAAGAAGGAAAACGACAAAATCATATGCAAGTACCTAATCGCTGGGTTATGTATCGCTGACGACTATCTAGGGATGGAGTTGTCATGCCTTAGAGTAAATATCTCTCCCTAAAAATAGTTAAGCTAGCTGTCCAAATACTCATCATCCAGAATCTTAATGACAGCATCAACACTAACTAGGAAATCCAAAAGATCAGCAAGCTCACGGGTGGTGTGTCTGTGAGTAAAACTAAATAATCTGAAAGAAACCACTCCTCTAGCCAACTCTAAACCAACATCGGGGTTATAATGCAAAGAACTGAGAAACTCCAATGTTGGGTTGCGCTAAGTGGGATGTTGGTTATGGATAAAATAGTCTCAACCAATCTGGTTGAACATGAAGTGGACACTCTCCCTGATGCCTAAAGTGGACAATGTTGGATCGTGTACATAAACAGTGGGATGCATCTCTCTCTTAGCAAGTGTCTCGTAGCAGTTCTGCTGGGCCTCACTCAAGAAGGTGACAAGGCATAGTATCAGAAAAATCCATAGCAAAAATTAGTGAAGAAATAAGAATCCTGTAAGTAATCAAAAATATTTTTAAATCAGCATCGGCCTAACGCCTAAGAATTGGAAAGAAGAACAGAAAATTTTATAAAAACTTTTAAGAAAACATTTAACAGAAATAAATTTAAAAACTTTTAATAAAACAATTTTTTTTATAAAAATGGTGGGTTGCCTCCCACAAAGCGCTTTGTTTAACGTTAGGAGCTCGACCTATTTTGAAAATCGAAAACTATTTTGGTGACTCATCTAGTAGTTGTATAAGTCTTAGACTAGTCGAGTAGTCTTTATTATCGATACAATGGTATTGCTTCAAACGTTGCCCATTTACAATGAACGGATCACTAGCTTTTCCTTTAATTTCAACAACGTCACTCGAGATTACTTTTGTAACTTCAAAAGGTCTTGACCATCGGGAAAGAAGTTTTCCTGGGAATAGTTTAAGTCTAAAGTTGAATAAGAGTACTACATCACCCACGTTGAATTATTTTCTAGAGATGCGCCAGTCGTTCCATTTCTTAGTTCTTTCCTTATAAATCCTGGCATTTTCGTAAGCATCTTGTCTAAGCTCTTCCAATTCATGGATGTCTAGAATTTTCTTCTCTCCGGCTTCTTTGTAATTCAGATTCAAGGTTTTAATGGCCCAATAGGCTTTATGTTCTAATTCCACAAGTAAATGGCATGACTTGCCATAGATTAACTTGAAAGGTGTGGTTCCGATGGGTGTCTTGTATGTTGTCCTATAAGCCCTCAATGCTTCATGTAGCTTAGATGACCAATCTTTCCTAGATGTGGCAATAGTTTTCTCTAGTATTTGCTTAATCTCTCTGTTAGAGACTTCCACTTGTCCACTTGTTTGCGGGTGGTAAGGTGTTGCTACATGGTGTCAGACTCCATACTTTGCTAAGAACTTATAAAAAATTCTGGAAATGAAGTGAGAGCCACCATCACTGATGACTAGTCTCGGTACATCGAATCTCGGAAAAATTATGTTTTTGAACAATCTAATCACTACTTGTGCATCATTTGTTAGAGAGGCTACAACCTCTATCCATTTAGATATGTAGTCTACTGCAACTAATATGTAGTTGTTGCCAAAGGAAGATGGGAAAGGTCCCATAAAGTCAATTCCCCATACGTCAAAGACTTCTACTTCCAAGATACCCTTTTGAGGCATCTCGTCGCGTCTCGATATGTTACCAGTGCGTCGACACCGGTCACATTTTATAATAGCAGCATGAATATATTTCCATAGACTGGACCAGTAAAGGCCGACTTGCAAAATTTTCACATAGGTCTTTGATGTACTGGCATGCCCTCCATAAGGTGCTTCATGACAGTGAGTAATTATGCTCTCTATTTCATTCTTTGGAACGCATCGATGGAAAATATCGTCAGGACCTCACTTAAATAGTAAGGGCTCGTCCCAATAATAGTGTTTGAGATCGTGAAAGAATTTCTTCTTTTGTTGATAAGTCAGATCGGGTGGAAGAACTTTTGCTGCCAAGTAGTTGACATAGTCAGTGTACCATGGCAGTGGGATCTGAGAAGATACTACTTCCTCTTCTTCCTTTGTCTCGTTATTGCCACAAAGTTCAGGGCTTAGTTTAATTTCATTTTTCATATTCCATTTGGGCTACTAAATGTTCATATGGAAAATCGTCATTAATAGGTACGGTGTCAGGATTAAGCTTTTCCACTCTAGACAGATGGTCAGCTACAAGATTCTCAGAGCCTAGTTTATCTTTGATTTCTAAATCAAACTCCTGCAAGAGCAAGATCCATCTTAATAATCTTGGTTTGGCTCTGTTTAGTTAGTAGGTATCTGATAGTTGCGTGATCTATATAGATTATAATCTTTGCGCCTACTAGATAGGAACGAAATTTATCCAATGCAAACACTACGGCCAAAAGTTCCTTTTCTGTAGTGGCGTAATTTATATGTGCCGAGTCCAAGGTTCTACTTGCATAATATATGGCATGGAGCTTCTTGTCTCTTATTTGTCCTAGGACTGCACCTATTGCATAATCGCTTACGTCGCACAATATCTCGAATAGTAAACTCCAATCAGGTGGTTGTATGATGGGTGTGGATATAAGAGTTATTTTCAACCGTTCAAACGCCTTCAGGAAATTATCATCAAAGATGAATTCAGATTCTTTCATTAGGAGGTTGGTGAGCGGTTTAAATATCTTTGAGAAATATTTTATGAAACGTCGGTAGAAACCAGCGTGGCCTAAGAAACTTCGTATTTCTCGCATGGTCCTTGGTGGTTAGAGGTTTTCTATTACTTCAATCTTGGCTTGTCCACCTCGATACCTCTCTCGGAAACTATGTGTCCAAGAATAATTCCCTGTTTTACCATAAAATGGCATTTCTCCCAATTCAAAACTAGGTTTACTTTCACGCATCTCTCCAATACCTTTTCTAGATTTAACAAGCATCCTTCAAAGCTTTGCCCGCACGCAGAGAAGTCGTCCATAAAGACTTCCATGATATCGTCTATGAAGTCGGCAAAGATGGACATCATACACCTTTGGAACGTTGCTGGTGCATTACATAATTTGAACGACATTCATTGATAGGCGAATGTACCATAAGGGCATGTGAATGTAATCTTTTCTTGGTCATTAGGATAAATAGGAATTTGAAAGAAAACTGAATAACCGTCCAAATAACAGTAGTAGGAATACTTAGCCAATCTTTCAAGCATTTGGTCAATGAAGGGTAGAGGGAAATGGTCCTTACGAGTGGCTTTGTTTAGTTTCCTATAGTCAATGCACATTCTGGCTCCACTCACGACTCTTTCTGCTATATGTTATCCAGCTTTGTTTGTCATGACTACTATTCCTCTATTTTTGGGCATGTCGTGGACTGGACTGACCCATTGACTATCAAAGATCGGATATGATTCCTACATTCAAAAGTTTGGTTACTTCGTCCTTTACTATAGTGCTCAGAATCAGATTAATTCTTCTCTGGTGTTCTCTAGATGTCTTAGATTCATCCTCTAGTATGATATATGGAAGGGCTTATTCCTTTGAGATTAGTAATGTTTTATCCTATAGAGGATGGATATTTTCATAAAACATGTAATAGTTTTTCCGTCTCGAGTTGTCCTAAGTCTGCGTTAACTATCACTAGTTTTCTGAATTCAGAATCTAGGAATTCGTATCTTAGGGTTTTGGGTAAAACTTTAAGTTCCAAGTCGGGTTTCTTCGAACAGGGCATATGATTTGGTTTCAGTGCTAGACATTCACTTAAACTGTCATCACGATAATCTGGACACCAATTATCATCTTCGAAAATCAGGGGCATTAGAATCTTCATAGTTTCGGAATCGGGTTCCTTTACTGACTCCATCTCTTTGACACATTCGTCTATTACGTCTAAAAGATAGCATGTATCATCGATAGCTGGGGCTTGTAGGAATTGTGTCAAGATGAATTTGACTTTTTCTTCTCCAACTTCAAAGGTTAGTTTTCCTTTCTTAATATCTATTATGGCTCCGGCAGTGGCTAAAAATGGTCTTTCCAAAAATGATAGGGGTGACACTATCTTCTCTAATATCCATAATGATGAAATCCGTAGGGATGTAGAATTGACCTATTCGTAGTGGAATGTTTTCAAGGATTCCTATGGGGTATTTGACTAAATGATCTGCTAGTTATATTGACATCTTAGTCGGTCTTAATTCTCCCATGTCGAGCTTCTTAGATATCGACAGGGGCATCGCACTAATACTAGCGCCTAAGTCGCATAGAGCCTTGTCTATGACAAACTTACCTATGTTACAGGGAATAGAGAAGATTTCGGGATCCTTCAGCTTCTACGGCATTTTGTTCTGAATGATGGCACTACACTCTGCAGTGAGTGTAATTGTCTCGCTATCCTCTATCTTCTTCTTGTTAGATAAGATTTCTTTAAGAAACTTAGCGTAATAGGGCATTTGAGTGATAGGTTCTGTGAAAGGTATTATGATATTTAGCTGTTTCAGAAGTTCCACAAATTTCTTGAATTTCCCTGCGCTTCTAGATTAAGTGAGCCTTTGAGGATAAGGGATTGGTGGTTTCTAAGGTGGCGGAGGAACATAGGGTTTTTCCTTTTCTAACGTCTCTCCATCACCTATCTTCTCTTTCTCTTTTGGTTTGCTTTCTTTCTCAGTTGTTTTTCCAGAGCTTTGAGACATGGCTGGATTCTTAGTTCTAGGATCCCCTGGTCTGTTGTATTCAGTTCCACTTCGCAGTATAATAGCATGGGCATGTCCTTTTGGGTTTGGTTGAGGTTGACCTAGAAATGTACCGGTAGGTGCAGCTGTGGGAGCTTATTGTTGGGCCACTTGTGAAATCTGGGTTTCTAACTTCTTGTTATATGTGGCTAAAGCATCTACCTTATTCACTAACTGTTTAATTTGCTCGTTGGTGTGAATATTTTGGTTTAGGAACTCCTTGTTGGTTTGATATTTAGTAGCTATAAAGTTTTCCATCATCAGCTCAAGCTTAGACTTCCTAGGCACATTGGGAGCGGTTGCATGTGCTTTTAGATATCCAGGTGGTACAGCTGATGCTTGTCCAGGCGCATACAACACATTGGTATTCTTATATGAGAAATTTAGATGATTCTTCCATCCAAGGTTGTATGTGTTCGAGTAAGGGTTTCCTTGAGCATAATGCACTTGGTCAGTGGGAGTTCCTGCTAAGAGTTGACATTCGGCAACAACATGTCCTGGTACTCCGCGTATCTCACAGTTAGGTGTTATGGTAGCCACGGTGGTTGGAGGTACTGTGGTTAGGCTTTCTATTTTCTTGGTGAGAGCGTCTACCTTAGCATGGACGTTGTCGAGACTGCTAATCTCGTGCATCCCACCTTTCGTTGGTGCTTTCTCTCTCTACTTGACCTCTCTCACTTCCCCACTGGTAGTGGTTTTGGGCCATACTTTCTATGAGTTCATAGACTACGTCGTAAGATTTATCCATAAGTGCGCCACCTACGGCGGCGTATATTATTAGTCTCGTGTTATACAAGAGACCATTGTAGAAGGTATGGATGATTAACCATTCTTCTAGCCCATGATGTGGACAAAGCCTCAACATGTCTTTATATATTTCCCAAGCGTCGAAAAGAGACTCATTGTCCTTTTGTCGAAAATCGCTTATTTGAGCTCTCAGCATAGCTGTCTTAATTGGTGGGAAATATTGTGCAAGGAAGACCTTCTTCAACTTATTCTAGGAGGTAACTGAGTTAGCTGGTAGAGATTAGAACCAAGCTCGGGCTCTTTCTCTTAATGAAAAAGGGAAAAGACAAAGTCTTATTGCCTCTTGACTGACCCCATTTGCTTTAACTGTATCTGTGTATTGTAGAAACATAGATAGATGTAGATTAGGGTCGTCCATTGATCCACTAGAAAACTGGTTCTGTTGCATAGCAGACAACAAAGATGGTTTGAGTTCGAAGTTGTTAGCCTCTATGGTTGGAGAAGCAATGCTATTGTGTGGTTCTTCCTGCGAAAGAATAACATAAGATTTGAGTTGACGTGGTTGATCACCCATGTCTGGTTCTTCAACTGGTTCGGCAAAAATTGTAGATTGAGAAGAGAGTTTATTGGTACGAGGTACTCGTACGTGGCATCTTCTAATGATAGAGCGCTCATATTTGGTGGTTGGTAGCACTAAGTTTTCGCTTCTAGAGCGCGAGTACTTGACATACAATTGGGAATGGTGCCTTAGTGTCTTATGTAACGAAATATACTGACGAAATAATGCTTAAACGATTGACTTCAATTTGAAAAAAGACTTTGAAAGTTAAACATAAGACTTTGTAAAGTAAAGTGGATAAAATGTAAAAGACATTGACAAAAAAGTAAAGATTTCTGGAAAACTAAATGTTTGATCGAAATGTAAAACAAAACGAAAGACTTAAAAGAATGAAAACTGTAAAGGCAAGATGAAAGTAAATGACTTGAATGTAAACTGCAAAAAGCATAATGATGGTGTTCTATACGTACATGGTATCTGTAACTCTTTTCCCTTAATCAATCAGTAGTTTGAGTATATAAGAATTTCTATTACAAAATGAACACACCAAATTCTAACATTAGAACATCTATTTATACTACTTCGACCCTAACGGTCCTACTCTAGAATCATGCCACGTTCGAAGCTTGCATGCCTCTTACAATCAGTGGCTTCCACGCGTCTTCTAAGAATGGCGCCTTTTATTTGAATTTCGAATTCTTGGAACGGACTCAGGAAATTCAAGTCTTTCTATTTGAATTCAGAAAACTTTTCGCTGGACTGTTTCAACCCTTTAATTCAAATCTTTATAATAAAATAGGATACTCAAAATCGGAGTCCTTATTAGCTAATCTCCATTCGAAATCGAAATACTTCCAAATTAACAATTCTAACTCTTCAACCAATTGTCTCTTATTTGAAACTCCTTGTTGATCAGCCAAATCATTCATCTTTGGACCTTATTCGAATGAATGTCTACCTAATTTTAAGCATTTCTTCAATAAAGTAGTTTCATCGAAATTACCAGCTAACACCTACCTGTTAGAATGGAAAGCACATCAGGCATTGGCATCGAAACTCTTTGACAGCTTATTAGGATCAGTTTTCAAAGTACGCAATTCAACTAGCTTCATCTTTCGCAAACGGGAAAACACTGCATTTGGAGACATCGGCAGAGGATCAAACTCCCTTGGCGCCTTCGCCCGTTGTGAAATTGGGTTTTGCATGGCATTAGACCTAGCTGGTTGTGGTTGGGCTTCCAACTTAATAGCTTTTGAATCGATCAGATCTTGCACCTTACACTTGAATGCATAGCAGTTTTCGATATTGTGCCCTACCGTTCTAGAATGGAATTCACAGCTAAATTAGCATCATAATTCCTTAGGATTTTATTAGGAGGAGGTGAAGGTGACGCAGCCCTTGGGACTATCAGCTTAAGTTCAATCAATCGTGTCAACATCTCAACATAAGACATTTGAACGACATCCAATCTTCTGGGTGTACGGTTATTCTGTTGTCTTTGATTCGGTTGGCGTGTCGCTTGGTGAGCTTGCGGCTGGGGCTGTTAATTGTCCTGCTTCGAAGCATAAGTTTTCCTTTGAGGTGCAACAGTAGGCATAATGGTCATGTCAGCGGTTGGAATGAGATTGACTTGTATGCTCAATCCTGTGGGAGTAAACAGAATAATCCCTTTGTCAAGTAAATTTTGACCCTCTTTTTTCAACACCACGCAATCTTCTGTATCATGACAGGGTGCCCCGGAATGGAAATCACACTTGGCCATCACATCATGCTCGAATAGAAACCCTTTAAGCATAGCATGAGTTCGAAGTTCAACCAACCGAAACTCAAGCAATTGATGAAGTAATTGAGCATATAACATTGAAATGGAATCAAATTTCCTCTGAGATTGTGACGACCCTAGTTGAGGAACTTTACCTTTTGCATCTTTTTGAGCAACAGAAATTTGACGTGAACGAGAGGACCCTAGAACACAGAGTGGTAGAGGAGAGGCATACCATGTATCAAGACTCAAAGAATCCCCCAAAGTATAAGGAGGAATGGTAACTCCTATTGTTGTAGCAGATACGGGATCATCTCCCTTTCTCAAAACGGTCCCTAAGACTTCCATAACCGAACTCAGCTGAGCCGTCAACTGATGGTTCTCTTCCTTCAAGAGCTCTTGTCCACTGACCAAGTCTTGCATGTCTAGCATAAGAAATCCCATCTATTCTTTCATTTCATTCAATTCCCCACGAAGTTGTTCCACCACTTGATTCTAATCGCCAAGTGGTGAAGAGTCAAGATTCACAACTCTGAAAAGAAAATACCAGGTCTGAATAAGAGAAATCCCCAAGTTCCAAATACCTGTTATGAATGCATGAAATGAATGAATATGCATGTTAGATATATACATATGTATTTTTCTGACATTTCTTTTTTTGGAAAATAAACATGCTATGATGCAGGTACATTATGCATTGATCATGGGTTTACTACTTCCATGACATTGATCAAACTATTGTGCTATTTCTGATCCGGTCGAAGAAAACAGAGATCACTGACAGAGTAACGGCTTAAAAATACCACTGAATAGAACCATAGTCACCAATAGAAAATACCAATTCACCATCAGTATCAAGTCACCAACAGTCACCAACGGTACCTGTAATAATCATAATCTCACCCCACTCACGGGTAAGACTAAGGTCTGGGTAAAGTCAAGGTAACTCAAGATCAGGTTCGCCTAGGGATACTACCATCGTAACACCTACGTGATGATGATAATACCCTGCTTGAAACCTCCCGTGAGTATGGACGACATGATAGACTACAAGATCTACATCAATATCTGTCATATTCCACTCTAGTCCTAGGTGTCCTATATGTCTCTCGGCCGGGGTATGGGGCATTTTACCTCTTGTAACTCCCACCCACCAAAGATATAGATCACATCACAACAGTCCAACCAATGTTTAAAAGCAGTAAAATGCCACATAGAAGGCAATGCAAACATACAAAGGATGGTGCGATAAAGCGAGTAAATAGATAACACCCAATAGACAAGAAAAAGGAAGCTAGGATCAACTCCTGGATGGATCAACAATAGGTCAACTGTCCCCATTAGAGCCGCCAGCTGAAACCACTCGGCTGAACACCGACTGATAGGATGTACCAATAGAGTCTCTACCAAACGTCTTTTATCTCGCGAAGGAGAAAGGAAAACATCGAGTAAACCTGAGAGGGAAGAAATCACGATCTTACGACCGAGAGATATGGGTAAGGGAGTTTGTTACGCGAGGGGAAGGGATTATCACCACACGCCCGTAGTACTCTACGGTATCCACTCCTATTTTCTAGCTAAGGGGTGTGTTATATCTATCTATCACTTAATCGCTATGATGCATGAGAAAGAAAAGGAAAATAAAGAAACCACGGGGAAAAGAAGGACGTCTTTACAAAGTTTTGCTCGATCGAGCCCTATGACAAGATGCCTACGTATTCCCCCGTACAATGGGAAAGTCAGAGCATTGTAGTTCGGCTCACTTGTTTTGGTGGGTTGTGTTTTTACTTATGAAAAGGTTATAAACACAAAAAGAAAATGCGCCCATAGGCAAAAAAGAGTTTTTATTGGTTGGTTGCTTTTACCTTTGTGAAAGGAATTCAAACCATTATTAAGTGTTTTTGTTTTCAAAAGAAAAAGAAAGCAAGTTTTAGTTTTAATTACATGCAATGATGCAAAAAGAGAGAAGCAAAACAAAAGGGGAGACTAACTAGTACTAGCCCTAATGTTGCCATGCAAAGATTGGACCTATGGTTGAGGATAAGAGGAGTCTCTACCTATTTAAACATGCAAAGGATGTAAATCCTAAGGGAAACCTATCTTATATCCGTCTTGGTTGTGAAACCAAGGGATGCAGAGGGATGAAGCAGTCAAGTGCTTTGGCAGAAGCACACAAGCAATGCAATGCACAAGCAAATGTCATAGAAGCGCAGGAAAAGGAGGATGTCCCTTAGCCTACTACAGCAAACCAAGGGCCGGAAGCAACCAGGGACCAACATATTCTGATTCCCGTGAGTGGTATCACCTTATGACATGAATTGTCAAGTGTGAAGAGCAAATGACGCGAGTTCAGCAATAATTATGAACCCCAGGAAAGTGTGGAGAGTCAGAATAGGGAACACTTGCCATTTTAGTATTGTTGACTCGATAAAGGAAGCAACACGGTTCACGTGTGCTGAGATGACACGGACTAGAACTGTGTGGGGGTCGATTGCGGACCCTTTCCACGTGCCCATCATATCATCATCATATAGCAGGAAATATAAAAAGCGGGACTTTGCTTAGTGGTGCCATGTCAGGTTGCCTAACCACTCTTTACCTATGCAAGCACAAATGTAAACACTTACTGAGAATTACCTCCCTATGCATGGTGGAGGATTTTAAACAAGCCAAACACAATTAGCACACAATTTGAAGAATGCCTAGCTACATGTCTTTAAACAGTGACTTTGAGCCCAACGCTCCTATCCTAATCATGGCAATAGAAAGTTATAAAACCCCTACTTCTCATGCTATCTAGGAAAGCTGTAAAGAATGTGATAAACAAGGGATAGCTAGTACCAAACGGATAGTAAATCTGTAGAGCACTGCAAGCTAAGAATACTCCGGAAAACTTCAAGTACTGCAGCCACGCAATAAGAGTGAACTAGTGAGAAATGCTCAAGGCATCAATAGCATAGACGGAATACGCGTTCATGTGTATCCGAAGCAATAACGCCTGTGAGAGAGGAGAAATCCCAACAAACAGACAATAGAATGTACGCATATGCGTACAAGCCAAGGAACATGTGTATACATATTCCGATCAAGTGTACCTGCAAGAAAACCACGCAAGCAGACAATAGAATGTACGCATATGCACACAAGTCGAGGAACATGTGTATACACATCCCATACAGGATACCTGCAAGAACGAAGTTAGACCGAAAAAGCAGGTAAAAAGAATGCACACATGTGTGTACAAATGCAAAGCACCTATGAAAATGGAGTAAAACCCAAGAAACAGATAATAGAATGTACACGTATATGCACAAGCGTAAAACACCTGCAAGAATGTAGTTAGACCGAAAAAGAAGACAAATAGAATGTACACGTGGGTGTACAAGCGCACGACACCTGCAAAATGAAGAAAAACCGAAGAAGCGAACAAATAGAATGTACACACATGTGTGCAAGCGCACAACACCTGCAAAAAAAGAGTAAAACCGAAGAAGCAAGCAAATAGAATGTACACATATATGTACAAGTGATAGAATGCACGTTCGTGTGCATTCAAATAAAAGCACCTGCAAGAATGGAGTAAAACCAAACAAGCAGACAATAGAATGCACACGTATGTGTGTGAAATCAAGATACATGTATACATATGCAAATCTCAAGTATAATGCTCAATGTACCTCGCATAATCAACAAACATGTCAAAAAATAACAAGGAAAACATAGGTAAGCAAGAGGGGAAGAAAGCTCGGAGAAAACATGACATTTGAGCAAAGAAAAGTCAAAAAATGATGAAATTTGGCAGTTTGCGTCGACTCAACTAGGTCCTACGTCGACTCAGAAAATTTGTGCGTCGACTCAAGGGTCGGCATGTAACTTCCAGCAAGTGGCCAAAAACAAAAAATGTGAGTTTGCTTCAACTCAAAGAGACTTTGCATCGACTCATCAGATCTGTGCGTCGACTCAAGGGTTGGCACGTAACTTCCAGCACTCAGCAAACATGCAGTTTTTTAGAAACTTCGAAACAACGTAACTTTTCCATCGAGCATCTGTTTCGCGTATCGTTCGAACCGTTGGAAAGCTTGAAAATAGTAGATGCTCATGGAATGATATGATAAACAAATCGACGAGTGATCATGTGACAAATTCTCCTCGAAAGTGATGTATCGACGCGTGAGTTTTGCCATACGTTATTAAGGCCTCGGCATGTTTTGTAAGCCGCGTTTTTATCGAATAAAAGGCGAAATTAACGTCGATTTCACAATCTTCCTAACAAGGAGAGTTTGTACATGCAAAGATTGAATAAAATTGTGCGTTGTATCGAAGTTCGACGGCTTAAGCATTTTCACAAACACCTAGAATGCGTCTATTTACACATGGTTTTAGTATATGGATCAAGGTTCAAACCTAAATCTAATCACACGCAATTCAAGGTTTCGAATCAACAAATCCATAATATCAACAATTATCCTTTGGAATAAGCACTTTTCACATGAAAATTAATTAATCAAATAAGTGCTTATTTCATCCAATTCTGGATTTCATCATGATGGTTATATCAAATCAAAGTTTTTCAACCTAATCCATGATCTATGTTCAATTCCTCAATCAAAACCTTGATTAATTTTCAATTCTAGAAAAGTGTTAATTTCAAGAATCAATTATACAAAAGTGCTTAAATCAAGAGATCTTACCGTCGAAACGAGGAGGAGAACGGGGAGAAGAGATCGCCGATGTCGAATTGAAGATCGGAGATGAGATAATAAGAGAAAGAGGCGCGAGTATTGAGAGAGGAAGAGGAAAACTTCACTTCGACACCTTCAATGTTCTTTAATGTTCTTGAAGAAACTTGATGAAAAAGCTTGCTTTGATCTTTATGAGTTGAGAGAAAATAGAATAGTGTGGTTGTAGTGAAAATTTGCAAATGATTGTGTTCCCCGATTTGTGAAGGAAAAAATAAATATATAGTGTGAGGAATTGGGCCTAAGAGTGCCTTGGATCCACAATTAAGCTCAAATCGTGATTATCCGGGTAATTTTCGTAATTAATTCAAACAGCCCGATCTGTCGAGAATTTGAAGTCAGGCTCTAAACGAAAAATGTCTGGAACGCGATTTTTCTTGCGTGAGTCAAACTTTTGACATAATCGGATTAACTTTCAAAGCGATATGAATTTTTGAAGTTTCAGCATAGTTTTCAGGCGACTGACACATCCAGAATTTTTAATCCGCTCTTCGGAGAAAATGCCTCGAACGAGGGTCTCCTGATCAAAATTTGCAAGTAAGTGTTTCTGAGACAGTCGAAGCTAACGAAATTTGTGAACTTTTGGCACTAGTCCCATTTCGTTTCGACAAAAATCGAGCGAGATATCAGTTTTTTAAAGTTCGCATACCAGATGAAAATTGCTCGGTTTAGCTCAAAATTGCGTCCGAAGAATAAAAAACTGGTCTTAAACGGTGAGGAATCAGCTCCCAAGTTATGAATGAAAGTTTTATAGGGCTTTGATATGGAATTTTCGAAATTGGCCCCACTCGATTTCGAGTTTCCAGCTAGGAGATATGAATTTTTTAGTGCGCAGAACACACAGTTTAGCACTAAAATTCAGTTTAATCCTTTTGAGAAATCAATTTTTTCGAGGACCTTCCTCGCATAATTTGCTTCCGGATTTCAAACAAAAGTTGTAGATAATAATGAGAGGGACTTTCCAGACAAAAATAATCAGAAAATACCCAATGATCTGAAAGATACGCCTTCTGGAGTACCCAAAACGCACTGAAAACTCAAAATCCACTTTATTGAGAAATAAGTGAATAAATTCTTTTTCTTGACGAAACGGCTTCCGATCTAAATAGATAAATTGGAGAACATATCAAAATGATCCTAATTCTTATGGAATCAAACCGAAATAGCTTTCCGACCAGAATATGTTGTATTGAGCATGTGAATTGAAAAATATCGATATCAAACTCAAAGTGATCTGAGATAACCGAAACGCACCATTTCTTTCACCACTTGGGATACCTTGAACCTGGTAACTCCATGATAAATTCTATGCATGTGACTACATGTATGTTTATGAAATCGAATTATAAGCCAGAAATACGGAAAAGAATAGGGTAAATTTTGGGGTACAACATCCGTCTCTAGCAAATTCATCAGCCCTGGTCAAAAGAAATCCCAAAGGGAGACCGCTTTTATTATTTTTACAGATCCAATGAGCTCTCACATTGCTAACGCGCAAATAAAGCGCTTTAGCAATGACTTCAAAATCAGGAGTAGCGGGTACTCTGACAAATGGCATGCTACTAGTAATGTTGGGACCTAGAAGAAAGGAATACTCTTCGAGAGTCGGCGCAAGCTGATAGTCTTGGAAATTAAAGCATTAGAGCTTACTATCATAAAACTGCAGCAAAGTCTGCATGGCATGGAACTCATAACCATCCATCAATAAAGGCAATATGTTTCCATAAGTCTCTCTAAAATTCTTCTCAATCGGCCCTTTCACAAGAGCACCCATCGCTTTCACTTCAGAAATGTCAAACTGATAGAAAGAGTAAACTGCAGACTTCTTGAGAACCTCAGTGTTTGTCTGAACGTCGTTATCCATCCTGGTGCTAATGATGATCATAGAATATCCTAGAAATGATATGCATGCAGGGTTAGATAAATAAACATATTTTTCTGACATTTCTTTTGGAAAATAAACATGCTATGGTGCAAGTGCATTGTGCATTGATCATGGGTTTACGACTTCCATGATATTATTCATCTGATGTACTGTTTCTGAACTGGATGGAGAAAACCAAAACCACAGAAAGAGTAACTGCTAGAAAATACCACAAAATGGAACCACGGTCACCAACAGAAAATACCAAGTCACCATCAGTACCTATGATAATAATGATCACGCCCCACTCACGGATGAAACTAAGGCTTGGGTAAGGCAAAGGTAACTCCAGAATTAGGTTCGTCCAGGAATACTACCATTGTAACACCTACGTGATGACGATAGCACCCTGTTTGAACCTCCCCTGAGCATGGACGACATGACCGCACTACTAGATCCACAATTGTAGTCGTCATGTTCCACTCTAGTCCTATGTGTTCCTATATGTCGCATATAGCTTGGGTACAGGGCCTTTTACTTCATGTAACTCCCACCCAATCCATAAACAGATCCAGCACAGCAGCAGATACAATATATGGAAACGATAAAATGTCAGATAGGATGCAACGCAAAGCATACAAAGGATGATGCGATAAAGCTGGTAAGTATCATCATCAGGACTTTGTTTGGTGGTGTCATAGCAGGTTTTCTAACCACTCATGACCTATGCAAGCACAAAAGTAAACACTTACTGAAAATTACCCCCTTGCACGGCGAGATTTTAACCAAACCAAACACAAATAGCACACAATTTGTAGAATTGCCCTAAAAGGGTCTTTAAATAAACCAGAGGGGTTCCTGAACATGCTCCAACTACGGAAGCCCCGTCATGCATCTCTAATCCTACTTCTCATGACAATGAAAGCAGTAAAACCCTATTTCTCATGCTCTCTAGAAAAGCGGTAAAAGAATGCGATAAAAACGGATAAGAAAATACCAAACGGATAACAATTTGTATAAGCAAAAGCAAGCTAAGAATACTCCAGAAAACTTTGTGTACTAATGACAAGCAATAAAGAAGTCTGGTGAGCAATGCGTAGAGGCATCAAAAGCATGATCAAAATGTGTGTCGTACACATCCGAAGCAAATAAACCTGCAACAGATTACAATCCAAACAATACAGACAAAGGGCGCCTACCATAGGCAATATCAGAATATGTGTCGTACATATCCAAATCAATTGAATAAACCTGCAAGAAGGTGAAAACCAAGCAATGCAGACAAAGAACGCACACACATGTGTGCAAGATCAAGATATGTGTCGTACATATCCAAATCAATCGAATGAACCTGCAAGAAGGTGAAAACCAAGAAATGCAGACAAAAAACGCACACACATGTGTGCAAGATCGGGATATGTATCGTACATATCCAAATCTCAAAATTAATGCTCAAAGTACCTCGCACAAGTAACAAAGTGTCAAAAATAGCAAGGAGGAGTGCTTATCAGAAGCACAAAGCTCAAAAACAATTATTCACAAGTTGATATACTAGCATAAGCATACAAGAAGTGAAATAAAATCTCAAAAATCAGCTTAGGAAAGCACTTATTCGAAATCGGAGCGAAAAAGTCAACTTGTCGGAATTAATTAAACATCGCATGGTTGCTTGCAAACATGTCAACATATTCAAAAATATGATCGATTTTAATTAATTCTGGGTCGAAGCGACGTTTTTCAGACCTTAAAGGAACGGGGCAGCAAGTACATTTTAGGCATGTTGCACTTGAAATTTGATTATGAAACCATCAAATCGGTTTTAAAACATGCCTAAACATTGGGAATAAGTATTGCTACCTTGGACCTTTGAGGAAAAATGAGTTTTGGCTCACAAAAATGCATGAAAATGCTTATGGAATGTGAAAATCATGTATCGATTTAATTTCTAATTCTCACTTGTTTTATGTTTTAAAATGAAGTGGAGAATTGGATATTAAATTCATACATGATACAAACTGTTCTACATGATTGTATTTACAATGGATATAGAAAATCAAAGTTGTTTGAATGAAAATGAATGTAAAACATGCATGTTTATTCATGTATTTGATGCTTTATGGATGAAATTTACACGAACATATAGCGATATGAAAGCAAGCAAAATATCAACCAATTCCACATCTAACATAGTGTAATGCATGAATTAATATCAATCAAGAATCAAGAATTCAAAATGTTACAATGCATCAATCCAATTGTTCAAGAAAGCATACTTTAACATGTGAAAATGTGCATAAAACTAGGCCTCGACACACTTTCGCATTCACAAAATCAAGCCATAACACACGAATTTGATTCAATTATTCAACACAAGTGTAGACTAATGCATGAATATGAAAATTACAATCCAAATTCTAGCATAAATGCTCTATGTACGAAGAAATTGTTTCAAGCAAGTGTATGTGCAAAAATCCTACATCTCGACACAATCGAGTTTACAAATCAAGCCTTAATCAAACAAATTCCAAGCAATTAATCAAGATTTGAATCAAACAATGCATTTACAAGCAATTCCTCAAGTCAATTCAAGAATAAGCTAATTTTCAAAATCACTTAAAATAAGTGCTTATTTGAATAAGTACTTACTTGAAATCGGAGAATCAAGTCAAATTGAATAAGAAATTATGAGGAAGAGGAAGATCTTGCTTGTCGAAGGACAGGTCGAGCACGAAGATGAGAGGAAGACTGGATTCGAGCAAGAAGGAGAGAAGGTTGAGCTAGGTGTTGGCCGGAAGGAGAGCTCGTCGGAGCAAGGAGTGGAGGCTGTCCGGAATTGTGAGGAAGAGGAGGTCCGACGGAGGGAGAATAAGGACGATCGTTCTGGGAGGAAAGGAGGGCAGCACGCGCGGTCTTGGCCGGATCGGAAGGAATGGTCAGCGATCGATGAGGCTGGTAAAGGCCGGTCTGGCCGGTAGGGAGGTGTTCGGAGGCGAGGGAGGGTACTCTGATCGGTTTGGTGGAGGAGGAGGAAGAGGAATACTTGGCTTGGAGTTTTGGCTTACCTTGGAAGAAAAGAATATTCCCTTTGTTCTTGAGTTTTTAGAGAGAAAAAGTGAGAGAAAATTGAAGTTTTGAGTGTGAAATTTAGCAAATGATTCTTCCTTTCTTGATTTGTGAGAGGCAAATTTTATTTATAGGTGTTAATTTTGGGCTTTGGAGTGCCTTGGATCCAAGATTAGGCCTAAATCGCATTTATTCGAATAAATTTCGTGTACAGCCCAAAACATCGACTATGACAAATGTCCAAAACGAAAAATTGCTTGACTATGACAAATTTTCAACTCAATCAGACGAACGGTTGAGGAGATATGAATTTTTGAAGTTTCAGCTCACTTTTCGGGCATCTGACACATGCAAAATTTTATTTGCGCAACCTGGAGAGATTGCTTCGAACGAGGATCTTCTGATCAAAATCCAAACTCGGGATGTTCATAAAAATCGAAGCCAACTAAATTTGTGAACTTTTGACACCAGTTCCATCGCGTTTCGATAAAAATTGAGCGAGATATTATTTTTTTTAACGATGTGCGTCAAATGAAATATGCTCGGTTCGGCTTTATATCACCTTCAAAGAATAAAATTCGGGTATTGATCCGTAAGGAATTAGCTCTCGGCTTGACCACGGAAGTTGAAGAGGACTTCGAGACAGAATTTTAGACATCGGACCCGCTCAGTTTCGATATTCCAACCAGGAGTTATGAATTTTTTAGTGCACCGTGAACACGGTTCAGCCATAAAACTCAGTTTATTCCACTTGAAAGATTAATTTTTCCGGAGACTTTCTTCACAAAATTAGCCTCTGACCTATGAATGAAAGTTGGAGATAATGTCGAGAGGAACTTGCCATTCGAAAATCATCCGAAAATACCCAACGAACTGAGAGATATGAACTCCGGAGCGTTTGAAATGCACAAGAAACTGAGTTTCTATTTTATTAAGAAATGAACTATCGGGGTCCTTCCTTGATGAAATGGCCTTCAATATGAACAGATAAATTGGAGAACATATTGAAATGGTTCCTACGTCTGTAGAACCAACCCGATATAACCTTCTGATCAGAAGATCATGCGTCAAGCATACGAACAAAAAAATACCAATTTTGGCTCGAAATAGTCTAAAATGGTCGAAACGCACAGTTTCATCCACAACTTGAGATGCTCTGAACCTCGTAACCATGAGATCAATGTTTATGATAATGTAACTATAAGCCAAAAATGTTGAAATGAAGAGAATAAATTTTGGGGTACAACAATAACCAATGCAAATATATATATATATATATATATATATATATATATATATATATATATATATATATATATATATATATATATATATATATATATATATATATATATATATATATATATATATATATATAGAAGAGAGAGATTTTCCTATTAATTTGTAAAGTCTAAGAAACTCTTGTTGCAGACTATATATATTTTTCAAATTCATATATATTATTGTTACTGTTACGTTATCAAAATATAATAAATTAATAACCAATGCATGTAGTCATATATACACGTTTTCTTGTTACTTCTGTTAAGACAAAAATTTGTTGCCAAGTATTACATATTTCGATATAAAATGAAACTAAACAAATTAATAATCGATATTGAACGAAATTTGTAATACAGTAAAGATACTCATTCAACCAGAAACATCATTAATATTCCATCAAAACAATCAATTTCAATAAAATATTAATATCGGAAATTTGACTCCAATATCAACTACTATATAATCATTCTTAATTTTAATATTATGATTTTCACAATTTTATGAGTTTCAATTGAGAAATAATAAAACATACCCGAATTCATAATAGTAATTCGTTTTATGCTCATAATGAATTTACGGTGCAATAATTCATCTTTTGATTGTTAGAAAAATCAATTTAAATCAAATGGATCGAGGCTAGAATCGTGAACGGAATCACTTTCCTTGTAAATATTTCAAGCACTCTCCTTATTGTCTTAGAGTTGGAACGCAAGAATATTCAGGATAATTTGGCCTTTGAATTGAGTCTGCACAAGATTGGTGAAGAACTCGAATGTAAGGAAGAGTGTTTGGAATATCGAATAGGATGTAAGACTTTTTGGTGAGTGATCTGATCCAATAATTTCGAATTCATAATTATGTATTTATAGATCATACATGTGGTGTTTCATAAGTTTGCAACTCTTGATGAAACAACACTTTTCAGCATATGTTTGTAATGGTTCATCTATAAAAACACAATGCACCACTTCATGAAGTGTTGTGTATTTTGAATTCGAAATTCAAACTTTCAGTAGCCCAAAACTAATTTAACGGCAACTTCCACTGATGGATGTTTAGTGCAAAAACTGACTAAGATTTCTTTCAGACAGATTTAAATGCAACTTCCACTAGTGGATGTTTATTTAATACAAAAACTGACCAAATTATGTTTGAAGGCAGTTTCAACTTTTTTCTATGAAATCTTTTATCCTATTTAACTTTGTCATATTTGAATACACCACTAGGAATTAATTGTCCATTAACTTCCATCATGTTTTAATGTTTTAGATTCAAAAATGAAAAGTTGAGTAAGATATTTACCTTCATTAAACATGGATCTTGGAAGTGATAACATCTTTAGTACAAGTTTATCTCTAACAACTTCTACATCTTAAACCTTGACTTTATTAAGACCAATATCATGTTCTTCATCTTGCTTTGAGGATTCCATCTTCTAAATCAAAAATATCCCAAAAGTAAAACAAAGAGTCAAAGACAATAGCCATGAAGGAATGATGAAAGATGTATTTGGAATGAGAAAAATGAGAGTCAAGGCAAAAGAGAGAGGCAACCCAGTTTTTATTTTGAAAAATGACGTTAAAGAGAGAAGTAAAACATACGGTTTGTATTTGAAAATAGTAAAACTAACATTGCAAGCAAAGTTGGTTGTGTAGACTGCTATAACACTGTTGATGTGAAAGCGGGTTAATAAAATATATTTGAAATCTTGCAAGCAGATGGCAAAAGAAAAGTGAATAAGCAAGTGGTAGTAGAAAGGAAAGTGGAAAAATGGGAAAGAAATAAGAAAGGTGGATAAAGAGAGCATCCACGTGACAGTGTAAAATGAAAGAGGGATATATTGATATTTTGTAGAGCATAAAATTTTCTTATATCGTAGATTAGTAGAAAGTGTTGAATTGAATATATTGATATTTTGTAGAGCATAAATTTTTTTTATATTGTAGATTAGTAGAAAGTGTTGAATTGAAAGAAGAGGAGAAAGATAAATGGGTGTGGATAGATTGGAGCTCAAATATATGTTGTCAATGAAGCTTAGTAACTTACAAAGTCCTTAATATATCCAAGTTACTGAAATCTCGCAAGAGTTTGGCATAAATTAATTTCCTTGAAAATGTCAATGTTGGGGTGAAGAGTCTTTCAAAATAGAATTGCCACTAAAATTAACCTAGCAAGGAGAGGAGTCCTTATCCAAGAGCATATTCGATACGTTAGTGGTTGATGAAAAGAAGAATCGACATCACATCTTTTTTTAGTGTCCAATTTTTTCAAGTACTTGGAGCAAAGTTTGCAGTTGGTACAGAGTGTAACACCCGAAAATTTATTTAATTATTTAAATAAATTATTAAAGATATATTCGTTGGAATTAGTTGAAGTCAAGAATTATCAGAATTATTATAAGAGGTATTATTGGATTAATATGTTAGTTGAGCGGTTAAGTTGATAGTTGAGTAATTAGTCGATTTAATCGGAGAAAATAATATTAGAAATAATATTATTAAATTGGACTATTTATTGGATTTAGTTGTGTGGTGGTAAGTAGCAAATTGGAAGTGTGCTAATAATAGGCCCATTAAGGAGTTTAGGAGAAAATACTATTAGTTGGTTTATAATAAAACAGATTTAATTATAAGAGAAGTAGGTTTGTGGTTTTTGATATCAGTATGTGAGATGGTGAAGAAGTAAGGGTTTCATGAGGAAGGGAAAAAGAAAGAGAAGAGAAAAGAGGACTTATTGTACGAGAAGAGGAAAATAACTGCAGAAGAAATTTTGGAAGAACTGATCGAGGAAAGTTGTTGAGAAAGAGGTTGAAGCCATGGAAAAGTTGGAAACTGCGGCGAAGATCGGAATCAACCGGAGGATTATAGAGAGACCGTCAATCCAAGGTAAGGGTGGGGATCTAACTCTATAATCGGGTTTATGATGAATCGTAACTGGGGATCAAATTGTATGTAATTATTTCTATTTGTGTGAATTGTGTGTAGAATAATTGTTGATTTTGTATCAGTTAAAATAATGTTGATCGTTCCACGAAATAATAGTATATGTGAATAATTGTATGGTTGTGATGGTTGGGGACTTTGCTGAGAATTAATTGGATAAATCGATCGACAAAGAAGCATTGCAGTGCTTGGAAAAGAAGAAGAAGAAGAAGAAGAAGGAGAATGAAAATTTGAGGCGGGGGCCACCTAGGATGTGGGAGGGCGCCCCTCGTGGAAAAGGAAGGCAGGGCGGACTCCCCTTGTGTTGTGGTGGGGTGTGAAACAACCAGCCGAAAATCAAAGAAATAACTATATATCAATGAAGTCGCCATCAAACATTTTTTATCCCGCCGAAAGGGAAAGGTAAACACCGAGTAAACCTGAAACGGAAAAATCACGGTCTTGCGACCAAGAGATCGAGTAAGGAAGTCTATTACGTGAGGGGAAGGTATTAGCACCCAACACATCTGTAGTACTCTATGGTATCCGCTTTTACTTTCTATCTAATGGGTGCAAAAGTCTTACTATATATGAGGTATAATGCATGCAAGAAGAAAAGAATAAAAGAAAGAAAACACGGGAAAAGAATAAAATATTTAGAAAGGTTGCTCGATCAAGCCCCGCGACAGAATGCCTACGTATTCCCTCGTGCAATGGAAAAGTCAAAGCGTCGTAGTTCGGCTCACATATTTTGGTTGGTTTGTGTTTTTTAGTTTAGAAGACGAGACAACAAACAACGATGATGAAACACCTCCATAGAGACGAAACATCAGCTGCAGACGAGACGATGAAACATCAGTAACATAAGGGATGATAGAACGTCAGCAACAGAAGGGACGACGGAACGTCAGTAATAGCACGGATGACGAAATATCATCAACAAAAGGGACGACGGAATGTCAGCAACAGAAGGGACGACGGAACTTCAGCAACAGTAGGGATGAAGGAACGTCAGCAACAGCAGGGACGACGGAACGTCAGCAACAGTAGGGACGAAGGAACGTCAGCAATAGAAGGGATAATGGAACATCCTAAGACACTACAGGATTTGGTTTGTATCTTTTACTTTGGAAAAAGTTTCAATATTATTAGGATATTTTAATACACTTGACAAAACAAAGTTTAATTTTAAGGATGCATAAGGATAAAAGGTAAAATAGATAGGGAAAGTTAACTTATTTCTAATCCTAATTATTATCATACAAAGTTATTCCTAAGTTATGCGTATAAACAAGGGGGACTACTTATTATCTACCTAATGTTGGCATGCATGGATACTTAACCTAATGTCTAAACTCGATAACTAACCTAATCGAGTGATCCTAAGGGAAATCTATAATATCAATCATCTTGGTTAAAAAACCAAACGAGAAGAAGTAAGCAAACAAAGTGCTTTGGCAAAAGCACACAAACAAAACACCAACAAAAGGCAAAGAAAGAAGAGAAGAAGATGAAGTGGAAACAAGTGAGTAAACATCATTCATGGTATCATATGAAGTGAGGTCAGTAGACACAACATATATATACAAGGCTTATACAAACCATAAACAAACATCAAACATCACTATGAAGACGTACATGCAAAGTTAGTACACAAACTAGGTCAAAACTAGTCCTAAAAGCATACGGAAAACAAATTGTGTGAGATTTTAAGAATAGATGAGATGAAGGAAGAATTAAAAAGTAAAATGAAATAAAAGTAAGTAGCTAAAATGTTAATAAATCACTTACATCATGTAAACAAATCCATAAAAAAATTTGCAAACAAAACTCTACAAGAGTGCACAAAAATACAACAATTGTGTATGGTGAAGTGGGTACGAGTGTGTGACATACACAACATTCAAAGAGAGTGTCAAGATGAAGTGATTACAGTTGCAACATCACATAAAAGAATTCACAATCGAATTATAAAGAAAATATCACAAGGGTGCAATCACAAAGCTAGTACAAAAACTAGTTGAAACTTTGACCTAGAAAGTGTTTACAAGTCAAAAGAGGCCAAGAAAAGGCAAAGATGAAAGGAAATGAACCATGAAAAGTTAATAGACGTAAAATATAGTATAAAATGCACCAATTCATCAATAAAAGCATACAAACATGCATAAGAAATATTCACGAACAAATCACTTAAGGAAAAATAAATTCAATCTATACAAGTACAGGCAAAGGTGTGTGTGTGCTTGAGCATACTTGTGCTAAGTGTCACATAAGAGTGGGATCAGAAACAATAAATAATGAGGCAAGACTCATATTAAACACAATCAAGTTATAAGAAACTTAAAAGAACACATACACAATACTAGTACAAAAAAACTAGTCAAAAACTTGACCTAGAATGCATCTAAGAGTCAAATGAAGCATGATAGTGCATAGATGAAGAGAAGTGAACTTTAGAAGATAACAAGACATAAAATTCAGTATCTAGCATGGTAAGAACACATTCACATAATATACACAAACATCCTAAAGATTCACAAACAACCTATCATAAGAAAACATAAACATGCATCCTAAAAATCTGTGATGAAATATGTGCAAATGTGCACTCGTGTGAACATGTTTCAAGGTGTCACATGAGAGTGAAATGAAAATATAAACACATTGAGGTAACATTCATGCATAGCAAACAAAACCAAATATAAAGTATCACCACCTCTAATAACACAAAAGCTTAGTAAAGGAAGAAGTCAACATTTAACCCTAAAGTCAGCTTAAATAAGTCAACAAGTAAGACATGGTCAAGAAACAAAGTAAATAGATGATAAAACACACAAGGTCAGTAGCTTAAAAAACATAAGAAAGACATGAAAACAAACCATCTTCAAATTTTACACACAAAACATTCAAACAAGTTAGATCAAAACCAACACATGTAAGCACAAACAAGCCTCTAAAGGCAAAGCAAACATAAACCAAACACCTATGAGTAGAGGTTAAGGCTAAAAGGGTTTAGCACATGCAAGGTAAGTATATTAAAATCTAATCAAAACACAACCAAATGCATATCAAACAAAAGAGAAGGCTTGCACTCAAAAGCATACAAAACTAGGGTTTGAAAACATCAAAGTGAGTCCAATTCAAAGCATTAGATAAAAATAAAAAAAAATGGTCTTAATTGGATAATTAAGAAATGTGTGACTTGTATAATAAGTTAAATCAAGATTAGGTTCATGAGCAACAAATGTAGAAGACAAGAAGACTTCAATACACAAAACAAGTCACTTAATTGATAATCAACATCATGAAAGATGGAAAAATACTTGCCTAAAATCAATGATGGATGATATAAATCAAGTGTGGAAAGAATATTTGATACCTATAGGTCCTAGGGCAGTGGCATATCCCTATTATAAGTATTTATCATGAGCTTATAAGAACTCCAAGCAATGCTACTAATCTAACATGCTAAAGTGTCATGACAATGTACAAATTTAGTCCCTTATGCATAAAGGCATACATGATCAAATTGCATTAAATATTAAGGTTCTTAAATGCTATAGGAATGAAAGCAACATCAAGATACCTCAATAGGACAAAGATCATAAGATCAAGATTCACAATGTAAAGAAAAAGAAAATCAAGACTACAAGGATAGCTAATTTAGCTTCAAAGAAGAGACCAAGATGAAGTGACAATGGAATTTCATCCATGGGTTCATAGAAGCAATCAAATTATAACAAATAAAACTTGCAAGATCAAAAATTAAAAATGAATCATAAACCAAATTGCTTCACATAAGGTATTAAAGGGGGTGCATGGAAGTTACCTCCTAAACCATGATCATGAGCAATCATCAAACAAAATTGATAAAGAAAGTATGTTTAGGGGAAGTGAATTGTTCATTGATGAACTCAAATACCTAAATCAAAAATGAGGATGAAAATAAAATAGAAATTGATTCCCCAAGGATTGCATAAATGCATTCCAATATACCTCTAAGTCAAAAGAAACACCAATGCATCTATGTAAGAGATACTTGGTTCAAAAATAGAAAAAAAGACTTGTAAAATCAAAATAAAAATATAACAACATTCTTAAGACAATTAAAAGTCATAAACAACAAGCACAAATTAAAATTGGCAAGGTTCAAGTAGAGAATGAAAATGTACAAGCAAGCAAGGTTCACAAGATGATCAAACTAGAAACCCTAATTTAGCAATATTGGAAAAAATATCAAATCAAGGCATAAAATCTAAACAAAATTAGTTCTAGAATCCTAAGGGAGCATACAACCCTAATCTAATCAAAAGTTGACTTGAAAGTCAAGGGTTAGCATATGAACCCTAACTTGAGGCCTAAGCAACCTAAACCACACAATTGATCAAATTAAATCAAAAACTCCAAATAAATATGATCCATTCAAGAAATATTCAAATAAAAATTCAAACATCAATACATGAACCTCAAATGGTCAGAAAAGTCAATTTTGGGATTTTTAATTAATAAAGTTATTGAAAATTAAATCTAGAAAGATTAATATATCAAATAAACCATGAAAAATATTCACAAAAGCAAAATACTAGAAAAATTAATCCAAGGTCAGAGACCAATTATATATCATGAAGAAGGACCAAAATAAAATTGGTGAATTTTTTATACTTGAAAAAGTATTTTTTTTTAAGCCAATTAAATTGCAAAAATAAGCTATTATTCACATATTTTCTAAAATTAATAAAAAATTAGGAAAATATGAAATAAAAATTAGATATCAAAAATGGATCAATCAAATAGCTTAAAATAATTTTTGTACCTTAAAAATAATTTTAACAAAAACTAATGAAAATATTACACAAAAATCAATTAATTAAACTCTGATTTTTTTTCACCAATCAAATAATTTTCAAAACTTATGAAAAAAATACGCAAAGTTAGAAATGTCTACCATAATTTTTTCAAATTTTTTATGATGTTTTAATCAAGGAAATAAAATCACAAAATCAATTAAAACAAAAATTATTTAAACAAGAACATGACAAATCAGATCGCGCCACCTAATCATCCCTAACCTTGAGCCATGCCCTAACTCACGCGTTTCACAAAGACCACACACCCAACTTCAGAACATCATATCTTGATTACTTCTCAACCATTTTTCACGATTCAAAACACAAAATGAAGATCACATGGCAAAGAACAACAAGTAACTCATAGATTTCAAAAAGATCAACCACACATCAAGAAATCAAGCCACGAAAATCATGAAAATCATCCAAACACAAATTTTCAGAACTTCATATTATGCAACATGCTTCACAAACAAGCAAAGATATACATCAAACCTATTGTTTGGCCAGCTATACCCACACATACATGATTTATTTCAACAAAAACTAGCTGAAATGGAGATTCAGGTTTGAAAACTTACCTCTTGAGTTGAGAAATAAACTCAATTGGTGCCTCTAAACAATAAGAAAACCTCTTTTCTTGATCCTTTGAGCTTCAATGAAGAGACATAAGTGGAGAAAGAACCTCTGGAATAAGAGAAAATGAAGCTTCGAAGAAAAACAAAGAGAAGTTCAGATCTGAGTTTTGGTGGAAGAAGGCGTCTAGGGTTTGGAAGGATGAAATTATTAGCTCAGAAGGTGAGGGCATTGTGGTCTTTGATGCTCAGAAATCCTTTTTGGAGTTATTTGTAAAAATCAAAAAAAAAATAATGTGTGTGTGGAGTGCTTGCGTTTTGCTCTTTATTCCTCTTAGTTTGTGTGCGTTTTGATGAGCCAATGATAAGTGGAAATGAGTGAGGTAGGCACGAATGATGAGCTGGCTTGATAGTACAAGCATGAGAGAATTTTCAAAAATAAGAAAATTGCCTTAAATGGAGATTCTTGATAGAATGTGGTACAATACTTATGGTGCACATGTTCAGTTTCTTTTGGCAATAAATAGGATGTTGAAATCGTGTCAAGCAAGTATCAACATAACTTGTAATTAAACAATGCAAAAACCTGTAAAATGGCCATGGATTCATACAAGTCTTGTCATTCAACGTTGAGCTTGGGCCAAATAAAATTGGCTCGTGCGTTTTCCTTGCAACTTAGGTCGTGGATAGAGCTCTCAATTATCTCCAAACTGAGCTTTGAATCATGGTAAATGATGAAGTATTGTGTGAGATATCATCTTCCAAAGTTTAAGAAAAAAATCCATGGCAAGGCAAGGTCCACACACGCAGGATTGTGCATGGTGATCAGGTTTTGACACGAATTTGCAATGATCATAACTTGCTTGATAGTTGGCCATTTAAGGTGATTCAAAGCTTGTTGGAAAGATCTCTATGTCAACTTCAAAATGCACGAAGCACATTTTTAAAATCGGACTTAAATCAAAATATATAGGCAGAACATTTTGCACTCCACTTGTTTGATAAAATTACGCGCGTGGAAGGCAAGAAGAAGGCAAGTCTGCTGGGCATTTTGCATGTCTTGTGCATAAAACTTCAAACTCAAATATCTCTCAAATGGTGAATTTTTGAGAAATTTTAGATTGACAAACTTGTAGAATTTTTCTCAAGCTTTCCAAAAATGTATGGTATGCAACCATTGGATAAAAATTGAGAAAGTTATGACATGTCAAAGTTCTATAGGGTGAACACTTGGAAATTTTTCAAACTTCAAATAACTTCAAGAACAAGTTAACCCTAATTTCTTCAATTCTCTTGATTCAATGATGAATTTAATCATGAAATATGAAAAGAGGATATTTGAATTGATGGTTGACCAAAAGTCCACTTGGTCAACTTCTGACTTTGACTGATTTTGACCAAAATGACTATTTTGCCCCTTGTGATCAATTGACTTGCTTCCAATCAAAATTGAACCTCAATCTTTCAATCATGGATGCTAAAAAACATATAGAAACACATGAAATCAAGTTTGAATGAAAAATATGAAGGAATCGTGATTATATCCAAAACCATAATTTTGCACCTTGTATTAGGAGATGACCAATCAAGCTTCAAAACCCTAAATCTTCTGAATGCATTGATAAATTCTTTGAACCATGAGAGCACAAATAATAATAGGAGATGATGCTTCAAAGAATTGACTTATCCAAGATTCAAACTTCACAATGAGCCAAAACCCTAATTTCATCAGATGAATGACAGATGAATTCCTCTTCAATTCTTTACAAAACTTCAACTCTTGGGAAATCAATGAGACAAATGCGATGCCTTGAGCCATAATAAATCATTGTGACTTGAAGGATCCAAAGACATGAGAACTTGAGACTCCCTTAGAACAAAATATTCACACAATCAACCTCCATAGTGTTGGCTGAAGATTTTGATATTTATGGTTCGAATAGGAAGCACTAAGTTCGAAACGAAACAATAACAGTGTTCATTAGAACGAAGGAAATGTCATGATTTGGAATGAAAGAATTAGCTCTTCGAACAAATATATTGAAACTTGGAGCTTCGAGTAGCAAGTATGATGATATACGTAGAAGGAGCTTCGAAGTGATAGTAGCGTGGAGTTGAGAAGCGAGTTCGAATCGAAAGGCAGTTCAGATATTTGAAATTCAAACGTGAGCGGGATGAATGGAGGTTCGAATATGCGCGCTGGAAAACGGTTCGAAGACGTGGAGGCTAGAGAAGCATAGTATTCTGCATGTCCGAAACGTGGCAAGATCTCATAAGTCAGACCGTTATGGTCAAAATAGTATAAATAAAAGTCTTAGTGTTAGGATTTCGTGTGTCATATCTATTGTACTAAAATTCAGTAACATTCAAAATACCACATGGCTAGGGAAACGAATGCGCGAATGATGTACGTATGATTGCACCAAAACTTTTATTCAATAATGCATCTTTATCTTTCCAGTTTACCTTTATCTTGCATCAATGTCATTTAAATCTTTTACATTCAAAGTCATTTAACTTTCTTTGCATTTAAACGCTTTTCTTTCATTTCGAAACTCTTTACTTTTCTGAAACTGTTACGTTAATGTTCTTATTTTCCAGAAAGCTTTTACATACTTGCCTTTAAATTCCTGTCTTTTACACTTCATGCTTTATTTTGAAAGTCTTTTACATTCAAGAAATCCTTTAAGCATTCCTGCATTTATATACTTTCTGCAATTCGAAGTCTTTATGTCTTATTTGTTCAAATTAGTTTTATATTGCTTTACTTGATTACGTTATCAGTTTATTGAACATCATAATCGAGATACACTTGAAACATATATAAAACATTTAAAAACAAGCCTTGAACATGAACCATCATTTTAAGTTTATGCAAACGACCAATAACCCCCATAGGATCAATCTAGTCGATCCTGCGAGTTACCAAAGGGATTAAACAACAATCATAACGCTTGTTTGATAGTTTGGAGGACTAGCGGTTGTTTCACCAGAAATCACTGTGAACAAATTGGCACACCTGGTGGGACCTAGATTGGTTGTTGCTAATTAAAATTAACGTTTAAAAGACTTAATTTTTGTTAAAAGGTTCTTTCTGAGTAAACAAAGTTCATTAGTATATGAACCTTAGGAGTGGTAGAATAACTAAGATAACCAACCCTTACCGGAAGAAATCAAGTAATAGGATGTCGATCCAAATAACCCACAAGGGAACAAAGCCCCATGGAGCAGACTAATGCATCTGTTTCGCAGGGGCGTCGGCGATCCTTGCACAATCATTGCATCTTCCACTAATAGTATGGCCACGAATGGAGCAGTGGCATGCTAACAAACAATTCGATCCTAGGTAGTACGGGAACCTTTGGGTATCTGGGATTCATCCACCATCGAGGCACAAACCCATTTCGCTACCCACCACCAACTAGACCATTCGGTTTCGGTACTAGACCCGAAATTCCCGTATGGAATGCCAACATCCTTTATGGCGGGTTTGCAAACTTGACGTCGAGCAGCGTCACCACACTTAGGGTCGGGTTAAGGGCTAATCAATTTATGACAAATAACCAAGTTGATGGGTTGTAGTGCAGCGCCCATCTTAACCACGGAAAATCAAATGGCTTTTAGGCGGTTAATGGATGATAGTAACCATAACATGATAGGAATATTATCACAAACTATGCAAGAAATCTTTGCCCCGATAGTTCAAAGCGTGGTGTGACAAGCAGAGAGAATCGACAATATGAGTCGAATAGCGATTTCTTCGCTCCACAAAAGCGAAACCGAGGCATTGGTTCGAGCGACGCACCTATCATAGAACAGATTGATGACCCACCTTATAGGCCAGCCGGAGGGGTTAACTTGGGGCAAGAGCACAAAGGGTAGATGTCGGTGATTCGAGAAGAACCACAAAGGGATTGATAGAACCACCAGCAAGGGTTGAAAGATTTGAGGCCCCATGATTCGAGAAGAACCACAAGAGGAATTATGGAACCGGGGCAAGGGTCGAAAGACTAGAAGTCCAGTTTCGAGAGGAACAACCGGAAGAGTTGTCATGGTAGGTCGAAACCAAGATCTTGATGCGGTTGTCCATGGAATCGAAATGACAACATCACGGCGGAAAATAACCTAACCACCATGATAGAAAGGATCATGGCCCAAGCAGTAATCTGAGAATTAGAAGGCCAAATTCGCTTCCCATAGCAGACTATGTAATCCATCTTGATTTGCCTAGAGGATACAAGATCCCTAAATTTACAAAGTTTCTGGAGATACCAATGAGTCAACGGTCGAACACATAGTTAGGTATCTAACTGAGGCAGGAGACATAGCAAATAACGAGAACCTTAGGATTAAATATTTCCCAAGTTCCCTTACTAAAAATGCTTTCACATGGTTCACTACTTTGCCCCCTGGATCCATAGATGGACCCTCTTAGAAAGGTTGTTCCATGAACAGTTCTATATGGGACAATCCAAGATAAGTCTAAAGGAATTAGCAAGTGTTAAGAGGAAGTTCATTGAACCTATAGATGAATACTTAAATAGGTTCAGACTTTTGAAATCTAGATGTTTCACAGTAGTCCCTGAGCATGAGTTAGTCGAAATGGCGGGTGGTGCGGACTATTCTATTCGAAAGAAATTAGATACTCAATACTTGAGGGACATGGCTCGGTTAGCGAGATAGGGTTCGACAAGTCGAAAGGCTAAAGGCCGAGAAGGCCAGGGCTTCTAAGAGTAATAAGAAGGAAAGAGTCTCCTATGTCGAAACGGAGGAAGGTGAAAACTACCCCGAATTCGAAGAGGTTGAAATAGATCTCGCTGAATTGAAACAGGCTCCACCTTACTCTTGTAAACTCCTAGTCCCCACAAAAGGGAAAGAAATTGTTGAAAATGAGAAAAATGACAAGTTTCCAAAGAAGGTATATACCTTCGATATAACAAAGTGTGATGAAATCTTCGATTTACTAGTCAAAGATGGCCAATTAATTGTGCCACCAAATGTCAAAATACCTCCTTTAGATCAAAGAAAGAAGAGAGGATTTTGTAAATATCATAGTTTCCTAGGCCACAAAACCTCACAGTGTTTTCTTTTCAGGGACTTGATTCAAAATGCAATTAAAGAAGGCAGACTAAAGTTTGTTGATAAACCAAAAATGAAGGTGGATGAAGACCCTCTGGATATTGCAGACACCAACTACTCCGAGCCTTCGAGCATTGGAGACATCAATATGGTGGAAGCAGACCAAGGGGCCACTACATTGAAAGAGGAAAGCACTGAGAGTGAAAGTTGGGTGCTGGTTGAAGTCAACAATGGAGTTACTGAAGACGTCCACAACCTTTGGAGCCTTGATCGAACCAACTCCAAGCTGTTGTTTCAAAAGGAATCCGAGCTCTTGAGGTCGGGAAAACCGAAGCAGATTGACAGGCTCTGAAGGCTGAGGCTCAAGCTGGAAAGGTTGATTACAAAACAAGCTTCCCCTCAAAAAGAGACATGGGATACCTTGGGTGAACCTAGTGGGAAGTTCGACTATCTGGTAAAATATTCTGCTCCAGAGAGTTCAAAAATCCGAATCGAAGACGTCAAACCATCAGGATGGGGAGATGATGATACAAAAGGGGAAGATAAAGATGGTAACGTTCCTAAAAAAGAGATCTGGGACACCTTAGGGAAGCCCAGTGGGAAATTTGATTATATGGTGAAATACTCAGCACCAGAGAGTTCAAAGATTCGGATCGAAGACATCAAACAATCAGGATGGGGAGATGATGCTACGAAAGGACAAGATATGGATGTCAATATGGTGGACATGGAGAGACCTTGTTCTGAGATGCAGGAAATGGAAAGATATCTCAAAAAAGAAAAATACAAAATGGAGGATGGTTATGCTGCAGATACCAGCCTAAAACAATATCTCATGTTGTGCCATAAGGGACATCTTTGAAATGATGCTTTGTCCAAGATGCGACATCATATGCAGAGAGGATCGCTATGGGTTGAGCGAAAGCAAAGAGCTCGAGCTGGAGTAAATTGGCGCCAAGACAACCAATTGTTGAGATGCTACCCTAGAGTGAGGAAAGTTTGTTGGAATTCTTAGTCTGTTGTCACAAAGGGCAACCAAGTGCTTGATTTGCCCAAGATGTTCGTGACTGACTAGAACATGGCTGGAGTTTGAAGCGATTCCCTTCGCCCCATCTTTGGAATCACAAGGAAATTGGTCAAATGGTCGGCGTTTGATGGTAATCACAATCAGCGAAAGCACAGTAGCCCATATCAAAGGGTGCTCGAAGGGTGACATTTAAAATCCTGAAGTACCAGCAGACGAGATGGTGCAAGTCAAAACCAACAAAGGGAAGGATAAATGGGGAGGTAATTAGCGAAATCGCGCCATGCCATGGTTTCTGGGAGACAATTCAACCAGACAAGAGGAAGAGCGAGGTGGAAATTATAAAGGTAAGAATCCCATGTCAAGATCCCAATGGCGAAGCAGCAGCGGATTCGAAAGGCGAGAGGAAAGTTTAGCGAGACAAAGGAGGTTTGACCAACAAAAAGCGTCGGCACCAATCAACCAACAACAAACGAGGCAACGAAGACAAACCTCCGGTTAGTAGGAGACTTTTTGAAACAAAACCGGATGAATCAAAAGAGTACACTTCAAGTCCACAAGAAGGCGAGGATATGCTACAGATAACCCGAATCGGAAGGAGAATCCTCATAACCTAAGCGCAATGTGGTATCTTCTTACCGTCGAATTTGGCCAGAGGCCGAAATCGAAGAGCAGGAAGAAGAGGCAATTGATCGATGAAACACAGACCGATCATTACTATGTAATGGATAATGGCGCGGTCGAAGCGAGCGCATTCTTGAACACCGGATCCCACAATGAAGAATCATTTGAAACCACTTGTTCATTCGAGCAAATTTGGAGCCGCAGGGTGAACAAGGTCTTAGTGGATGGAGGCGGCGGTTAATCGATGCCTAAATTCATCTTGAAGAAGTTAGGCATTCAAGAGGTGATGTTAAACCTCACAACATGGTCTTATCCAACTATGAGGGAAGGTAGGACAAGCGTTGGGGGTCGTGCAAGTGGAGTTAGCTGTCGGATCAAGCTGGGCCCACTATGTTCATGGTGATCGAAGCCAAAGCAAATTATAACTTCTTTGTTGGGAAGAGAGTGGATTCATGGCGTGAGGCGGTTCCTTCGTCGATGCACCAAAGGTTAGTCATGGAGAAGATGGTATAGTGGAAAATATCGAAGCGGACCGAGTTACTTCATGACAACGATCAATCGGTTAACAAAAGGAATTATGACAAGTGTCGGCAGAATAGCTCCTACCCCAAGTGTGAGTGAATGAAACAAGAGATGCGCATTACTATATGACCCTTCGCCATGATGGCATGTATTGGGATAGGAAAATAATTAAGAGTGATGAAAGAAGCGAAGATACTTGAAAAAACGGCAATTTGGGAGTCAAACGATCCACTCATGGTGAGTCCTCTTTCTTGAAATGATTTCGGCCTATATGGTGAGAATGAATGGAAAGCGACTTTGCAATAGAACATCTGATTGAAGTAAGCGAACTCGAAGGAAGGGTGAAAGATTCACCCTATGGCGAGCGAAATTGATCAAGGCTTGGCGCCATTTGTAATCTGGAACCCTTGGGCTTGAGAAGGATCCAATAAACTCGGTGCTAAGATGTTGTACAGGACCCACTCGAAGAAGTGAATTTGGGGATATCAATACGAAAGAATCACCTACATAAGTGCGAAACTCATTGAGCCTCAAACAAGAAGTGATCGAAGTCCTCAAGAAGAACAAAGATTGTTTTGCATGGGACTATGACGAAATGCCTGGTTTGAAAAGAGAGTTAGTGGAGCACAGACTTCCGATTAAGGATGGCAAGAAGCCCATCAAGCGAGACTCAAGGAGGTTCGCGCCAGCAGTCTCAAAGATCAAAGCGGAGGTCGAAGGTTGCTGCGTTGCAAATTCATCAGAACCACAAGGTATGTCGAATGGTTAGCAAATATAGTGCCTGTTATTAAGAAGAATGGTTCATTGAGATATGCATAGACTTTAGGGATCTAAACACGCAACCCCAAGATCAATACTCTATGCGTGGCGAAATGTTAATAGATTGCTGCGAGTTCGAATACCTAAGTATGCTAGATGGATACTCGGTTATAACTTGATTTTTATTGTTGAAGAAGATGTTGCTAAGGCAGCATTTCGTTGCCGAGCCTTAGGCACCTATGAATGGGTAGTGATGCCTTTTGGTTTAAAAATCTTGGGGCAACTTACCAAGAGCAATGAACTCCATATTTCGTGATTTTATTGAGACATTTATGCGGTGTACATCGATGATATAGTCATCAAATCTATCTGCAGAAAATCATCGCATCATTTGAGCCAATCATTCGAAAGGATGAAAACATGGCTTAAAATGAATCCTTAAATGTGCATTTTTGTGCGAGGAGGAGATTTCACAGGTTTTGTGGTTCATAAAAAAGGAATCGAAATTAACCAAAACAAGACCAAAGCCATCATGGAGACTAAAGCCCCCACCTCGAAAAAGGAGTTGCAGTCTCTACTGGGGAAGATTAATTTTCTCAGAAGATTCATTTCGAACTTAAGTGGGAAAACACAAGCTTTCTCTCCACTACTTCGTTTAAAGCAAGGCCAAGCCTTCGAATGGAGCGAAGCACAGCAGGAGGCTTTCGACAAGATTAAAAGATATCTCTCTCAGCCTCCTATCTTGTCTCCTCCGTCATGGGGAAAACCCATGAGATTGTACATATCATACGAACTTACTATAGGTAGTATGTTAGTACAAGAAGATAGTAATGGTATCGAAAGAGCCATATATTATTTAAGTAGGGTGTTGAGTGATGCGGAAACTAGATACAGTAATATAGAAAAGTTGTGTCTTTGTTTATACTTTTCTTGTATGAAACTTAAGTATTATATAAAACACATTGATGTTTATGTTTCATCTCATTTCAATGTTATCAAACATATGCTTTCAAACCAATAATGCATAGCGAATTGGTAAATGGGCTTTTGACGAATATGCTTTGACTTTCATGCCTTTAAGAGCGATAAAGGCCAAGTAATTTCTAATTTCATTGTGGACCATTCATTGGTCGCACAGTCGGACATGGGTTACGTCGAAATGCAACCTTGGAAGCTATACTTTGATGGTTCGACCCACAGAGAGGCCAGTGGTGTTGGAGTTCTCATAATTTCTCCTGAGGGAATTCCAACAAAATTCAAGTATAAATTAGAAGGTCCTCGTTGCAACAATGAAGTGAATCTGAAGCGCTCATTCTTTGGACTTGAAGCTTTGTTGGAATTGGGGCAACTAGAGTCGAAATCAAAGGTGATTCAGAGTTAGTGGTCAAGCAGATAACTAAGGAGTACAAATGCATAAAGGAAAATCTGATGATATATTTCGTCATAGTTAATAGGCTACTCAAAAAATTTGAATACATGGACATTCAGCACGTACCAAGAATAGAAAATCAAGAAGCAAATAACCTAGCACAATTAGCTTCAGGTTATAAAGTTTCTGCTAAAAACTTAGAGGATTTGATTGAAATAAGAGGAAGAGTCATGGCTACCAGACTTACACCATCAGATCTAGAGAATATCAAAATAAGTTATGGTGATAAAGATAGGTTCGAAGTATTAGCCATAGACACTTTAACAAATACAGATTGGCGAAATCCATTAATAAGGTATTTAGAAAATCCAACATTGAATGTGGATAGAAAAATAAAATATAGAGCATTGTCATATGTCCTTATGGGAAATGAATTGTTCAAGAAGACCCAAGAAGGCGTGTTACTAAAATGCTTGGGAGAAAGTGAGGCATATCTAGCACTATCAGAAGTCCACAATGGGGCATGTGGGGCACATCAAGCAGGCCATAAAATGAAGTGGTTGCTATTTCGATATGGTATGTACTGGCCCAGTATGCTCAAAGATTGTATAGATTTTGCCAAAGGATGTGAAGAATGCCAGAAACATGCAGGGATTCAGCATGCTCCTGCAAGTGAGTTGCATTCGATCATTAAACCATGGCCCTTTAGAGGATGGGCATTAGATTTAATAGGAGAAATCAATCCTGCTTCATCTAAAGGTCAGAAATATATCCTGGTAGGAATAAACTATTTCACCAAATGGATCGAAGCAATACCATTAGTAGCTGTAGACCAAGAGGCTATCATCGAATTCATACAGAAACAAATTATCTATAGGTTTGGATTGCCAAAGAGCATAACCACAGACCAAGGATCTGTGTTTAATGGTAAAAAGGTGCAAGAATTTGCCCAAGAAATGGGATTCAAGTTGTTAACATCAACACCATATTATGCTCAAGCAAATGGTCAGGTCGAAGCAGCCAACAAAGTAATAATAGGTTTGATTAAAAAACATGTTGGTAAAAAACCAAGAAATTGGCATAAGACTTTAGATCAAATACTATGGGCCTGCAGAACATCTCCTAAAGAAGCTACTAACACTACACCTTTCCAACTGACATTTGGTCATGATGCAGTCTTACTAGTAGAAATTCATCTACAATCCGTTCGAATCCAAAGGCAAAATGAAATCTCATCTTCTTTATATTGGGAAATGATGATGAGTGAGTTGGTCGAATTAGATGAAGTTAGGTTGCATGCATTGGAAATCCTGATGAGGCAAAAAGAGAGAGTGGCCAGAGCATATAACAAAAGGGTGAAAGGTAAAACATTCAGTATCAATGACTTAGTTTGGAAAGTTATATTGCCCATGGACAAGAAAAATAAGGCATTAGGTAAATGGTCACCTCATTGGGAAGGACCTTTTCGAATAGTGAAAACATTTCCAAACCATGCGTATGAAATCGAAGAGTTGGCAGATGACAAACGAATCCTAAAGGTTAATGGGAAGTATTTAAAGAAATATAAACCACGCCTGCAGGAGATTCGAATAGTAGCAACGTAATCATAAACATATAACTAGATGCCAAAATGGTGAATGGTGAAATTAATTGCCAAAATGGCATTGTCAAGTGTTACAAACAAACATTCAACTAAAAGACAAGATTGCTTTAAATAAACAAGTTTCAGAAGTGGGTATTGTTCCTTAATCGATCGAAGATATTCTTAAAAGACTCAAGCTTGTGCTGAGTAGAGCGCTGGGCTCCTTCCAAGATAGCAACTTCGCCCTTCAGCTGCTCAGCCGCCTCAGTCTCTGCAAGCCCTTTATTCAGAAGCTCTTCGAATCGATTACCAAAAGTATTGGACTCATATGCAAGTTGTTGCTGCTGGGCTTCCTTAATTTTATGTTGAAGTTCCTGAATCTGTTTCTCCCATTGAAGAATGGATTGAGCTCGAAGATCATAATCAACTTTAGCTTGCTTGATATGCATGGCATGATCTTCAACCTCTTTAGTAAGCTTCGAGGCGTGTTCATAAGCAGCGTCCATTGCACTTCGTTTCTCTTGAACTTTGTTGGCAGCAGATTCGTGTTGAAAGAGACATCCAGTTACGTTATCGATCAAAGATTGAAGTTCAAACAAAATGGTGCTAACTTCCAGGGAACAGGTGGTGAGATTGACTTGATTGAGAAGGCCCTTCATCATAAAGCAGGCTGTACTATCTTTTCTGAGTACTTCGAATAAATCCACATCAAGGATTGTTTTTCTAATCTTGTGAAGAAGTACAACCCTATCATCAGAAGGCACTGAGTCAGAGGTCGAACCAGCATTAGCCTTAGGGAGATGAGTGTTTCTCTGAGCTAGTTTAGCTTTCATGTACCCAATAGGGTCAGTTCGTTTCAAGAGGGCTAACTCCTCTTCAGCTGTCTGGCATTTGGAAGACTCTGGAAGTTCCATACGCAATGGAGTGACATCCATTTCAACGTCCATTGGTTCATTAGTGGGAACATCACCGCCTTCATTATTTTGCTTCTTCATCATCCTCTTCATCATCGATCAAGTCCACTACCTCGATGTTATCATGCTGATTACCATCAGCATCAGATTCCGTCCCTTCGCTCGAACCTTCTTGAGCATCTTCTCCTTCTTCATCCTCAGATCCTTCCTCACTTGAATCTTCGCTCTCTTGGGAGGTATTGGTTTTTTCTTCTTCAGAATGAGTTTCCTTTTCGCTCTCTTGAGGGATTTTGGGAGGAGATTCTGGGTGAGAAGTCTTTGGAGGCACTTCAGTAGCGTCTTCAAGCATCGTTTCGTTGGTCTCCTTGAGAGGAGGCGAAGTACCTTGGTCATCTGGCTGTTCAGAAGCTCCAGTTGGAATTGCCATATTAGAAGAGCCTTTGTTCTGCACCAGATTACTTGAATCTCCATGAGGAGAAGAATGGATCGGAGCAGCTGTTTGTGGGGGAGGAGTCGAAGTAGTTGGGATCGGAGTTGAATCATCCTACACAAATAAAGAAAGATTAGAAACTTATAACTAAGGTACGAATAATCATTGTCAAAAAAAATCGAAGTGAATTCACCTGTGGATTATCTGCAGATATGTTCTTTGTCTATGTGTTCCAACATTACGTTGGAGGTCGAAGGTGGGTTTTGGATTTTGTGAGGAGCAACATCCCTGGAATCAAGTCCAGAGACGTTAGTCTCTTTTGGAGTGTCTTTCTTTTGTTTCTTTCTCAAAACTGTTGGTGAACTTTCCCCAGCCTTGAGAGTCTTTCCACTGGTACTAGGCTTTCTCTTCTTTGGAGTAGTTGGTGGGAGTTTACTAGTCGAAATGGTACGAACATAAGTTAGATCTCAAGCATAAAGAGCCTATTTGAAATACGAATAAATTGTTTACCTTTGAAATTTGGAGCGATTGTTTGAGACGGAGTAGTTGTTGGAATTGAAGAAATGGTTGGAGTTGGAGTTGGAGCAATAGTGTTTGTTGTTGTTGTTGTTGCAGGAGTGATTGTTGGAGTTGCTTTGGGCACATTGGCATCAGCTTCAATAGTTGTTTAAGAACTACTTCCTTCCTTGGTTTTTGATGTAACAGTCTTTATTCTGATAGCTGAAAAGTGAAACACATAAGACAGAATGTTAAAATAAAGTAACTAAGACTTATTTGGGTTTTCCCAAGCATTCGCACCTGCGCCTTCATTCGAAAGAATCGATATGGCAGAAAGGTCATAGCGAAGATGCCCTGGGAAATTATGGAGCAGTGTCGAGCCCATGTCACAGTCTCAGATGGCTTTAGTTTCCTTTGAGATTTGTACTTGAACATCTCTTTGCAAGTAAACCACCAAGGGTATGGGGAAACCAAGCGAGCCGGTTAAGGTAGGTAGTTTGGGAAACTTAGGTGGATGCATTTGTGCCAACCTATACCTATCCTCGGTGTGATCTGAAGGAAGTCGAACTTAGAGACTTTTACGTAAATTTTTCCTTCAAGGTTTGGGATGCTCGATATCTTGTGGACTCAAGCATGTAGGATCATAAGTTGTTTGAGTAAGTTTGAAAAGCTTTGATTTCTTGGCGTGAGTGAACATACCTTTCTTTTGTGTACGCACATCGAGCGGCGGTCGGTTTATTACGGATAGTGAGTATCAAACATACAAGGCTGGTAGAATTTACTCCACCAATCCGAAAACCTTTGGATGGAAAATAAGATGGTTCAAAGAGATTAGTTCGAATTGAGCAAATCCTTGATATTGTTCTTCTGTATTTTGGCTTCTCTAGCCTTGAAAGTTCGACCAGGTAATAGAGCTGTGAGTGCGAAAAGAGTGGTTCGGAATCAGTTGGCATAAACCAAATTGTCTCGAGGCGAAGTTGGGTTGATAGGCAAAAGGAGAATCGATTTTTAGTGGGAGTGATCCTTGAAGAGATTAGCCTTGGGAGCAAAAGGCTTTCCGGATATCTTGAATCTCTGTGACCTTAGCGACCTCGAAGGGGCATAGTGAACCATGATGGTCCATGAGTCCTCGAGCAAAAGGCGCCATAGTCTCTTCGAACTTATGCTTCTTAGAAAAGAGCATAATGTATTGAGAAAATAAAATTTGGAAATCGGCCTTGTCATCACTCGGAGTCAGTCTTCTCAATCTTGTGCCTTCAACATTTCGATCTGTTATTTTTGGATCGTGGTCAACAATAGTGTCCGCAGTAGAAAGTGAAGATTCGAACATGGCGTTAAGCCATAGCTGAAGCAACCAGAAAGGACCAGCTAGTAGGATATTCTTGGGAGTGTGGGATTTTAAACTTGAAACAGCTGACCTCAGACTTTCATAAAGGTCAACTAATAAGAGCTCACTTAAATTAATCCTCCTATTCTCATGTAAATCCCTTGCTAGGGGGATAAACCTGCTAGCTACCTGTAGCGACCTACTACAGAAAACATATCTTGATAGCCAAAGAGTGAGAAAGGCAACATGTTCGACGTCAGAAACGCTATCACCTTCAGTGTGATAATGGCTGATGAACTTGGAGAAGCTAGCTAATTTGATATCGAAGTCAATTATGCTGGAATGTTCCTCAGAGTCAGGGATGTATGTTTCTCCCTCTGGTGATAGGCGGTGATAGCGACTATGTCAAAAAGGTGGGTGTGACCATTCCTCCGGAAGGTGAAAAGTGTTGTAGGTACTATCCCAGTAAGGGGATGCAAATAGCAAAGGATGGTGTAAGTAAAGCTGGTTTCGATAATTTGAGAAGATTATAAATACCTAGTTCCTCCCAGATGGGCTTTCTTAATCTCTACTTTAGCAAACCAGTTCGGTAGCTACATCATGATGAGGATCGAAATGGCTTAAAATTACTTTTAACATAGTCCAAAATGAAAGGATCCTTTGGGGGAATCATAGGGGTTTCTATGTCTTTCGAAGCTGAGGGTTTATTCACATTATCAGTGTCTAATCTAGGGGTTTCCATTTTATTGAACAAAGGTTTAAAGTCATAACAAACAGGGAATATGGTTCTAACGTCCTTCAGAATCTCAAAAACTGTGAGAGGACCCATTAGGGCGAACCTCTTTCGAGAGGCATTAGTTGGGATCAATACAGGAGCGTCTGAAGTTCACATTCTTTGGAGATGCCTTGAGGTATAAGCACGGATTGGCCTTGGTGAGTATCAACCTTGCTTTCCAAAATCGTTCCGGTGGTCTTGTTCTTCTTGGAAATCTTTTTCATCTGAGATGTTGTTGAAGACATTGTGGAAATTGTTAAGGTTTTAGGGTTTTTCAGCAAAGAGAGAAGAAGAAAAGGTTCAGAGTGTGGAAAAAGAGTAAAAGGACTAAGTGTGTTTGGTTATATAGTAGAGGAAGTTGAAGCACCCATCAACCAAGGCCAAGAAACATGGAGGACGTGGGTTGGATACGGAGTGAGGTGGCGTAAAGTAAGCATTGGAAATAAGCATGATTAAAGACAATCATTATCTTTAATAACCGCACCATACCGTGGTAACTGTTTGAAGCAGTTCGGAAACCCAGGAGCCGTCGTGACTGACGTAATGGAATTCATGCATAGTGTCATAATTGCTCAAGGTCACATCAAAATCTTGTGGATACATTTAAATTAAGTATTTCTCAGATAGAGATTCGAAATACATATTTTAAAGGGGCATTTTGTTGGCTGAAGATTTTGATATTTATGGTTCGAATAGGAAGCACTAAGTTCGAAACGAAACAATAACAGTGTTCATTAGAACGAAGGAAATGTCATGATTTGGAATGAAAGAATTAGCTCTTCGAACAAATATATTGAAACTTGGAGCTTCGAGTAGCAAGTATGATGATATACGTAGAAGGAGCTTCAAAGTGATAGTAGCGTGGAGTTGAGAAGCGAGTTCGAATCGAAAGGCAGTTCAGATATTTGAAATTCAAACGTGAGCGGGATGAATGGAGGTTCGAATATGCGCGCTGGAAAACGGTTCGAAGACGTGGAGGCTAGAGAAGCATAGTATTCTGCATGTCTGAAACGTGGCAAGATCTCATAAGTCAGACCGTTATGGTCAAAATAGTATAAATAGAAGTCTTAGTGTTAGGATTTCGTGTGTCATATCTATTGTACTAAAATTCAGTAACATTCAAAATACCACATGGCTAGGGAAACGAATGCGCGAATGATGTACGTATGATTGCACCAAAACTTTTATTCAATAATGCATCTTTATCTTTCCAGTTTACCTTTATCTTGCATCAATGTCATTTAAATCTTTTACATTCAAAGTCATTTAACTTTCTTTGCATTTAAACGCTTTTCTTTCATTTCGAAACTCTTTACTTTTCTGAAACTGTTACGTTAATGTTCTTATTTTCCAGAAAGCTTTTACATACTTGCCTTTAAATTCCTGTCTTTTACACTTCATGCTTTATTTTGAAAGTCTTTTACATTCAAGAAATCCTTTAAGCATTCCTGCATTTATATACTTTCTGCAATTCGAAGTCTTTATGTCTTATTTGTTCAAATTAGTTTTATATTGCTTTACTTGATTACGTTATCAGTTTATTGAACATCATAATCGAGATACACTTGAAACATATATAAAACATTTAAAAACAAGCCTTGAACATGAACCATCATTTTAAGTTTATGCAAACGACCAATAACCCCATAGGATCAATCTAGTCGATCCTGCGAGTTACCAAAGGGATTAAACAACAATCATAACGCTTGTTTGATAGTTTGGAGGACTAGCGGTTGTTTCACCAGAAATCACTGTGAACACATAGCTTGTAGAGGACTTGAGAACCACAGGACTTGGATCCTATCACAATGTGTGAATGCAAATGCAACATGATGTTTATGATGAAACATAAGTCTAAATCAAGAGGGTAAATTTTAGGGTGTAACAGGGTGGGACGACTGTCCCTTGGTCATGTGTGACATGTTTCATTTTTTATGTTTTATTTATTTTGGGAGAAAATTATAGAACAGAAACTAATTTTTAAGTAGCAGAGGAGAAGAAAGAAAGAAAGAAAATAGGGGTGTGGCCACACCTAGGTGGGGTGGGTGCCCCGTGTTGGAGAGAAAAGGTGGGGTGGGTGCCTCACATGTGTAAGGATGAAGGGAGGGTGCCCTATGAAGGAATGGGGCCACTTGCTTCATTGTTTTGCCTTTTCTGATGTTATGCTTAATTTAATCTTTTTTTGGTACCTAGTTATGTGACTTTAAGTACTTATAAACTAATTTAATTTAGTTAAGTATAGATCAATTATAATTAATATGAAGACTAGTATTGATTAGTTAATAGGAACAAGTCAGCTTCTGGCAGGTAGTTGCATGAAGGATAGTAGCAGTTTTAGCAGAAGTTGACAGAATGGCAGATGATAAATTTTGATGGCAGTACGATTTTTGGATGCATGGAATTGATTATATCAGAATAATAAAATTAGTAGAAGCTAGGTAATAATTGGCAGTGATAATTGTGAAATGAAATACTACTGAATTAGCCGAATTAGTAAATTAAGCGGTAAAATTAGTTGTCCGGAATTGACCGAAATTCGTAGGGACAGTTCGTATATGTTAGTAGGTAATTGCGATTGGTTTATTTTGTGAAGTTGTGTTGAATATGTTGTGTTGCTATTTTCTTGTGATTTATCAGCGATGTGTATGTTGTTGTTTATGCGAAGTTGCAGGATGTTTCAGTGACGATGTTTACCTCTATTTATTGGTAAAGAAAATTGGTGGTATAGGCTTATGCCTAGCGACATGGTTTTGTTGTTTATATTGTGTGACGTGTATTATCGAGTTGCATTACATTGCATATTTTAGCGATGGCCTGGATTGGCAACTGTGTTGAAGGCTTATGTTTTGTCTGATGCCTCTATTAATTGGCAATTAGCGATGGCCTGGATTGGCAACTGGATTGGTATCACATGCATATGCACTGTTAAGTCTCATTTGAGTTGGCATAAATATGATTGTGGCGATGTGTATTGATCATACACTTGTGCTGGTAATCAAGATTAAAAATTTAGTTGCTATTAGTTTGAGTCGGTATTGTCGCTCTGATATGTAGCACTCGGAGGGATAAAACATGTTTTGTGTTATTAACAATTATTATTCCATTGGATGTTTTGAGTTATTTTGTTGAAGACATGTTATTTTTAAAGTTTGTTTTATGCTGAAAAGATGCTATGATTATTTGTCGTTAAGAATTGGTTATTTTTGAAGAATTTTTTACAAATCTATTATCTTTTTCCATTTAAAGTACTAAAATACCATACTTTTCCCAATAAATCCCAAAATACCATCTTTTCAACAAAAAAATTTACTTTGAAATGCATCCGCCAATTGAATGGGCGGACCTTCCTATTTTATTATTATTTTTAAATATTTTTAATTTTTCAGCGGATTTTCTTGCGAAATATACCCTTTAGTGAAATTTCCTACAGATTTTTCCACAAAAAATGATTGCTGGAATTTCCAACAAAATTTCCTACGGATTTAAATAAAAAACTAATAGTATTTTTAGAGAATTCGCAGGTAATTCTGCATGAATATATTTTCGCAGAAAAATTCGTAGGTAATGCTGTAGAAAAATCCATAGGTACTTAACTAATAAATATTAAAAAAAAACAACCTTCATCCGCCAAAGCATTGAGTTGTGGTATACAAATTATTAATTTTTTAAAAAATGTTAGTTTGATATTAGATTGGAAAAGTATAATTTTTTTTAGAATAACCAATTTTTTTTAAAAAAAATACAAAAATAACCAACTTTTGAAAAAATTTACGCAAATAACCAACTTTCAGGACAAAATTACACGTAGGAGCCATCTCAAGTAGGAGCCATCTGAGATGGCTCCTCCTCTTAAACTTAGTACATAGGCGCCATCCCACATGGCTCCTCCTTGTCAATAAGCCATGCAGGATGGCGCCTCCTCCTTGTGGTGTACATGTAGGAGCCATCTGCCATTTCAGATGGCTCCTACATGTATTTTTTTTTATAAATACACATCCATCTGTTCACAGTGATTTCTGGTGAAACAACCGCTAGTCCTCCAAACTATCAAACAAGCGTTATGATTGTTGTTTAATCCCTTTGGTAACTTGCAGGATCGACTAGATTGATCCTATGGGGTATTGGTCATTTGCATAGACTTAAAATGATGGTTAACGTTCAAGACTTGTTTAGGATGTTTCATATATGTTTTAAATGTACTTCGATTATGATGTTCAAGGACTTAATAACATGATCATGTGAAGCAGTATAAAACTAATTTGAAAGTAAACGCGTAAAGATTTCGAATTGTAGAAAAAAGTATAAATGCAGGAATGCTTAAATGACTTTAAATGTAGAAACTTTCAAAGTAAAGCATGAAATGTAAAAGACTTGAATGTAAGAGCAAGTATGTAAAAGTTTTCTGGAAAATAAGAGCATGAATGTAAAGATTTCAGAAAAGTAAAGGACTTCGAAATGAAAGAAAAACGTTTAAATGCATGAAAAGTTAAATGACTCTGAATGTAAAAGATTTAAAGGCATTGAAGCAAGATAAAGATAAACTGGAAAGATAAAGATACATTATTGCATAATAAAGAGTTTGGTGCAATCATCGTACATCATTCGTGCATTCGTTTCCTAGCATGGTATTTTGAATGTTCTTGAATTTTAGTACAATAGATATGACACACGAAATCCTAACACTAAGACTTTTATTTATACTATTTTGACCATAACGGTCTGACTTATGAGATCTTGCCACGTTTGAGACATGCAGAATACTATGCTTCTCTAGCCTCCACGTCTTGAACCGTTTCCAGTAGCATATTCGAACTTCCATTTATCCCGCTCACGTTTGAATTTCAAATATCTGAACTACCTTTCGATTCGAACTCGCCTCTCAAACACCACGCTACCTTTCGATTCGAACTCGCCTCTCAAACACCACGCTACTACCACTTCGAAGCTCCTTCTACATGTATCATCATAATTGCTACTCGAAGCTCCAAATTTCAATATATTTATTCGAAGAACCCATTCTTTCACTCCAAATCATGACATTTCCTTCGTTCCAATGAACACTGATATTGTTTCGCTTCGAGCTCAGTGATTCTTATTCGAATCATAGATATCAAAATCTTCAGCCAACAAAATGCCCCTTTAAAATATGTATTTCAAATCCATTTCAGAAATACTTATTTTAAATATATCCTAAGATTTTGATGTGACCACGAGTAATTATGACACATGCATGATTACCATTCGTCGATCCACGGCTCTTGGATTTCGAACCGTTTCAAAGCAGTTGCCACGGTATATGCGGTTATTAAAGATAATGATTATCTTTAATCATGCTTATTTCAATGCTTACTTTCGCCACCTCTCCGTATCAACCCGTCCTCCACGTTTCTTGGCTTTAGTTGATGAGTGCTTCAACTTCTCTACTATATAACCAAACACACTTAGTCCTTTTACTCTTTTTACACTCGAACCTTTTCTTCTTCTCTCTTTCTTGAAAACCCTAAAACCTTAACAATTTCCAACAATGTCTTCAACAACATCTCGGGTAAAAGATTTCCAAGAAGAAGACCAAGAACAAGGAGCGATCACGGAAAGCAAGGTTGATATTCACCAAGGCCAATCCGTGCTTATACCTCAAGGCATCTCCAAAAGCAGGAACTCATGTCGCTTCCGGTATTAATCCGACTAATGCCTGCGGAAGAGGTTTGCCCTAATGGGCCCTCTCACGATTTTGAGATTCTAAAGGATACTAGAACCATATTCCTGTTTGTTATGACTTTAAACCTTTGTTCAATAAAATGGAAACCCTAGATTAGACAACGATAATGTGAATAAACCCTCGACTTCAAAAGACATAGAGACCCATATGGTTCCCCAAAGGATCCTTTCATTTTGGACTATGTTAAAAGTAACTTTAAACCATTTCGATCTTGTCCTCTGCTGATGTAGCGTGCAGGCTGGTTTGCTAAAGTAGAGGCTAAGAAATCCCATCGATGGGAGGAACTAGGTATTTACAATCTTCTCAAATTATCGAAACCGGGCTTTACCTACAGCCATCCTTTGCTATTTGCATCCATACGGGATAGTACCTACAACACCTTTCACCTTAGGAGAATGGTCACACCACCTTTTTGATATAGTTATCACTAGCCTATCACCGTGGGAGAAACATACATCCCGACTCGAGGAACATTCCGGCATAATTGACTTGATATCAAATTGGCTAGCTTCTCCGGGTTTATCGACCATTATCATCTTGAAGGTGATAGTGTTTCGATATCGAACATGTTGCCTTTCTCACTCTTTGGTTATCAAGATATGTTTTCTGCGGTAGGTCGCTCTGGTGGCAGGTTTATCCTCTAGCAAGGGATTTACATGAAAATAGGAGGATTAATTTAAGTGAGCTCTTATTAGTTGACCTTTATGAAAGTCGAGGTCATTGTTTCAAGTTAAATCCCACACTCCCAAGAATATCTTGCTAGCTGGCCCTTCGGTTGCTTGATTGTGGCTTAACGCCATGTTCGAATCTTCACTTTCTCTGCGGACACTATTGTTGAGCAAGATCCGAAATAAGCGGAGCGAAATGTTGAAGGCACAAGGTTAAGAAGGCTGACTCCGAGTGATGACAAGGCCGATTTCCAGATTTTATTTTCTCAATACATTATGCTCTTTTCTAAGAAGCATAAGTTCGAAGAGACTATGGCGCCTTTTGCTTCGAGGACTCATGGACCATCATGGTTCACTATGTCCCGGAGGCTGCTAAGACTAAAGAAATTCAAGATATCTGAAAGCCTTTTTGCTCCCAAGACTAATCTCTTCAAGGATCACTCCCACCAAAAATCAGATTCTCCTTTTTGCCTATCAACCCAACTTCGTCTCAAGACAATTTGGTTTATGCCAACTGATTCCCGAACCACTCTTTCAGACTCACAGTTCTATTACCTCCGGTCGAACCTTCAAGGCTAGAAGCCAAAATACAGAAGAACAATATCAAGGATTTGCTCAATTCAAATTAATCTCTTTTGAACCATCTTATTTTTCATCCAAAGGTTTTCTGGATTGGTGGAGTAAATTCTACCAGTCTTGTATGTTTGATACTCTCACTATCCAAAATAAAGGCTGCGTTCGATGTGCGGTACACAAAAGAAAGGTATGTTCACTCACGCTCAAGAAATTAAAGCTTTTCAAACTAACTTGAAACAACTTATGATCCTACACGCTTGGAGTCCACAGATATCAGTCCCAAACCTTGAAGGAAAATTTAGAAAAAGTCTCTAAGTTCGACTTCCTTGGTCACACGAGGATAGGTATAGGTTGGCTTTCGAAATGCATCCACCTAAGTTTCCCAAACTACCTACCTCGGGCGGCTCTGGCTTGGTTTCCCCATACCCTTGGTGGTTTACTTGCAAAGAGATGTCAAGTACAAATCTCAAAGGAAACTAAAGCCATCGAGGCTGTGACATGGGCTCGACATTGGCTCCATAATTTCCAGGGCATCTTCGCTATGACCTTTCGCCATGTCGATTCTTTCGAATGAAGCGCGGTCACGAATGCTTGGGAAATCCCAAATAAGTCTTACTTACTTTATTTTAACATTTTGTCTTATGTGTTTCACTTTTCATTATCGAATAAAGGATTGCATCGAAGACCAAGGAAGGAAGTATTTCCCAAACAACTATTGAAGGCGATGACAATGTGCCCAAAGCAACTCCAACAATTACTCCTGCAACAACAATAACAACAACAAACACTATTGCTCCAACTCAATTATTTCTCCAATTCCAACAACTGCTCCGACCCCAAAGGTTAAGCAGTTTATTACGGTATTTGAAATAGGCTTGAGTTTATGATTGAGATCTAACTTATGTTTGTACCATTTCGGACTAGTAAACTCCACCAACTACTCCAAAGAAGAAAACCTAGTACCGGTGGAAAGACTCTCAAGGGGAAAGTTCTGTGATTTTGAGAAAAAGCAAAGAAAGACATTCCAAAAGACACTAACGTCTCTGGACTCGATTCCAGGGATGTTGCTCCCTCACAAAAATCCAAAAATCCACCTTCGACCTCCAACGTAATGTTGGAACACATAAACAACAATATATCTGAGATAATCCACAGGTGAATTCACTTCGAATTTTTGAAAGTGATTATTCGTACCTTAGTTATAAGTTTCTAATCTTTCTTTATTTATGTTAGGATGATTCGACTCCAGTTCCGACCACTTCAACTCCACTCCATCAAACAGCTGATCCAATCAATTCTTCTCCTCATGGAGATTCCAGCAATCTGTTGCAGAATAAAGGCTCTTCCAATATGGCAGTTCCAACTGGAACTTCTGAACAGCCAGATGACCAAGGCACCTTGCCTCCTCTTAAAGAAACAAATGAACCAACACATGAAGTTGCTGAGGAGGTGCCTCCAGAAACTCTTCGACCAAAATCCCCTCTCGAAATCCCTCAAGAAGGTAAAGAAGCAACTCAAACTGAAGAGGAAAAGCCAATGAGAGGCGAAGATTCCGATGAAGGATCGAGGACGAAGGAGGAGAAGGCGCTCAAGATGGTTCAAGCGAGGGCAGATCGTCTTTGATGGTAATCAAGATAATGACATTGAGGTAGTAGACTTGATTGATGATGAAGAGGATGACGAAGAAGCAAATAACGAAGGTGATGGTGTTCCCACTAATGAACCAATGGATCTTTGAAATGGATGTTACTCCATTGCGCATGGAACTTCAGTCTTCAAATGCCGGACAGTAGAAGAGGTTAGCCCTCTTGAAACAATCGACCTATTGGGTACATGAAGGCTAAACTAGCTCGAGAAACACTCGTCTCCCTAAGGCTAATCTTTGGTTGACCTCGATTCGATGCCTTCGATGATAGGGTTATCCTTCTTCACAAGATTGAAAAACAATCCTTGATGTGGATTTATTGAAGTACTCATAAAAGATAGTACAGCCTGCTTTGTGATGAAGGGACTTCTCAATCAAGTCGATCTCACCACATGTTCCACGGAAGTCGCACCATTTTGTTTGAACTTCAATCTCGATCGATAACGAATGGATGCCTTCTTCAAAGCGAATCTGCCAACAAAGCCCAAGAGAAACGAATCGCAATGGGCGCTTCGAACATGCCTCGAAGCTTACTAAAGAGGTTGAAGATCATGCCATGCATATCAAGCAAGCTAAAGTTGATTATGATCTTGAGCTCGATCCATTCTTATTTGGGAGAAGCAGTTCGGGAACATCAGCATAAAATTAAGGAAGCCCAGCAGCAACAACTTGTATATGAGTCCAATACTTTTGGTAATCGATTCGAAGAGCTTCTAAATAAAGGGCTTGCGGAGAGAGGTGCTGAAGGCGAAGCTATCTTGGAAGGAGCCGGCTACTCACAAGCTTGAGTCTTTTAAGAATATCTTCGATCGATTAAGGAACAATACCCACTTCTGAAACTTGTTTATTTAATAAATCTTGTACTTTAATTGAATGTTTGTTTGTAACACTTGACAATGCCATTTTGGCGATTAACTTCACCATTCACCATTTTGGCATCTAGTTATATGTTTATGATTACGTTGCTATTATTCGAATCTCCTGCGGCATGGTTTATATTTCTTTAAATACTTCCCATTAACCTTTAGGATTCGTTTATCATCGCCAACTCTTTGATTTCATATGCATTATTTGAAAATGTTTTACTATTGAAAAGGTCCTTCCCAATGAGGTGACCATTTACCTAATGCTTTATTTTTCTTGTCCATGGGCAATATAACTTTCCAAACTAAGTCATTATCTTGAATGTTTTACCTTTCACCCTTTTGTTATATGCACCGCCACTCTCTCTTTTTGCCTCATCAGGATTTCCAATACATGCAACCTAACTTCATCTAATTCGACCAACTAACTCATCATCATTTCCCAATATAAGGAAGATGAGATTTCATTTTGCCTTTGGATTCGAACGGATTGTAGATGAATTTCTACTAGTAAGACTGCATCATGACCAAATGTCAGTTGGAAAGGTGTAGTGTTAGTAGCTTCTTTAGGAGATGTTCTGCAGGCCCATAGTATTTGATCTAAAGTCTTATGCCAATTTCTTGGTTTTTTACCAACATGTTTTTTAATCAAACCTATTATTACTTTGTTGGCTGCTTCGACCTGACCATTTGCTTGAGCATAATATGGTGTTGATGTTAACAACTTGAATCCCATTTCTTGGGCAAATTCTTGCACCTTTTTACCATTAAACACAGATCCTTGGTCTGTGGTTATGCTCTTTGGCAATCCAAACCTATAGATAATTTGTTTCTGTATGAATTCGATGATAGCCTCTTGGTCTACAGCTACTAATGGTATTGCTTCGATCCATTTGGTGAAATAGTTTATTCCTACCAGGATATATTTCTGACCTTTAGATGAAGCAGGATTGATTTCTCCTATTAAATCTAATGCCCATCCTCTAAAGGGCCATGGTTTAATGATCGAATGCAACTCACTTGCAGGAGCATGCTGAATCCCTGCATGTTTCTGGCATTCTTCACATCCTTTGGCAAAATCTATACAATCGCCAATTTGTTCACAGTGATTTCTGGTGAAACAACCGCTAGTCCTCCAAACTATCAAACAAGCGTTATGATTGTTGTTTAATCCCTTTGGTAACTTGCAGGATCGACTAGATTGATCCTATGGGGTATTGGTCATTTGCATAGACTTAAAATGATGGTTAACGTTCAAGACTTGTTTAGGATCATATATGTTTTAAATGTACTTCGATTATGATGTTCAAGGACTTAATAACATGATCATGTGAAGCAGTATAAAACTAATTTGAACAAGTAAACGCGTAAAGATTTCGAATGGTAGAAAAAAGTATAAATGCAGGAATGCTTAAATGACTTTAAATGTAGAAACTTTCAAAGTAAAGCATGAAATGTAAAAGACTTGAATGTAAGAGCAAGTATGTAAAAGTTTTCTGGAAAATAAGAGCATGAATGTAAAGATTTCAGAAAAGTAAAGGACTTTGAAATGAAAGAAAAACGTTTAAATGCATGAAAAGTTAAATGACTCTGAATGTAAAAGATTTAAAGGCATTGAAGCAAGATAAAGATAAACTGGAAAGATAAAGATACATTATTGCATAATAAAGAGTTTGGTGCAATCATACGTACATCATTCGTGCATTCGTTTCCCTAGCCATGTGGTATTTTGAATGTTACTGAATTTTAGTACAATAGATATGACACACGAAATCCTAACACTAAGACTTTTATTTATACTATTTTGACCATAACGGTCTGACTTATGAGATCTTGCCACGTTTCAGACATGCAGAATACTATGCTTCTCTAGCCTCCACGTCTTCGAACCGTTTTCAGTAGATATTCGAACTTCCATTTATCCCGCTCACGTTTGAATTTCAAATATCTGAACTACCTTTCGATTCGAACTCGCCTCTCAAACACCACGCTACTACCACTTCGAAGCTCCTTCTACATGTATCATCATAATTGCTACTCGAAGATCCAAATTTCAATATATTTATTCGAAGAACCCATTCTTTCACTCCAAATCATGACATTTCCTTCGTTCCAATGAACACTGATATTGTTTCGCTTCGAGCTCAGTGATTCTTATTCGAATCATAGATATCAAAATCTTCAGCCAACACCATCCCTCCTTCATTTTTCACATTTTTTCAACTTCTCATCTCATATTCTCTCTTATATTCTCTGTTACTCTCTCTTTTTTTCTATCATGACATCTCCATACATCCATACCAGAGATGGATACGTTGTTTTCTCGGCCTCAAAACCACCAATGAAAATGAAATTTTGGCACATATTTACCATGGCCAAACTAAAAAAAGAGTTGATGCGTTGGTTAGAGGGAGAAATAGAAGATGGTGATGAAATTAGAAGGATCCAGAGGAAGAGAACAACCATGACCTTCGCAACTGGTCAACCTCGAATTTGGTTTGAGGAAGTCAAAACAAACGTCGACGTTATTGTGATGATGTATGGATCCGATGAGATTGTTTTGACGGTTGTAGTGTCTTAAATGATTTTTTGTGTTGTTGATGCGTCATAGTTCATGTTGTTGTTTGTTTTAATCGTGTAGTTTTAAATTTTGTTGTCTGCGTATTGGTGTTTGTAATAAATGTGAATTAATGGAAAGAAGAAGATTTGTTATAATATTAAAAGTGCAGATAAATGAAATACAAATTTTAGAATGTTGAGGTTGTAGCACGCTCAGGACAATTTTTTCGATTGTGTCTGGATTGACGACATAGACCACACTTTCTTTCTAGTTTATCAATGTCGTCCATTTCAGTTGTTATACGTTTGCTCTTGGGACGACCCTTTTTATTTCTCCGCATTTGACTGTTATGCCAAACTACTTTCCCCTTCGTACGCAGGCCAATAATCTGCTTTTGCTACTGGTTCGAAGGCATTGTTGTATACGTTGAGCAAGGTTTGAGACTTGTAAATTGGAGAAAGAAGTACTAGTGCATCTTGATGAACATGTGCACACGCTGCAATGACATGAGAGCAGGGCATTCAAAAAGCCTAAAATTTTCCACAGTCGCACCACCGAGATGGTAATTTAACCTTGTACTCTTGTCTAGGCAAACCCTCATTGTGGTCGATTGTCTCTTTGACAATGAAGTTATGGTTATGTCGGTCGAATCTTGTAACAAGATGAGTGCTAGCTTTGGCACTTTCGGCCTTAATAAATTTCAGGCAGCTTTCACTCCACACTTGTCCGGATTGTACCACCGCGTTCCACTTTTCACCTCTCTCTGCAAACAAGGAGGTCATTCTAAAATATGTTGTACTAACCAAAGCAGTTATTGGGAGTGCTCTTATGCCTTTGAAGACGCCGTTCATTGATTCGACTAGATTTGTTGTCATGTGGCCCCAACGCACTCCATTGTCGTATGACCGTGTCCACTTTTCCACCTGCAGATTATCAACCCACGCACCTGCATCTGGGTTTTCCAATCTGATCTGACTGCGATAATATGTAAAACCTGGTTGTGTTAGCGCGTACGCTGCATTCATAATTGTTTTCCGAAGACGCTTATCTTTGATCTCGCGCATGAAATTTTGAACGATATGTCTTGTGCAATAAACATGTGTAGACGGTGGGTCGTGCCAACCGTTGGCGGGATTGTTGTACACACTATCAATTGAGGCATGCCTGTCAGAAATTAGACAAAGATCACGTTGTGGTGCTACGTGTGTTCGAAGATGCTTTAGGAAGAAACTCTAAGCTGCTCCAGTCTCTGCCTCTACAAGAGCATAGGCGATTGGGAACACGTTATTGTTGCCATCCTGTGCCACGACCATCAGTAGGGTGCCCTTGTATTTCCCGTACAACTATGTTCCGTCTATCTGTATGATAGGTTTGCAGTGTGCAAACCCAATGATGCAAGGTCGAAAAGCCCATAAAATTCTACTGAATATACCATGTCCGCTGACACAGGTACCGTCTTGGGAAAACGCTGGCATCGTCTCTAGAGCATAAACTGTTCCAGGAGCATACGTTCGCAGTGCATTCATGTAGCGAGGTAAATCTTTGTACGAACCCTCCCAGTTTCCGTAGATTTACTCGATAGCCTTGTTTTTTGCTAACCAGACCTTTCTATACGATGGGGTATAGTTATATGTTGTAGTGATGTGGGATATTATTGTTTTCACCTTCAATGAAGGATCGCAGCTAACAAGAGGTGAGATTTCTTTACAAATGAGATCATGACTCAATTTCCGGTGATCCTGTGATTGTGTGGAATTAACACAAGTGTGTTCCGTCATAGAACCTATCACCCAGGAATCACTACGCAATCTATACGATGTAGTTAGATGGAAGTTACACTCAGGGTGGGTACAGATGATTCTGTATCTCTCTGCTGTTGTTCGATCCACATGAAAGTCATAGTTGTTTATCATGTGGAACTTTTTTATTGCTCTGACGCAATCTTCTTTTGAACGAAATTTGTCTTTGACTTTTAAATTTGCATTTGACTGCACTTCAGGGTTGTAGAATATATCAGATGAAGGGTCATATGTGCACATGTTGAGGGTGGTCATGTACGGAGGTGGTGTGAAGATCTGATGTGGAGGCAGTTGGCTTTCTTCCTCGTCCTCTGATTCTTCATTTACCATGATGTTGAACTGCGTCTCCTCTGCTTCCTCTTCTTCGTCAGCAACATCCACCTCAGCTTGTTCCTCCTCCGTAGGATCAACCCTCTCTGTGTCCTGGAACACGACATACAACTGAATCGAGTCGTACCCAGAATATTCATGATTACAAAACATGTTTTGTAGATCTTCGTCGTCTTCAACAGCTACCTGGTAAAATGTTACTTGGTTCTCACCAGTAAAAACAGGATGTTGGTAGAAAATGTGACGTCGAACCTCGACGAAGTTTGGTCTCGAGTCTTTTTTTGAAATACGAAAAATTCGCATTGCTATTTAGACAAAATTGGATATTTTCAGTGTTTCTGAATAAAAAACCGACTACCTCACTATTGTATGTCTCACCATTGAAATTTACAGTGATAATATATTGTGGTACAGATGACATTTTTTTTGGGTTTGAGTGTTTGAAATTTGGGTTTTTGATTTGAATGTGTGAGATGTTTGGGTGTCTAAAAGTGTTTGATTGTGTGGGATAATTATAGATGGGAAAAAAATCACATGTAGTCTAGGGTGGCAGCTAGGGGACAGGCCTATTTATGACTAGGTCTGTAAAAAGCCAAGTTGAATGGCTCCTATGTGTAAAAATACAAGGGAGGCGTCATCTCCTTTGGATTTTTATAGGTCTAGTTATAAATAGGTCTGCCACCTAGCTGACACACTTGGCTGCATGCATGCAACCTGCCACCTAGCTGAACCTAGCTGCCACCTAGCCTGTCACAAGCCATCTAGGATGGCGCCTTAGTTCAAAAATAAAGGGGAGGCGCCATCCCACTTGGCTCCTCCTTGACAAGTGGCATGCATGCATGCAAGGCCCCAACCACCTCATTTATTCCTCTCTTCTTGAATCACCTATAAATATGGCTTCTCATTTGTGTTTTTCCATCACCACTCTTCACTCTACCTCTATCTCTAATACAATTCTCTCATTCTCAAATCATCAGTAGAAATTTCAATCATGAGTCTCTTGACGTTAGGAGAATCTCACCGAGGAACAAGGGCAAACATTGCAACCTATGTAAGTTTTCTTTCATTCTTTTGTTTACATTCTTTTTCTTACATTCTTTTTCTTACATTCTTTTTTTATTATGTTTTAAATATTGTTTACAATTTATTTTCACATTATCTATAGGACACGAAAAAATTTAGATGTCGCTCACATCATTATGTTATTCCCGATCCGTTCATCGTTCCATACCTTGAACATGCCGGTTTTGGAGAGGTTATTAAAATCTCCAACTACACAATCGATTCAAAGTTCATCCTTGCATTGTGCGAAAGGTGGAGACCCGAGACACATACATTTCATCTACCTATAGGTGAATGTACCATCACACTAGAGGACGTATACATGTTGATGGGTCTTCCTATCAATGGTAAGGCGGTGAATGGTCCAATCCAACAACCAAACAATCTATGCGAGGAGTTGTTGGGTAGAGATATGGTCGAAGGTCCTAGTGCAAGAGGCCAAGGTATATTTCTATCCACTCTTAGAGAGTATTATTATTCCCTTGTTTTGGATGAAAACTCCACCGAGGAACAAAAAATTATAAAAATTAGAAACTATATAATGTTAATGTTTGGTAGCTTTTTATTCCCCGAAAGTACCGGGAATAATGTAAATTTTATGTATTTGAGTTTACTTCGAGACGTCAATAAGATAGGAAGATATAGTTGGGGTTCCGCTGTTCTTGCCTAGCTATACAGTTCGTTGTGTAAAAACTGTATGAAAGACACATCAACTTTCAATGGATGTGCTTTCTTACTTCAAACATGGGGTTGGTGGAGAATGCAATCACTCAATCCCGTCAACGACCTACCGTTCAGTTTTCCATACGCAACAAAGTAAGTACATTGCTTATTTATTAAAATATTTATATCTTTCATATATATATATATATATATATATATAAAATCCTAATATATTAAATGTTAATTCATTTAGGTTTAGCGTAGTGGGCATGGATTACGGAAAGAATCCGAGACACAATGTTCTCTTATATCGTAATCTAATAGACCACCTTGGACCAACTGATGTACGTAATTTCGATTAACTCCAAATTATTTTAACTTTAACGTATATTATTTTTATCATTATTATTAATCTCCATTATTTTTATCAACAGTTACATGGAGACCGTACTTGGGTTTGGACCATGTACCAAAATGATGAAGATGCAGAGGTTTGGATTGCGAAGACTGCAATCATACGGTTTAACATTGTGGAAATGCACCACGACCGTGTGAAGATGCGGTTTGGTATGTTCAAGACATACCCGGCGATCCGATATGCTTGGATCGTTGGCATCTAAAAAGGGTCGATGCCCAATGGGGACTTAATAATTGGAGAAATTTTGTCAGGGAGTATTGTAGGATGTGGAAAAATCGAGCAGACCATATCTTACAATGTCCCGTTTACGAAGATGACGAGATTATGCAACACTCGTCAATACATTGCTTGGTACCCACAAATCCAAATGCATGTTTTCAACCCGTTATTTGGTCGACCGCAATGGGGCAACCTCCAGAGTCACAACAACAACGAAGACAATGCTACCGCCAACAGCAACCTCAACAACACTACCAACAACCACCCCAACAACACTACCAACAACCACCCCAACAACACTACCAACAACCATCAACTTTCCGCCAATCAACCCGACGACATAGAACCACCAACACTCAATCCCAACCCCAACCCCAACAACAACTTCATCACCCACCCACCCAATACTCACATATGCCACACACCCAAGTTCAATACACCGAACAAAGGGCATATGTCCAACCCCCTATATGGATCCATCAACATCTCACCTCAGCCCAGACTCTGGCTTCCCTGAAAAATATTCCCCAATCAACCCAACATTCCACCAACCATCGTCGTACCAAACCCCCCACCATTCATATGGGTACGAGACTCCTAACACCCAATTTCCTTTTTACCCCACACATTCACAATCCACATATACGGATGAGGACTACTATAGTCCCCAAATGGAACCTAACCCCCAACCACAACGACCAAGCTACGAGAACATGGGGACACGCTATCGGGTGCAACAAGCAATGTAAATCTTGAGGCATTCATGGATCCCGATCTCATTCACTAGACCATCAACCCATGATCGTCCCATCGACCCAACAACAAGAATCCGAACCTCGCATCGACGAGTTAGGAGAGGACGCGTGGAACCGGTGGTCATCTGGTCCGGAATAAACTTATGTAATCGCTTTTCCTTGTAATGAAAATTTATAATACAAGATTTATTTCACAACATTTTCATGCACTTTAATTTAAATTGAAAAAAAATAATTTGAAAATGTACCTAGGCGCCATCTCAGATGGCTTTTCCCATGTGTTTTACACATAAATTTTAGGGCAAAATTTAAAGAGAAGGCGCCAACCTAGCTGGCTCCTGCTTGTATTTTACACCTAAAAGTTAGTTATTTGTGTAAATTTTTTCAAAAGTTGATTATTTTTATATTTTTCAAAAAAAAAATTGATTATTTCAAAAAAAAATCAAAAAAGTACATTACTTTTGATAAAAAATGCCAAAGGATTCAGCTGTGGTATACAAATTATTATTATTTTTTTAAATGTTAGTTTGGTATTAAATTAGAAAAGCATGTTACTTTTTGATAAAAAATTGAAAAAGAATGGTAGGTTGGTGAAAAAATCTACTTTTGAATTGTTTTGAATTGGCTATAATATCAAGAGATGTTGGATGAATTATGTGACTCCGCTCCATAAAAATAAAAACGAATTACTTTGAAAGTCTACGCAGGTTGTTACTAATTTAATAAACCGTGTGCTATGTATCTAAACTAGGTGAATGATTACTTGTGCCATGTATCTCTTAACAAGGTTACCCCACTATCAAATTGAAGCAGCCATAAATTGCAAAAATACAGCGAAGCCACTCGAGCAGGTGTTATGAAAAGTCACCACAGCTTAGTATAATGTTGCTCTTGTTGGTTATGTGGACCATTTGACTTATGGAGCTGGTAGAAATATTGGATGGAAGAAAACATGGAACAGCATTCCATAGCTCCAATAAATTTCACACAAACAGAATAAACAAGTATGAATCGTCGAACAAAAGAAAAAGAATAAAACAAATTTTATAAATCAAAAAGTATTGACTACATAGTCACGTACTCATTTGGATTTGAATTTTAAATTTAGGATAAACTGAATAATATACACCACCAATCTCATTCAGAATTACGAAACTAAAACTTAAACCCTAAGCATCATCATCATAAACAGACGAAGAAAATACACATATTCAAGGTTCTTTAACCTCCGAAACCATACAAGGTTCTTCCCTGTCTCTTGAGAGCATAAACAACATCCATGGCTGTAACCGTCTTCCTCCTTGCGTGTTCGGTATAAGTAACAGCGTCACGGATCACGTTCTCCAAAAAGATCTTCAAAACACCTCTTGTTTCTTCATAGATCAAACCGCTGATTCTCTTCACACCTCCTCTTCTCGCCAATCTACGAATCGCTGGCTTCGTGATACCCTGGATGTTGTCTCGGAGAACCTTCCTGTGCCTCTTTGCTCCTCCCTTTCCAAGTCCCTTACCTCCCTTACCACGACCAGACATCTTCGATTGAAATTCTGAAATTAGAATTTTAGGGTTTGATTTTGAATTTGAGATGGGAACTGTTGAACGTGATGGCGCTATTTATATATCTGTTGCGGAGGGAAGAAGAAGAGACTTGGAAGAATTCGATTTGATCTTTATCGTTAAACTTGGGGGTAATCGACGGCTTATATTGGTGATCCGTGCATAACTAGGTAAAAACTTATCGACCGTAGATAGAACAATATCAACGGTGAGATGTGGCTTTTCAGCCCTTTTGCGGATCAGCTCTTGGTTTGGTTCAACTTTGAGATTTTTTCTAATAAGTTGTTAAATTAATATTTGAATTCTTATGATATTCTCAAATTAATTATGAGGTTATTAATATTTTTATAAGGTTTTCTTATTCTGCTAACTTTTGCTCATATTATTCTTTTGATAATTATGTAACAAATTGTTTATAAATAGTTAAATCATTTGGCACAAATAGCATTAAAAATTCAACTTTTTGTTGGAATATTTTATATTTAAATATTAAATTAATATATATTTATATAAATTATATTGATTATTTATTAAAAACTTAAATTATTATGTGATCAAATAAAATTAAAAAAGTTAGTTAAATTTTTATTAATTAATTAATAAATTAAATATATTCAAATATGAGGTAATGTTAGAATATGTGTCAATTAAATTTTCATTATTTTAAAATGAACCAAAATTTCTCTTCTTTGGAGAAAACCACCAACTTATTTAGATTTGATTTGTCTCTATGTGTCGACACTAACTTAATATATGCATTAGTCTTCAATATTGATATTTGATTAATTTCGTATTTTTGAATTTGATGAATTTTTGCACTCGAAAGAGTCATTTTGCTTGTTGTTGTATTATGTTTTTCATTATTGGATTTTTTTAGAGGATGTTGGGTTTTTTACTCGAAAGAGTTGTTTTGTTTGTTGATTTTTTCATGATTGATTTCAAAACTCCAATTTTTTATTCCAGACACTTAATTCGATCAGAATAAAACTGAGAATTCACATATTAACATCCACTAACTTATACCTATCAATTATGCATAATTTGTTGGAATTAATTCAATAACAATTAATCATATATACATGTTCTATATATTATATCATATACTTTAGTGCGGAATATAATAAATAGTTATGAACATGTATATAACTATAGGATCTACGACGTGCTAGTATACGAGATATGAGATTTTAGGAATACCTAGATCCATAAGATGAAAAAAAAAACTTTTGCCAATGATAATTGTAATCCTGAAACGAAAAAGTGTAGAGACAAGTGACTGACACTTGTTGACATGTGGATCTTCCTCAACCGGTACTCCTAATGCCTTGAACACTCTTCAGATGCGGAGAAGAGATTATTTTGCTTGTGTACAGTATATTGGGGACCATAGCCTTTATATAGTGTGATGGCCAATTAGGGTTCCCATTATTCTCGAATGGGTCATCCTAACATCCACTCATATTTGAGTCCATATCCAATTATTTAATTAATTAATTTATTCCTAAATAAAATCTAAATAGCCTTTTACCATTATTTGATCACATAATTATTTAAGGCACGTCATTTGATAAAATAGCTAATATAATTAAATAAATATATTTGGCCATATAATTATTGACATACTAATATAAGACTATATTATTAAAATATTCCAACAATCTCCCACTTGGCCAATATATTTTAATAATTATATCATAATTCCTTAGGCGCACATCTGAAAGTTGTTTATCTTTAGATTTCAACTTTACAATCTGGTCCACCTTATACATCAATAATGGAACCATCGCGACTGTCGTCACTAACGTATAACGTAACAGAACCTCGACGACCACCACATAAATGTACTTAATGACATAGGTCGATATGAATGAGTGGCATAGAAATTTAATGCAATGTGATCTCTAAATCATGTATATTTTCAACTGGTCTAAATAAAGTCTTTATTGAGATCAAACTAAAATTTGAAAATTCAATATTTGCACAAACGATACAGAAATGGTTATAACAACAATAACCTTATAAATATTATTTCTGCAGATAATCTTAACATAAAGTTTGTATCGATATCAAAATAACATTATTAAACATAAATAAGGAGTAACTCCCAATAATCTAAGATATCCTTAGTGACAATAATCATATGAAAGTTCTTATATGTCAAGTCTTTGATTAGTGAGCCTTTAGCTTAAATTTCATATGCATATATTCTAGTTTCAACAATAATAACTTATAATTCAATGAACTTTTAAAACCTATTGTTGAAACAATATATGTTTGTCTTACAACAAAATATAACTTGAGTGATTTTTCAAAGCCTTATACTTAATTGTAACTAGATGACATCAGTACTTGCATTCATTTGTTATGTATTAAAATGTCTATTTGACATCTTAAATATTAGAGTCAAACATACTAATGATCTCCTCATTGTCAGATCTCCAATTTGTGAGTACAATTTCTTTTGTTCTCTACAATAATTCTCATGTCTGGCCTTTATTTTTCTTTCTTTCCAACAATTCAATTTTGAATTGTTCAAGTATCTACTTAATGATTTTATGTATGTCTTTCCATATACGTATAAAATCATATATAAGATTCCCACAACCAAAGTATAAAAAAATCTTAATTTTCTAAATTTCCAGATTCTTTTATTTTGGACAATGATCGAGACTTAATAGTATCCCTTGATAATTGAGACATATGTCGTTCATGTCAGTTTTATTTCCAACTTTATTCATATATATATATATGTATAAATCTTTTGTGATAACCGGATGATACCTTGAGAATAATCTCTAAGTATCTAAATACCTAATACAAAAGAGATGTGCTCAAGATCTTTCATAATTGTTAGAGATTTCTTGGTTTCACACGACAATCATATATCATTGCTGACTAAATAAAATCGACACATTAAACTAGGAATATAAACTTACTCCCATTGAACTTGTAAAACTCAATAATTTTTCATAATAGAAATCTCAAAATCAAACGAGACAATTACCTTATGAAATATTGCGGTATCACTAATGAAACAATTTCATTAACTTATAAATGGATTTTATCTATTTGGAAACCATAAACTTTGTATCTATTGATACAAAATTTTCTCTTGTTGCACCATTTTTTTTCTTCTTAATATCACCATTAAGAAACACTAACTTGATATCCATCTTACGAAGCTCCAAAATTATAACAAGTAACAAGTATTAAGATAAACGGCTGAGATTACTTTTAATCCAATGGTCATGATTGATCTTAACTTTTAACACTTGTATAAATACTATTGGATATTCTCTTTGTAGGTCATCCAAATATGAATGAAGTATAGTCATTCCTTTTGTGATCTTTTTCATTTCAGATTCCGTTATTTTTCTGTTACAAATTTGTAACTACCTTCATCTTTCTTTTCTCAATATGGTATCATCGAGCCTTTGAATCCATGGCTCCTCAACGAAACATCGCCAATTCCGGTAGATCTGGATCTTCCAATCCCGTTTCTGATCCCACAAGTCTATATTATGTCCATCCTAGTGACGGACCAGCCTTTATTCCCATCACAGTTGTCCTTAACGGTTCAAACTACCACAGTTGGGTGCGATCAATGCGCAAAGCACTTGGTGGAAAGATGAAATTCGACTTCGTCGATGGCACGATTCTTGTCCCTGTTGATACGTTTGAGCCATCTTTTCGAGCATGGACACGATGCAACATGTTGGTACACTCGTGGATCATGCATTCTGTTTCAGAATCGATAGGCCAATCAATTGTGTTCATGAAGAACGCCATTGATGTCTAGAATGACTTGAAGGAGCGTTTTACATAAGGAGACTTGGTGCGCATCTCTGAACTACAACAAGAAATGTATTCTTTGAAGCAAGATACTCGCACGGTAACTGAATTTTTTTCTCAACTCAAAATTCTTTGGGGAGAATTAGAAATGTGTATGCCTATTCCTCACTGTACTTGTCGAATTTGATGTTCATGCGATGATATGTGTAATGCTAGGTCTAATCACAATTTTCTATGTATCATTCATTTCTTAACTGGTTTGAACGAAGATTTCAATGTTGTGAAATCTCAAATCCTGCTTCTTGATCCATTACCTAGCCTGAACAAAATCTTTTCCATGGTGATTCAACATGAACGCCATATTACACCTGTTTCTAATCATGGTGATGATGATTCTAAGGTCTTAGTTAATGTTGCTGATAATAGAAGACCACTTTCCAAAAAGTTTGGACATAAATTGTGCACTTTCTATGGAAAATCAGATCACACAATTGACACATGTTATCGGAAACATGGAGTTCCTCCTCATCTTTAGCGTGCTTCCAACTCTAATGCTCATAATGCTAGTGCAGATAGTACTGAACAATCTAGCTCTGATGTATCTACTATTGTTGATCCTCAATCTTCACCACAGCTCACAACTGAGCAATACCAAACCCTAATGACTCTGCTACGAACTGCCAATACAAGTAGCCATTCAAACACCTCAAATCAGGTGAGGACAGTTCAATGTGCAACAAATAAAGGTAACATATCCACTTCTTTATGCTTGTACAATTCCACTGTCAGCTCTTGGATCATAAATTCTAGTGCAAGTGATCATATATGTGGATCCCTTAATTGGTTTACATCCCTTAAAACACTAATCCTGTCAATATTCGTTTACCTAATGGTAATTTTGCTATAGCCAAACATACATGCAACATTAGTTTCACTCCTACTTTTTCTATTCATAATGTCCTGTATGTACTAGATTTTTCATTAAATCTAATCTATGTTTCCAAGTTATGCCTTGACATACCCTGCATTGTTAATTTCACAAAATTTCAATGTTTGATTCAGGAGCCTCACTCACTGAAGATGATTGGTTCTACTGATTTCATTGAAGGCTTGTATCACTTGAATTTTCATAATAAGAAGCTTCAAATTGTTGCTGGTATTTTTGCATCTAATGCAATCACCATTCCTGATCAAGCCTTGTGGCATTTTAGATTAGGTCACCTTTCTAGTTCTAGAATGGCTCTATTACATTCTTCTTTTCCTTTCATTGTTGTAGATTCTAAAGGCATTTGTGATATATGCAATCTAGCCAAACATAGAAATTTACCATATATAAGAAGTATTAATAAAGCTGCACACCCTTTTGATTTGTTATGTTTTGACATATGGGGGCCTCTTGCTATTAAGTCTATTCATGGCTACTCTTATTTTCTTACTATTGTAGATGATCATAGTAGATATACCTGGTTGGCTCTTATGAAATCTAAATCAGAAGTTAGGCAACACATACAACATTTTGTCCAGCTGATACACACATAACACAATACTCTAGTTAAAACAATCAGAACTGATAATGGACAAAAGTTTTTAATGCCACAGTTCTATCAATCTAAGGGTATAATTCATCAAACAAGTTGTGTGGAATCTCCTCAACAAAATGGTAGGGTTGAGAGGAAACATCAACAAATTTTAAACATAGGGAGAGCTCTTTTGTTTCATTCAAACTTGCCTAAGCAATTTTGGTGTTATGCAATTTCCCATGTTGTTTTCATAATGAACAAAGTCACCAGCCCTCTTCTTAATAATACTTCTCCTTATTTTTTTTGTTATACAAAACATTTCCAGATTTACATACCTTGAAAGTTTTTGGCTCTCTTGTTTATGCTTCTAATCTACAATGTCATAGAACAAAACTTGATCAAAGAGGTCGAAAGTGTGTTTTTCTTGGTTTTAAACCTAGAATTAAAGGCTCTATACTTTATGATCTCACCACAAAAGAAATTTGTGTATATAGAAACACTAAACACCATGATGATATCCTACCATACACACCTTCCTCAAAAATTCCAACTTGGTCATACCACTTCCCTCTACAACATAACATCATAGAGTCTCATAAAATTCTTCTCACCTCAGATTCTACACCTATCAATCAACCATCATCCACCCTTGTGCTTAGTTCTCCTCCTATAGTCACACCACCAATATCACCTTCTAAAATCATACAAAATTCACAAACATTGCAAACTCATAAATCTGCTAGACAGAAAAATCCACCTTCTTATTTAGCAGATTATGTGTGCAATGCCTTACATGACTCAAAAGAATCAACATCTCTAGGTACACCATATCCTATTACTACCTTCCATTCATTTTCTAATCTATCCCCTGTTCAATTTGCCTTTTCTGCTGCTATTACTCACAATTCTGAACCTAAGTCATTCAAAGAGGCTAGCAAATCTGAGCATTGGCTTACAGTCATCCAATCTGAATTGGAAGCATTAGAGAAACTTGGCACTTGGTCTATAGTTGAGCTCCCTCCACATGTAAAACCTATAGGTAATAGGTGGGTTTTCAAAGTGAAACACAAAGTTGATGGTTCTATTGAGCGTTATAAGGCACGATTGGTAGCTAAAGGCTACAATCAAATTGAGGGTCTAGATTTATTAGACAGTTTCAGTCTTGTAGCTAAACTCACTACAGATAGAATGTTGCTTGCCTTAGCTTCCATACACAATTGGCACTTACACCAATTGGATGTCAACAATACGTTTCTTCATGGAGATCTGCAGGAGGATGTTTACATGATGATTCTTGATGGAGTCACTTGCCGTAAACCCAATCAGGTTTGCAAATTATTGAAAAGCATCTATGGTATGAAACAATCGAGCAGAAAATGGTATGAGAAGCTAACATCTATGCTGCTATATAAAGGGTATACTCAGTCCACCTCTGATTATTCTCTTTTTACTTTGAAGACTGATAATGAATTTACTGCATTATTAGTCTATGTGGATGACGTCATCCTAGCAGGTACATCACTTGCTAAATTTCAGAGGATAAAGTCCATTCTTGATCACTGTTTCAAGATAAAAGATTTAGGAATTCTAAATTATTTTTTAGGCTTAGAGGTTGCTCACTCAAAATTGGGCATCACTATCTCTCAGAGAAAATACTGCCTTGATCTTCTCCATGACTCTAGTTTGTTATTAGGGATGGCAAGCAGACCCAAACTCGTGGGCCTCACCCGCACCCGCACCCGAGTCAACGGGTGAAACCCGAATTGATTGGGTTTAGGTTTGGGTTCGGGTTCGGGTGTGGGTTTGGGATAAACCACACTTTATTAAATTACATAACTATCCCTAACTATATATATATTTCAATAAGTATTAAAAATAAAATGTAGGGTTTCTTCGTGTCCTCACCCACCGGTACAAACTACTCTGTCTCCTTCATTTCTTCGTCTCCTTCACCCATCGGTACAAACTACTCCATCTTCTTCACTTGCACGGGTACAAACTCCTCCATCTCCTTCGCTTCTTCACCGGAGACTACAAACTCCTTCGTCTCCTTCGTTTCTTCGTCACCTCTGTCACCTTCGTTTCTCCGTCTCCTTCACTTCTTCACCAGGGACTACAAACTCCTCCGTCATCTTCTTCATACAATCCAAGGTTCGTTTCAGAAACTGTAGAAATTAGAATATTTTTCTGCTAATTGTGTCGTAACTGTAAAATTAGGATATGTTACTAACTTTCAATTGAGGGATTTATTTAATTTCTGCTAATTTATGTCGTAGGATGATTGGGTTTTATGAAAAAATTGACTTTACAATTGTGTTATGAGGCTTGTTGGAGAAAAACATGGTTTTTGAACATTTCTTTGGTAACATCTACCAGTAGCTGGAGTTTGGCCTGGCATCTTGAAAGGTTCATACTTTAGAGAAAATACATGGAAAGATTGCCAATTATTGGTCGCTTTGGTGAAGAAGGCTAGTGAAGTAGAAAAAAATAATTAAATATTTTGTTGAAATCATCTCATACACCAGTTGTTTTAGAGGTGGGAATAGTATAAGAGCCATTCTTCATCGTCATTTCATTGTTGTGAATTCATTATGAGGACTCTTTCAAACTATTGACTTTGATTTCTTTGTTAAAAATGTGAGTTTGTTCTTAACATATTCCTTTATAAAACAAGTTATGAAACTGTCTTTTTCCTAAAATTGTATTTTAGCAGTAATATCGAAAATATTGCATACAAAAAATATATAGTTTTTGCTATTTATTGCAATATTAACTAATATTTTATCATTAATACTATTTAATTTATTTGCTCCTAATAACAATTCTGTCACTCTTCAATTTAATTGATTTGTTCCCAAAAAATAACCCTGTTGGTTTCTGGGTAATGCATGCAGCTGAATATAATGCATTCAAAACATTCTACTTCTGTCTTGTATATCACACTCAAATTAGTTGTTTGTAAGTTTACATGTCCTTTAAATTTTTAAAATAAATAAGGATAGTAGGGCCAGGCAGACTTAGAGGGGAAGCTGCTGCTGCTGTGTATACATCCTCACTTATCAGACAAGCCGATAACATAAATATTTATTTACAAGCATTCCTCCTCCCTGCACTCATATTTTGACAAATTCAACTTAAAGTCAAAAACCATGTTTTATTCAATTGACAGTTTTGAAATAGACTTTCAAATAGACTGGTTTTTGACAGTTTTGACAGTTTTGAAGAGAAGAGATTATTCAATTGACAGTTGACATGAATATGTAACATGAATAAGTTACACATATGTAGTATGCATAAGTCAGTTATGCATCTCTGTACTTAATAACCCATTGGCTCACTAATTGAATTTTGGAGATTTCGGTTAGAAACTTTTCAGCCATTTGATATTCTATCGGTTAACTTCTCGTAATTCATGGCTTTGCATAATTTCTAATATCATTTTCCTAGTTCTATCTGGCAGTGTTCACTGTGCCTTATGATATCAAACAATAATGTAAGAAGTTGATTCAAAATTTGTTTATCAAACTATACAGAGTACTTGCCTGTTGTCTGCATCATCATTTCATGCCATCAATTTGTTATACAATTGTTTATGAAATTTCTTGTTGTTTGTAGTAGGTAAAATGGATCAAGTGAACACAACTCCGGAACCAGAAGGAGTATGTAATCCTACACAAGAAAGTACATGTCCAACTCAGGAGGTATCTTCTAATCCGAATCTGACACCTGAACCTGATATTGGACAACAAGAAGAAATTGATACAAGTTTAGAACCTGCATCAAAGAAACTTAGAAGTAATGTGTGGCAAGAATTTAAAAAGATGAAAGTGAATGGAAAAGATAAGGCTGAATGCATCTAGTGTAAAAAACAACTTAGTGGCACTTCAAAGAATGGAACAAATCACTTGAAAGGACATCTCTTGAGTTGTATTCAAAAAAAGATCAAGACTAGAAACCATGACAAAGGACAACCATTTCTCCTGCCGGCTATCTCAGAAGGAAAGCAAGAGTTGGGAATTGGAACTTATGATCCAGAACATGTGAAAAAGTTGATTGCTGAAGCTATTATTATGCACAATTATCCACTATCAATTGTGGATCACATTGGTCTTAGAAGAGTCTTTGTTTCTCTCCAACCATTGTTTAAAGTTCCTACTCGAAACACAATCAAGAATGAGGTATTGAAAGTTTATGATTTTGAGAAAAAATGTGCTATGAAGATGTTAGATAACCATGAAGGAAGAGTGGCAATTACCACAAATATGTCACAAATATGTGGACTTCAAGCAACCAAAAAAAAGGGTATATGGCGGTTACGGCTCACTATATTGATGGCTCGTGGACTTTACAGAGTCGAATTTTGAGGTAACGATGTTTATATTTTATAACTTAATTGTATCTTTTTTTTTGTTCTTAATGACAATAAGTGAAAGACTTGTTTTTTGTAAATATTATGTTAGGTTCATTTATGTTCCAGCCCCTCACACTAGTGAAAGACTTGCTGAAGCACTTGTTAATTGTTTAATGGACTGGAACATTGATTCAAAGCTTTCTATGATTACTTTAGATGATTGTAGCACAAATGACTCAATGATTAGGAAAATTAAGGATAAGTTGTTGTTGGAATGTTTAATAAGGGATAGGTCTTTGTTACATATGCGTTGTTGTGCGCACATCCTAAATTTAATTGTTCAGGAGGGGCTACAAGTGATTAAGGATGCCATAGAAAATATTCGGGATAGTGTAGGATTTTGGAGTGCTACACCTAAAAGGCATGAAAAATTTGAAGATACCGCTAGACAATTGAGAATTATTTGCACTAGAAAGTTAGCTCTAGATTGTCCAACAAGATGGAATAACACATATAAGATGCTTGATATTGCCATAGAGTACAAGGATGTATTTATTCGGTTGAAGCAACGTGAGTTTTTGTACACTTGTCTTCCAACTAATTCACAGTGGCAATTTGCTAAAGATGTTTGTGGGTGCTTAAAATTATTTAATGAAGTAACGAGTTGATTTACGGTACAAAATATCCAACCGCCAACTTGTACTTTCCTAAGATTTGTAAGATTAAGTTGGCAATAGAGGAATGGAAGAAGTCCAATTCAATTATTGAGATGATGGCCACAAGAATGATGGAAAAATTTCAAAATTATTGGAGTGGTGTTCATGATATGATGGGAGTTCTTTGCATTTTGGATCCTAGGAAGAAGATGGTTGTACTTAATTTCTGGTTTCCTAAGTTGTATGGAGAAGAATCAAGTGCACAAGTTAGTAGAATCAAAGACATGTGTTATGATTTGCTCAATGATTATCAACAGATTAAACTTAGAGATGCACAACCTACTGCTCCATCCATTGGTACAACTGCTCTTGTTGATGACGAGGCTGAATTTGATGCATACGTTGAGACGATTGTCGTTGTCGAAGACTCAAGTTCAAGTGTTAAGTATGAGTTAGATCATTATTTGAAGGATCCAGTTATAAAAAAATACTCCAGAATTTGACATTTTGAATTGGTGGAAGGTAAATGGAGTTGTGTATCAAGTGAATCGACCTTCAGTAATAGTGGTAGAATATTGAGTCCTCATCGTAGCCGACTTAACTGGACTATCGTAGAGGCTTTGATGTGTGCTAGTAGTTGGCTATGGGCTGCTGAGAATAACGGTATGTCATTGTCAAATTATTTTTACTTTCTACCTTAATTTTCTTGTTATATACTTTGGTATGTCATTGGCAAATAATATATTACTAATTTTTCTTGTTATATAATATATATAGGAATTTTTAGAGTTGCAAAAGAAATTGCTACTGTGTTGAATGAAATGGAGTCAGACGATGAAGGTATTGTGTACTTCATTTGGTGTAGAAGTTTTAAGCTTTAGTGTTTTATTTAACTTCAATTTATTTGTTAATACAGCTGAGTTGATGGAAGGTTGTTTGGGTTACCATTTTGAAGATTAGAAGTTGTTGTTTCTATACGTTAACATGGTGAGTATTGTTGTTTCTATCTTCCAACATTGTTGCCCCGACTAATTTGCACTAATGCTTTTGATATTACAATTTAAAAGTTCAGCATTACCAAGAATTAAGTTACATGTTTTATATGTTTTAAGTTTCACATGTTTGTTATTACAATTTAAAATTATGATGATAATATTTATTAGTGTTTCTTAACATGTGAAATATATTTTCTTTATAATAGGTAAAATAGATCAAGTGAACATAACTCCGGAGCCGGAAGGAACATCTAATCTTACACAAGAAAGTTGTAATATATTAGCTTGTTGTTGTTGTTGAAAAGTTGTAATTTGATTGTAGAATTTCATTTTAATTGTAATGTTAAGATGTTGAAGACTATGTTAAGATAATTGTGATTGCATTTTCTTGAAGACAATGTAAAGAGACCTTATTTTAATTGTAATTTGTTTTTTGATTTTTGGTGCGGGTTTGGGTTTGGGTGAAAAAACCCGAACCCAACGGGTGCGGGTGCGGGCGCGGGTGTTATTTTGTCACCCGAATAGCCTTCGGGTTTGGGTTTGGGTGATAATTTCGGGTGCGGGTATGGGTAGTGTGAAACCCGCACCCGATCTTACCCGTTGCCATCCCTATTTGTTATGCTCCAAACCAGTTGCTACTCCACTTGATCCCTCCATAAAACTTCATCAAGATAACAGTAAACCTTATGAAGACATAACTGCCTACAGAAGGTTGATTGGATGCTTGTTATACCTCAACACCACTCGACCAGATATCACCTTCGCTACTCATCAGCTCAGCCAATTTCTCCATGCTCCTACCATGTCTCATTACAATGTTGCCTGTAGAGTGGTCAGGTATCTCAAACATAATCCTGACAAAGGTCTCCTTTTTCCTAGAACGTCTAAGATACAGATTCTGGGATATTCAAACTCTGACTGGTAGGCTGTATCGATTCTCGCAAATTCTTTTTTGGCTATTGTTTTTTCCTTGTCTCTTTGTTGATTTCATGGCGTGCCAAGAAGCAACAAACTATCTCCAGATCATCGTCTAAGGTGAAATATAGAATCCACAACTACGTGTGAGTTACAATGGCTACTGCATTTGTTTCGTGATTTGCAGGTTACCTCCATTCGACAACCTGTTCTCTATTGTGACAGCCAGAATGCTATTAACATAGCCTCTAATCCCGTATTTCATGAATATACTAAACACTTGGACATAGACTGCCACTTAGTGAGGGAAAAGCTTCAACAAGGAACACTGAGATTGTTGCCTATTCCTTCTCAGGAATAGTTAGCTGGTTTTTTGACCAAGGCATTGGCAGCTCCCAAGTTTAATAGCTTTATTTCCAAGCTTTTCATGATAGATATCTACCATGCTCAGCTTGAGGGAGGCTATTGAGATAAATGACTGAGATTACTTTTAATACAATGCTCATGATTGATCTTAGCTTTTAACACTTGTATAAATACTATTGGATATTCTCTTTATAGGTCATCCAAATATGAATGAAGTATAGCCATTCCTTTTGTGATCTTTTTCATTTCAGATTCCGTTATTTTTCTATTACAAATCTGTAACTACCTTCATCTTTCTTTTCTCAATAACAAGTGTCACAATTATCATAATAAAGTCTTTCAATCATACTGAATACAATTTATCTTTTCAGTCAATTCTTTATGACACTTGATGCTCTAGTTCTTGAGAATGTTGAGTTTGATCTTCAAGAATTAATTTCTTATTTTAATTGAGAGAAAGAACAATAATATACGCATGAGCGTCCAAAGTTGCTATATAAATAGCAACTATATGAATAAAGTTAGAACCAATTCTTTCTCACTCAACTTTGTTCTTTCAACATATCTCTCCCCAAACTCAATATTCTTGAGACACATTACAATATTTGTCTCAATATATTCTTTAACTTGGGACTAAAGTTTATATTTCTGAAACTTTTCAACAATTCTAGATTGTAACAAGTCATGACTAAATTAACTATAATAATATTTGAATTTAAAAGACAAATTGAATCTATCATTAAAAATAAAAAAAGAAGTTATAATATTAAAATAAAACTTTATTCATCCACCAAATTGTCTTTTAAATAAAAAATTTAAGCTTCTAATGACAATCTAAAATAGTTAAGTCTAAATAAAAAATATCAATCTTCACCAAATTTGTACCCAATTAAATTGATGTATCTTTCAACATCATTGAACATTTGTCAGTTCAGATCATATTTTCTTATTATTCTTTATCTGTCCTTATCCTTTGAGGTATTTACCAAATGAACAATATTTTATTTTTTCTTGCTTCAATCTTTTCTTTATTGCACACTTTATGAAATTATTCTTTTAAATAATAATTTCTAACTTTAATAGTTATAAACTTAATAGTGCAAAGAGAATATCATATGCTAAATTGTTCGACAAAGTCACCTAATTGCTGAAACTATAGTGCTATAACAAGATTAAACAGTTTCATAATATGCTTATGATATTTTATTTGCTTAATAATAATGAAAATCCATCACTCCAATGAGAGTTTGTCTTTTGCTTTATTATTTTAGAAGCACTAGAATTTAAACAAAGATAATATGACAAAATTTATTCATCTTAAATAACATATCTAATGTCTTTGGATTGCAAATCTTTAAGATTATAGAACTGTGTAATTTGAAGTGTACTCACATTTAAACTTGAGTCTCACTTTAAATATATTAAATTATGAGAGAATTTGAGTTTCTCCATTATTATGTAAGGTCTAGATCCAAAAAAATAAATTCATAATGCTCATATTTTATTCTTAAAAGAAACTATATTAGTTTATAGAGAACAAAAAAAATATACTCGGCCAAAATATCAATTTCATCATTGATATAAGTCTTTAGGAAATAAAATCAATTGCTAGTAATATTTATTTTCAATGATCAAACACTGATAATTAATATTTATAAACAATAAATTCTTACAATCGCCACATGTTTACCTTATATGTTTGAGTGCAATCAAATAAACACCTGAAAGATTTACACTCATAGAATATCATTACTGATATGACAATAAATTATTATATATAAACATCCATCTTTATTTATAAATTAAAAGACTCAAACAAGATACCAAATACGCCATTAATTCTCAATCTTTGATTGCAAGAATTAACTGTAAACGGAACTCTCACGCAATGATCAAACATTAGTAATACGTTCGGTCAGATAATGGACGTCTTTGACATCAATCATTATCCACATGGAGAAAATTAATAAAGACTACATATTTACCATCACAGATATGCAATTGTTCGGCCAAACTATGTCTTCCTTTTGGCCGACTATAATAGTTCGTATGAACAGTTACACACTACATCTTTTGTAATTTCGATTGAATCAAATTTACACAATAGAGATTACTTTTGTAACATGTTGGTTCAACCAACTCAACCAAAATTACTAGACATTTTAATAAATTTAATGGAAAGAGTTTTAAATTTATAAGGCACTATCCACAAATGTAGGTCGTATTCATTTAGGATGTCGTTTGATAATAATAATTCTTCTTGAAAGTCCTTAGTGGGTGAACAAATCATAATAAAACATAAATTTTATAAATTTATACAAATTTCATGATTACAAAAAATTATTGTATAAAATAAATAAAAATAACCTCAAATAACATAATCATGCTAAATGTATAATTTTAAATCAAATAAATATTAAATAAATGTCAAATAATTTCACATATGCAACAAATAATTCTTTAAATAAATTATTTTAGAATCAATAGAATCAATTCTAAAATCTAATCTTTAGTTTTACCTCATAATTTGGAGAGATATTTAAAATATTCAAAAAAATTCCACAAATAGAATATAATAACTAAATATATATTTAACAAATTAGTATTTGTCTTATCTCTCAAAACCGAAATTCGTGTGCTGATTTTAGGTGAATCAAATTGAAAGATAAAACAATAATTAAAAAATCAAATAAAAAGATCTGATAATAAAATTTATTTTTTAATTCAAAACCAAGAATCAAATCACCAAAATAAAATTTAAATTTAATATTTATCTTTCCCAAATAATTGACACAGATGCATATTTTTAAATATATTATTTATAACCATAAATAAAGTATTGAGAATCCAAATTCTTTAAAAGAAAATAGATTTTAGGATTCTCAATCATCGATCATAATCATCTATGTGATTTTAAATATATTTAGCATAATATATATTAAATGACATATCTCCCAAAGAAAATCAAAATTTTCACAAATACTCTTCTTTCAAAAATATTAAAATTTTAATTTTCAAACAAATCTTATCATATGGTTTCTATGTCAAATTCAAAACTTTCCATTATCACAAATATAATTCTATGAATTATAACTTAAAAATAGATTTTTACCATAATATCATAGTTTTTAAATCACAATTATAATTCCAAATATGATCACCAAAATAAATATAATTTAAATATATAGTATAATCAAATTTATTTTTAAGAATTCATATAAAAGATATGGGAGATCCTAATTCCATATAAATCTTTAAAAAATAAATATAACACACAAACATAAACTTCATAGTAAGTGTAACAAAAAAAATTACTAAAAAATTATCATTAAAACTTCATGCCTCATAAAACATAGTATATATCAATATTAAAAAAAATAATGAATTTAAAATATATGTTTTCATGATTCGAAAAATAAATATCGGTGTTTATAGAACAAATCTCAATAAACTAAACATGAAGACCTGCTCTGATACCACATGTTGGAATTAATTCAGTAACAATTAATCATATATACATGTTCTATATATTATACAATATACTTTAGTGCGGAATATAATAAATAGTTATGAACATGTATATAACTATAGGATCTACGACATGTTAGTATACGAGATATGAGATTTCAGGAATGCCTAAATCCATAAGATGAAAAAAACTTTTGCCAATAATAATTATAATCCTGAAACGAAAAAGTGTAGAGACAAGTGAATTAAAAAAAATAATGAATTTAAAATATATGTTTTCATGATTCGAAAAATAAATATCGGTGTTTATAGAACAAATCTCAATAAACTAAACATGAAGATCTGCTCTGATACCACATGTTGGAATTAATTCAGTAACAATTAATCATATATACATGTTCTATATATTATACAATATACTTTAGTGCGGAATATAATAAATAGTTATGAACATGTATATAACTATAGGATCTACGACATGTTAGTATACGAGATATGAGATTTCAGGAATACCTAGATCCATAAGATGAAAAAAACTTTTGCCAATAATAATTATAATCCTGAAACGAAAAAGTGTAGAGACAAGTGACTGACACTTGTTGGCTTGTGGATCTTCCTCAACCGATACTCCTAATGCCTTGAACACTCTTCAGATGGGGAGAAGAGATTATTTTGCTTGTGTACGGTATATTAAGGACCATAGTCTTTATATAGTGTGATGGCCAATTAAGGTTCCCATTATTCTCGAACGAGCCATCCTGACATCCACTCATATTTGAGTCTATATCTAATTAATTAATTAAATAATTCCTAAATAAAATCTAAATAGCCTTTTAACATTATTTGATCACATAATTATTTAAGACACTTTATTTGATAAAATAGCTAATACAATTATATTAATATATTTGACCATATAATTATTAAAATACTAATATAAGACTATATTATTAAAATATTCCAACATAATTATCAATGGTTTATCACTTTTATCATTATTCCAAAACCTTCAAAATTCAATAATGGAGTATATCCCACCATAGAACATCACAACATCATTCACCTAGCAATTCACACGAATTTCATCATGAAAAACATAATACAACATCAATTGATTGTCAAATTTCAGATTCATATCTAACCACAACAAAACATATATAATAAAAAATATTATTGGAGGCTAAAGACTCCTCATTCTACCCCATGCATATATCCATTAAAAAAACAACTCTCCTCCTTACCGTGATTCCTAGCAAAAAATCTGAATCTGAATTGGTTTAAATGTATTATCCCTTCAACTTCTAGCCTCCATCTTATCTCTCTCTGCCTTAAGCCTCTTTCTCTCTTTTTCAAAGTTTCTATGTATTAATCAGAATTAGAGCTCTCTAAATTTATATTAACCTAATTAATCTATTTCCAATATTTATATTTTCCTCCCTACATTTATTTCTCTCTTATTCACTGTTCTCATTCTATTTCTCTAATTTTTCACTTTGACTCAATTTCTCTATTTTATATCAAATAAATCAAATAAATTATTACTATTATAATTATTAAAATAATTCTAAATTAATTATACCAACCTCACACTCTTTCTCGACACCCCCTCCCTCAAGAACACACACACTTAAGCGTCATATTCATTTAATCTCAACAACATAATAATTAAATATATCGTGCAAAAGTCACAAATAAATCAATTAAAATAATTTAATTGAAAATGGAGTATTACAAGAAATGTTATATTGGCTGCTCAATAGTTCATTAGCACATTGCACTCTAAGGTTCGCTGGTAACATTTGAAAGCTAGTTAAGGCTCTCGATTGCAAAACCAGAGGTGGAATAGTTGGATTGATTAGAGTAACTGGAATAGTTTAGACTATTTGCATAGGGAAATAACAAACTTGTCATTTGTTAGAAGTGGATTACGGAGAACTGTTGAATGTACTTGCATTTGAGATCTTTTTTGATCAGCAAGATGATATTTCTCATGTAATGGAAGATTTTGGAAAGAATGTAGTCCTTTCCTGGTGGTCGGTTGAAGTCGATACGACCGACCTAAAATATTGTTGAGGTTGATATGACCAACCTAAAACAAATACATGGTTTGTTCTTTGGTTAGATTGTTGATTTGATCTTTGTTGTGTTATGTACTGATTAATTTGTTCTGTGTATACTTCAATCGATAAGCATAATCACTCTATACGCAGATTTGCTTCTGATCGCGACTTTATCGTCTAAATTAATCGGGAGACTGCAAGTATACAGCCCTATCGCGTAGTTTTAAAAGATATCGAACCAAAGGGACTATAAATTGAGCTAACGTAATCTAAACTTACTGTGTAAAGCTATAGCTATCGAATAAATAAATTGGGGAATTTTTGGGCAATAAAACTTAATTTTAATTAAAATAATAATAAGGCGAATATCGGTATGTATTTCGTTAATCCTAAAGAATCGGTTTTCCACGGCTTATTTTCTAAAATGATAATAATTTCTTTTTCAAAAAGTATTTATTTAAAACCTATTCTCAAACTGTCGCTCTATTGAAGTAGATTATAATTTTAAACTCTAATGTATGCCGCTATCCCACCGATTTTAAAATTACTTTTGAAAATAAATAAAATTTAATTGGTTTTAAATGTCATGGATTTTAAAAACAATACCTAGTATCTACTATCGATTCTAAACCTCAAACCGCCTGTTGGTTTCTAATCTTAGTCATTTATTAACCTCAAACTTTCGCCTGTTGGTTTCTAAACCTTTTTAACAAAATAAATTAGATAACTAAATCGAAAAAGTGTTTATTTTATAAAATATTATAAAGCCAGTTTATCCCGGATACTATTAAATTAACTCATTACATACCGATATTTAAATAATTTAGCCAGACATATTTATAAGAACAAACATGAATAAATTTAAGGTTTTAACATTCATCAATAAATTCATGGCAGACAAATATATCTCATGCAATAATTAATTAAATAAAGCAATATAAATAAAAACCTGAATTAAATAAATGTTGGAAAGAATCCTGTGGAATAGCTCGTACAACGTCTCGGATCTTCACCAGGAATATAAATAACAATGCTTGAAAACTAGAACAATGCTGGAAAAATAACTCTTGAATTCTGAATTACAACGGAAAATAAATGCAGGAAAATAAATTCTAAGACTGAGAAGTAATGCTGAGAATCGGTGTGTTGAATAATGAACTGGAGAGGTCCTTTTATAGTGATATGAAGTAACCATTTAATCCTAAATTTTCGTAGCTTTTTCCGCAAGAATCTCACTCCAACTGCCCACTACTTGAGATGGACGTCCCGGATTTTCTCCTATTTTTCCTCCAACTTGAGACGTGCGTCTCAAGCAACCCCGAGGGCTGACGTGGCTTTGGGGACGGTCGCCTCCTTTGTAGGAGGGAGTCCGAGGCGGGCGCCTCCTTTTGTGGAGAGAGTGGAGACGTGCGTCTCACTCTCCTGCGTGGCAATTAGGGTTTGGCTTGCTTGCTTTGGGCTTTTGATCCATTGCTTGCTTTGGGCTTTTGGTTTGTAGGCTTGGACTTTTGATCTATTGTTTTGCTTTGCACACCCCTTTTCTTCATTTCTTGCATAATTAATTAAATAATCCTCTTAATTTCTTCACTTTGCTCAATTTGTTTATTTAAAATAAAATACCTGAAACAATAAAAATACCAGCGTAATATGGAAATAAAATGAAATAATTAAATAAAAATACTAACATTATTTATGAAAATTAAATCAAATATACTATATAAAATCGTGTTATCAAACTCCCCTATACTTGAACCATTGCTTGTCCTCAAGCAAAAAGTAAAATTTGAAAATCTTTGAAGCACAGTTAAACACAAATATAACAACATATATCACTTTTGTATCAGGTTGCAGATTGATTTTTCATCGGAAAATTAAAGTTGAACTTAAACACCAAAGTTACCGTAGAAACACTAGACAACCCCATCTATGCAGACCAATTCAAGTCATGTCATTATAGCTTCAACCTAATACTATGTTTTATTTCACCCGTTTTCATTCTAGTGCAATCACATTAAGCCCATTACCGTACACGCACATAGTGGAGTAACCGGTTAGTGAATTTGATCTTAATAAGCCAGCTAGGAGTTCTGGTAATTAAACATTTGGTACTTTTTCCAATTTAAAATTGCGGGGATCGAACTGCATTGCCTACCAAGTTCACACTGGGACCACGAACCAATTTTTATAATGGATTAATTTGCATAAAATTCATATTTTCAGCAACTTTTTGGATTAAACGATCTGGTAAGGACCATCTAACTTAGTAAGTGCATCTTAAATAAAAGCAATTTTCTTAAAGATATTTGATCAATCACTTATATTCATCGGTTCTCCACGTAGTTTGTGTTTTATGGCGGTGCCGACTGCTTAATAAACTACTTGGGGCTAATCTAAAACTAAGTTTTAAAGGTTTTTGGTATAATAAGTACTTAAATCGATCTAACATATTGGGGGTTTTAAAGTGTTAGGACGATAACAATTTTGCTAAGTCGTACTCGAATCCTTATTTAGATTAAGCAGCCTTAATACTAGTTGAATATGTTTATAAATGTGTTTTAAATTTTTCGTTATGGCTCAAGAAATAGGAAGAATTCGAATAAACACTAAATTTTGCATATAAGATTAAAATTAACATAAACATGTATTTTATTGAATTGAAATTTGCGATACAAGAAAATAAATAAAGGGAAATACTGCAAAGAGAGCAAAGGAAATAAAAATAAGCAAGGAAATGATCCGACTCCCCTATACTTAAAAGGAGCAATGTCCTCAGTGCGATAATAACAAAGGAGAATCGAAATGAAAGATGGGTGAGTAAATTCGTAGCAACAATAATAATGCAACTTAAGAAGAATAATGCAACAGTAATAATAATAATATAAAATAATGTGCAACATTATAATAAAAGATAACAGGGATTGCATTAGAATGGAAATCAAAGTTGCTTACAATGTAGGAATCAAGTATTTGGAAGAGAAACATAATAAAAATAACATAATGAAAGCATTATAAAATCCTAATGAAATCAAACTAAACTAAACTAAATAAACTACTCAAGGATTCTAGCCACTAGATGGTCCTGCCTTGGGAGCAGAGGGAGAATGAAGATAAGAGAAGACTTCTTGAAATTGTGCGGAAACTGTATCCATAAAACTAAAGAAATCAGCTCGCAGAGTAGTGAACTCGTCCCTCAAAGCCTGATGTTCCACCTGGAGAGCGTGGATAACAGTCGCATAATCAAAAGGAGGAACCTCATGCATAACAGTGTCAGGAGCAACAGAGGGATCAGTGGTGGCGAGAGGGACTTGCGCCTCTAAAACATCAAAACCGTGGAATCTCGGAGTGCTTGGCGGAGAAGGATGTGATCAAAACCATAAAGCCAATTGGCTTTGTTATGCACACTAGTAGCGGGTTAGGCAAGGTAAATTGCATAACGACCATTAATCAACAAGGTAAACCGAGTCGGGCCAAGATCACCAATCATACCATGTTGAAAGAACTCGATGGTCATGGAAGTAACACCAGAAAAGCATTGAGATGCCTAAAAGGTCGTCAAGTCCAACAACATTTGTAATCATAGTAACGAGACCTCCCATCCGAATGGGTGCATGATCGAGATCAATGAGATTCACAAAGGTACGGAGCAGATAAGGGATCGATTAAGACTTGCTCAAGCACAAAACATGATAAACTCATCCTTAGAAATGAGTGACATTCGGGTTTTCCAAAACGGTATGGGCAAGAATCTTATGGAAATACCAAGGCGGGTTATGGATATTCTACGATACAAGGTCCCTGCCTGTGGTTAAGGATTCCAAATAGATCCCCAAAATAGTCAAGATCTCTAAACCCAAGATATTCCTCCTGAGTTTCAGTATAAACTCCTAAACCACTAGGAAAACCAAGAAGATCAGCCAATTCCTTATGGGTAAACTTGAAGGTGAAGCCAAAAAGTCTGAAAATAATAAGTCCACGGCGTAGAGCTATCCCATGAGTAGGAAAATAAGCTAAAGAGCTGAGGAATTCCAAAGTGAGGTTCCGATAAGTGGCAAAGCAAGTCATCAGGCGTGAATTATCCCACCCAATCTGATTTAGCAGAAAAAGCACACTATCACGAATGCCAAGAGCATCCATAGCACCATAATGAAAGTAGGTAGTAGGAAACATCTCACGCTCAGATAAAACTCCATATTTGGTGCGCTGATTTCTTCCTCTGAAACTTACTGGCATATCATCAACACGAGACATAGTGGAAAGAGAAAGAAGTAGCTAGAAGAATCCTGAGGAGAAAGAAAATAAAAGAACATCAGCATTGGCCAAATGCCGATAAGAAGAGATTTATATAGAAGAGAATAGAAATAAAAGAAAATAGAAAAAAGAAATAGATAATTTTTTTTTTTTGAATAGAATGAAGAAATAAAATAACATAAGAAGAAAGAAATAAATATGGTGGGTTGTCTCCCACAAAGCGCTTTGTTTTATGTCGCAAGCTCGACAAATAAAACTAAAGATTAGTCGTCTAATCGAGCTTGTGGCTCGTCTAGAGTTATCTTTTGAGAATATCCGTCGATTTCGGTGAGATGGTAATGTTTTAGACGCTGCCCGTTTACTATAAACGGTTCAATCGAAGGTCCCTTAATCTCTATTGCTCCACTTGGATAAACTCGAGTAATTTCGAAAGGTCCAGACCACCTAGATCGTAATTTCCCAGGGAATAATTTTAATCGTGAGTTAAATAGTAATACGCAATCACCGACATTAAAATTCTTCCTAGATATACGCTTATCGTGCCATTTCTTTGTGCGCTCTTTGTAAATCCTAGTTGACGCATCTGCCTAAGTTCTTCCAATTCATTAATATCCGTGATGCGCTTTCACCAACAAGATAACTTAAGTTTAGATTCTTGATGGCCCAATAAGCCTTGTGTTCTAACTCAACGGGAGATGGCATGACTTTCCATAAATAAGCTTGAAAGGAGTAGTAGATGGGAGTTTTATAGGCGTCGATAAGCCCATAAAGCTTCATGAAGTTTAAAGGACCAATCCTTTCCGGAAGTAGCGACGCTTTTTCAAGGATTTGTTTTATCCGCGATTTGAAACTTCAACTTGTCCGCTAGTTTGAGGGTGGTAAGGTGTAGCTATGCGGTGTCGAACTCCATATTTCCTTAATAATTTTTCAAAGATTTTGGAAATGAAATGAGATCCACCGTCGCTTATAACGAGTCGGCACACGAACCTAGGGAAAATTATGTTCTTGAACTTAAGTACCACTCGGTGTCGTTTGTTGGAGAAGCTATAGCTTCAATCCATTTGAAACATAATCTACACCACAGTATATACTTATTACGGATGAAGATGGAAAGGGTCCCATGAAGTCTCCCCCACATCAAAGATTTCGACTTCTAAAATGCCTTTTGTGGCATTTCGTCACGTCTAGATATATTACCGCGCTGGCTGTCGCATTTTAAGATGGTGGCATGTACGTCCTTCCATAAATTAGGCCAATAGAGACCGGATTGTAAGATCTTTGCACATGTTTTGGATGTACTAGCATGTCCTCCGTAAGGTGCAGAATGACAGTGTGTTATAATGTTTTCAATCTCTTCTTCTGGCACACATCGGCGGAAAATTCCATCGGGACCTCTCTTGAAAAGTAAAGGTTCATCCCAGTAATATTGTTTAAGATCATGGAAGAATTTCTTCTTCTGTTGATAGGTAAGTTCAGGTGGTAGAACGCCTGCAGCAAGGTAATTCACGAAATCGGCATACCAAGGCACAGAGGAAATAGCTAAAGTGGTTTCCATGAGTTTATCGGTTCGTGTCTTCCAAGTGGGCAATCGTTTATCATATCGAATTCATCATCAATCGGCACTTGTTCATGTTTAAGATTTTCTAGTCTAGAGAGATGATCCGCTACTACATTTTCGCCTTTCTTTATCTTTGATTTCTAAATCAAATTCTTAGATAATATCCATCTCGAGTCTAGGTTTAGCGCCCTTTTGGTTAGGAGATATCTAATAGCAGCATGATCTGTATATGATTATTTTGGATCCTACTAAGTAGGAACGGAACTTGTCTAATGCGAAGATCATCGCTAAGAACTCTTTCTCGTTGTAGCATAATTCATTTGCGCTCGTCCGTAGTTACGCTTGCATAATATATGACGTGGAGTCTTTTATCCTTTCGCTGTCCTAAAACAGCTCCTACGGCGTAGTCACTTGCGTCACACATTATTTCAAAAGGTTCATTCCAATCTGGAGTTTGCATGATAGGCGCAGAAATTAATGCTTTCTTGAGTGTTTGAAACGCTTCTAAACATTTTTCGTCGAAGATAAATTCAGCATCTTTCATTAATAGCTCAGTTAGGGTTTGAGTTATCTTAGAGAAATCTTTAATGAATCGTCGGTAGAAACCGGCGTGTCCCAAAAAGCTTCGGATTTCTCTAACGGTTTTTGGAGGTTGAAGGTTCTCAATAACTTCGATTTTAGCAGAATCGACTTCAATTCCTCTTTTGGATATAATGTGTCCTAAAACAATTCCTTCTTGTACCATAAAATGGCATTTCTCCCAATTAAGCACTAGATTAACCTTCACACAACGCTCCAATACCTTTTCTAAATTTTCTAAACATTCTTCAAAGCTTTGTCCACAGACGGAAAAATCGTCCATGAAGACTTCCATAATATTGTCGAAAATCAAATATTGCCATCATACATCTCGAAAAGTTGCAGGAGCATTGCATAAACCAAAAGGCATTCTTCTATAAGCAAAGGTTCCAAATGGGCATGTGAAAGTTGTTTTATCTTGGTCATCGGGATGAATAGGTATCCGAAAGAAACACGAATAACCGCCTAAGAAATGTAAATGAGAGTGTCTAGCTAAACGCTCCAACATCCGATCAATAAATGGTAAAGGAAATGATCTTTTGGTGGCTTTGTTAAGTTTTCGATAATCGATGCACATTCTCCATCCGATTCGATTCTTTTAGTTATGATTTCTCCTTTCTCATTTTCGACCACCGTGACACCTCCTTCTTAGGTACAACATGCATGTGGCTAACCCATTTGCTATCGATATAGGATATATGATTCCCGCTTCTAACAACTTCATTACTTCCTTTTTCACAACCTCGCTCAAAATCGGGTTTAGTCTCCTCCGTGTTCTCTTGAAGTTTTACAATCTTCTTCTAGCATAATGCGATGCATACGATAGAGGACTTATTCCTTTAAGATCGGTGATATTATACCCTAAGGTGGATATCCTTAATCAAAAGTTTTCGTTTGATTCTCCAAGTTTTCGCTGACTATCACGGACGCTCGAGTTTGGAATCTAGGAATTCGTACCTTAAATTTTCGGAAGTGTTTTGAGTTCTAGGAAGGTTTCCTTAAACTTTGTGTGGGATCTGGTGCTATAGCTAAGCATTCACTTAGATTATTATCCAGACTTTCATCCAGATTATCCGTATTTTCAAGCTCAGCTTCTTTTATGCACTCGTCGATGATATCCATGAAGTAACAAGTATCTTCTATTGCAGGTGCTTTCAGGAATTGAGAGAGGATAAATTCGATTTTCTCTTCGCCTACTTCAAAAGTAAGTTTTCCTCTTTTCACATCTATTATTGCACCGGCTGTGGCTAAGAAAGGTCTTCCAAGAATGATTGGAGTAACTTCGTCCTCCCTTATGTCCATGATAATGAAATCAGTTGGTATATAGAATTGGCCAATACGTACAGGAATATTTTCAAGTACTCCTGCAGGATATTTAACTGACCTATCTGCTAGTTGAACGGACATTTTGGTTGGTCTCAGCTCTCCCATATCAAGTTTCTTGCAGATGGATAACGGCATCACACTTATACGGCTCCTAGATCACATAAAGCTTTGTCTATGACAAATTTGCCAATTACACATGGAATAGAGAAACTTCCGGGATCTTTGAGTTTAGGAGGCATTGTGTCTTGAATAATTGCACTACATTCAAGAAGCATGAGTTTCATTATCCTCTAGCTTTTTCTTATTGGATAGAATCTCTTTAAGGAATTTAGCATAGGAGGGCATTTGAGTTATAGCTTGTAAAAGGAATTGTAACATTAAGTTGCTTCGAAGATCCACAAATTTCTTGAATTGTCCCACTCTTAGTTTTAACTAACCTTTGAGGGTATGGAATAGGAGGTTTATAAGGTGGTGGGGTATATAAGGTTCGTCTTTTGTGTGGTATCTTCATTATTATCTTTCAATTTCCTTTTCGGTTTATCTTTAGTTTCGATGGTTTGATGAATTTTGTTGCATAGCTGGGCTATTGTTTCTGGGATCTACAGGTCCATCATACTTTGTCCCGCTTCTTAAGATAACAGCATTTGCATGTCCTTTGGGATTAGGTTGAGGTTGTCCAGGAAAAGAACCAGCAGGAGAAGCAGAAGCCGCTTGTTGTTGAGCTACTTGAGAGATTTGTGTTTCTAACATTTTATTGTGTGTAGCTAAAGCATCAAGCTTGTTAGAAAACTGCTTCATTTGCTCATTAATGTGTATATTCTGATTTTGAACTTCCTTATTAGTCCGGCTTGAGCACTATTGGTTTGGTTTTGAGTAGCAATGAAGTGCTCTATCATGATTTCCAAATTAGACTTCCTAGGAGCATTTGTTGTGTTAGGACCATTGTTAGGGTGATTTGGAATAGCTTTAGGATAACCAGGTGGTATAGCAGGAGCTTGTCCAGGTGCATATAACGCGTTGTTATTCTTGTAGGAAAAGTTAGGATGATTCTTCCACCGGGTTATATGTCTTTGTAAGGATTATTCTCACGTAATTCGCTTGTTCAACTGGAACGTTAGAAGTGGGCATTCGGAGCAAGATGTGATTGAATACCACATAAGTCGCAAGTTTGAGTAATTGCAAAAGAAGAGTCGGGAGCGATGGTAAGTTCCTCGAGCTTTTGAGTGAGAGCTTCCACTTTAGCGTTGACTTGATCCGGACTATTCACTTCAACCATGGCACCTTTAGTTTGAGATTTCTCAACTCTCTCCATACCCCATTGGTAATGGTTACGAGCCATACTTTCGATAAGTTGCTTTGCTTCAAAGATATGGTTTATTCATCGATGCGCCACCATGCAGTCTATAGTCAATCTCGTATTATACAAGAGACCATTGTAAACGTGTGGATGATTAACCATTCTTCTAAACCATGATGAGGACAAAGTCTAAGCATGTCTTTATAACGCTCCCAAGCTTCAAAGAGTGATTCATTGTCTTTTGTCGAAACCATTGATGTTGGCTCGAGCATAGCGCTTTGCTTGGAGGAAAATATCTAGCCAAGAATACTTTCTTCAACTCATCCCATGTGGTGATTGAGTTGGAAGGAAGAGATTGAGCCATGCGAGCTCTCTCTCGAGAGAAAAGGAAATAGGCGCAATCGTATCGCCTCGGGGTTTACACCATTCGCTTACTCTGCATCAAACACCGATGATGAAGATTAGGGTCGTGGGGCTCCAAACGGTTCTCGCAGCGAAAGAAGCGAAGGTTTTAGTTCGAAATCGTTTGAGCGATAGCGGAGCAATACTATTATGAGGCTCCGCTTGAGAAGGAATGTAGTCCTTAAGAGGACGAGGAGCAGGAGCTATATCACCATCTTCTTGAGTTCTTCAACGCCGAAGTTTGGTTGATCAAGATTGTTGTGTTCTAAATACTCTTGAATTCGTCTTCTTAATCTAAGATAACGCCGACGTCAGAATTGGTATATGCAAAGCGCGCTTGAGAGCGAGTATTTGGCATACAGAGGGAAAAGAAATAGTTGCTATAGTCTATACGTAATAAAATTACGATATCAACTTGAATAGTCCCGAACGGCGCCAAAAACTTGATCGCGACTTTATCGTCTAAATTAATCGGAGACTGCAAGTATACCCTATCGCGTAGTTTTAAAAGATATCGAACCAAAGGGACTATAAATTGAGCTAACGTAATCTAAACTTACCGTAAAGCTATAGCTATCGAATAAATAAATTGGGAATTTTGGGCAATAAAACTTAATTTTAATTAAAATAATAATAAGGCGAATATCGGTATGTATTTCGTTAATCCTAAAGAATCCGGTTTTCCACCGCTTATTTTAAAATGATAATAATTTCTTTTTCAAGAAAAGTATTTATTTAAAACCTATTCTCAAACTGTCGCTCTATTGAAGTAGATTATAATTTTAAACTCTAATGTATGCCGCTATCCCATGATTTTAAAATTACTTTTGAAAATAAATAAAATTTAATTGGTTTTAAATGTGGTTTTTAAAAACAATACCTAGTATCTACTATCCGATTCTAAACCTCAAACTGTCTCTGTTGGTTTCTAATCTTAGTCGTTTATTAACCTCAAACTTTCGCCTGTTGGTTTCTAAACCTTTTTAACAAAATAAATTAGATAACTAAATCAAAAAGTGTCTATTTTATAAAATATTATAAAGCCGTTTATCCCGGATACTATTAAATTAACTCATTACATACCGATATTTAAATAATTTAGCCAGACATATTTATAAGAACAAACATGAATAAATTTAAGGTTTTAACATTCATCAATAAATTCATGGCAGACAAATATATCTCATGCAATAATTAATTAAATAAAGCAATATAAATAAAAACCTGAATTAAATAAATGTTGGAAAGAATCCTCAAGTGGAATAGCTCGATAACGCCTCGGATCTTCACCAGAATATAAATAACAATGCTTGAAAACTAGAACAATGCTGGAAAAATAACTCTTGAATTCTGAATTACAACGGAAAATAAATGCAGGAAAATAAATTCTAAGACTGAGAAGTAATGCTGAGAATCGGTGTGTTGAATAATGAACTGGAGAGGTCCTTTTATAGTGATATGAAGTAACCATTTAATCCTAAATTTTCGTAGCTTTTCCCAAGAATCTCACTCCAACCGCCCACTACTTGAGATGGACGTCCGGATTTTCTCCTATTTTCCTCCAACTTGAGACGTGCGCCTCAAGCAACCCCTAGGTGACGTGGCTTGGGACGGTCGCCTTTGTAGGAGGGAGTCCGAGGCGGCGCCTTTTGTGGAGAGAGTGGACGCGGCCTCACTCTGCGTGGCAATTAGGGTTTGGCTTGCTTGCTTTGGGCTTTTGATCCATTGCTTGCTTTGGGCTTTTGGTTTGTAGGCTTGGACTTTTGATCTATTGTTTTGCTTTGCACACCCCTTTTCTTCATTTCTTGCATAATTAATTAAATAATCCTCTTAATTTCTTCACTTTGCTCAATTTGTTTATTTAAAATAAAATACGAAACAATAAAAATACGAGCGTAATATGGAAATAAAATGAAATAATTAAATAAAAATACTAACATTATTTATGAAAATTAAATCAAATATACTATATAAAATCGTGTTATCAGCTTCCACCACGCAAATTATTTTCTACTTTTCAAACTCTAACAAACGTTTTTCAAAATAATTTTTCAACTGATCATTTTAATTGGTAGGTTTATTCATACCTCTCACTCTAGACATTGTATTCTCCATATTATTGCTCAATGGTCTCTTTCACCATGATCATTAACAAGCCCCAAGGACAACAATTAAACTATCTTGGTTTATATTTGTCAAGAAAAAAATTTAATTGCATTTCCTAGAGTCAAAGTCAAAAAAAGACTAAAATTTTTAGGGAATTTCTTAACCCACCCTATAACCTTCTTAGCCACTCCTGCGAAATTCCCAAATTGCCTCTGAAAATCGAAAATGTATTTTCAGGGCGCACCAGCATCAGATAAAGTTTGCCACAAACCGAAAGTTAATTTCAGGTTCTACACCGTAACTATATTTTTGGTTTCGTTCATAACAGAAATTCATAATATTTCATTTTATTGTCTAACATAGAGATACATAAACGTAGCAAATACAAACCGAAAGTTAAACATAAATCGAACATTACAAATCAATAGCCTGGGGGACGTTGAAGCATCCTCATAATGTCATCGACGGTTCTTGATAAAGTCGCATCTAGCTCGATCAGAACTTTCTCTTGAAAACTTTGATAAGTCGACCACATAGCTCGTAAATCATCGTCGTTCTTCAGTTCACGGTTCATGAACTGTAGATTCCCTTCATTATCGATTTATGGTGAGCGACACTCGATCTTCTCTATCTTTCAACCGTCGCCGTAAGGAATAAGTTCCTGCAATGTTTCACGTACCTCTGGGCAATTAGGGCGTACACCATGATCTTGAATTCGCGAGATAGTACATCACCGAGAAAATGGACAACTCCAGCAACCAATTCGATGTTCAATTTCATGTCTATTTCTGTTTTTTTGTGTTGTTGTAGGGAAAAATATAAGAGGAGGGGTGTTTTTATAGTAGAAGGATGTAAACATGGACCATAGAAATCCTATCCTTGTTTCAGTGGCAAAACTGGAAGTTAAATTCTGGTTTCCTACTTAACACCAAAACCGGAAGTAAACTTCCGGTAAATGCCTTGGGACAAAAAAACCAGAACAGAACAGAAACAACAACTCTAAAACAAAATCTCATATATTCAAATTTTTTCCAAATGGTCAAATTACAAAAATGAGTATATTTCCATATCATAATACATTATCAAAATGAAGTTAACATTACAATGTTACCTATACTACTTGAAAGAGCCGAAAAAAGTGTCGCCGAATAAATCCACCGGTGGAACCCCTTTCGACTTTTTCCTATTTATTTCTATATCTATTTCCCTCAACTTGTTGTATTCTTGCATCCTTTCCATGAAATTGTCCAGCCATGTCTCTGATGCTTCTATGAAATGAAGCGCCCACTTTGGCGATGTCGGTGGTATCGAGAATCCCGGTTTCAAGTAGACTTGAACAAAATGTTGTGGATTTGAAATCCACCTAACACAAATGATATGATTAATGGGATTTGGTGTAGGAGTCGTGCGCAGAGGAAAAAAGTCTCCAAAAAACCGTATCTTGTCAGGTTAATACACACCATGTCATACACACTTGCAAAGAGATGACCCATTGAAACCGCCCATTTATCCCGCGCACATCCAACCTTAATAGGTACTAGTACATGATGTATTTCCTCAACCTTTTCCTTACTCCCGAACACACGTGTGTACAACTCTCGTGTTCTATCAACTTTGTGATTAGAGTATCTGCAGATTATAATAATCTTCACGGCTACCTAGAAAACAAGATACAACTCAAAAGCCCATTCACATCGACTACATTCACGATCCTTTCAACATATTTGTGCATGAAAATCGGCTATGTGTTGTACCCCAAAATTTACCCTCTTCATTTCGGTTTCTTATAATTGCATCATTATAAACATACAAATAAGCATGCATATAAATGCATATCATTGATTAAATGGTTACCGGGTTCTAAACATCTCAACTTGTGAAAATTGTGCATTTCGGCTATCTCAGATCATTTCGAGACTGATATCAATATTTCTCGGTTCGTATGCTTGATGCAAGATTTTATTGTCAGAAAGCTATTTTGGTTTGGTTCCTTGAGCATTGGTATCATTTCAATATATTATCTAGTTTATCTGTTCAGATCGGATGTCGTTTCGTCAAGAAAAGACTTTATTTGCTTATTTCCCCATAAAATGAAATTTGGGTTTTTGGTGCGTTTCGGGTGCTCTAGAAGGCATATCTCTCAGCTCGTCAGGTATTTTCTGATGATTTTCGACTGATAAGTCCCTATCATTATTATCTATGACTTTTGTTTGAAATACGGAAGCAAATTATCTAAAGAAGGTCCTCAAAGAAATTGATATTTCAAGTGGGTTAAACTGAATTTTAGTGTTGTACCGTGTTCTCGACGCGCTAAAAAATTCATATCTCCCAGCTGGAACATCAAAACTGAGCGGGGCCAATTTCTAAAATTCCGTATTGAAGTTCTCTACAACTATCATGAACAAGTCTATACCCAATTCCTTACCATTTAAGAGCAATTTTTTATTCTTTGGACTTGATTTTGAGACGAACCGAGCAATTTTCATTTGATACGCAAAGTTCAAAAACTCTATTGGTTTCATTTGTCACGGAGACACCGAGTTCAAATTTTGATATGTAGACCCTCGTTCGAGGAAATTTCTCTGAAGAGCTCAAGAACAATTCTGCACGTGTTAGATGCCCGAAAACTGTGCTGAAACTTAAAAAATTCGTATCGCCTGGACCTTTTGTCCGAATGAGTCAAAATTTTGACTCGAACAAGCAAAATCGCGTTTCAGACATTTTTCGTTTACATTCCGACTTCAAATTTTGCACGAATTTGGATGTTTTGGAATAAATACGAAAATTATTTGGATAATCGCGATTTGGGCTTAATTGTGGATCCAAGGCACTCTAAGGCCCAATTTTTCACATTATAAATAAAATTTTCCCTTCACAATTTGAGAAGACACAATCATTTGCCTAATTTTCCTCTAAAATCTCAAGAATATTCTCTTTAATTCTCTCAACTCACACCAAGAAAACTTGAGGAAAAATCAAACTTCTTCTCCAAGGCAAGCAAGCTTTTCTCTTTTTGACCCACCACGCCTTTTTACCAACCCTGCCGTAGCCGTAGGGCCAATCATCACCTCCCAACCGCTCCAAGCACCACCGTGACCTCTCCCTTCTCGATCGCACGCACTCGACCCTCCTCATTCGGCCGTGACTCTTGCCGCTCTGCCTTTCACTCCGATCAGCCGACCGGTCTACACCGAGCTCCCTTTTTTCTCGGAATCCTCCTCTCCTCCTTCATCTTGCTCAAGCAAGAGGAAGACCTTCCTCCATCACTTTTCTTCAATTTCAAGAATCAAACATTTTTCCTTCGATTTTCTACTTCGATTTCAATTATTATCATCAATTGAGGCTAGGATTTGGTATTTTCTTCAACAATTCAACCTCAAACTCAAGATCAAGTAAGTCAACTTTTCCACTTTTGACTTGAAATTGATTATTGAATTTGATTGCAATTTCCGTATGGATTACGATTCTTGAATTTTTGATTGTGAATTCCTTGATTTGCTTCCGATTATGCAACGTTATTGTGTCAGTGTGGAGGAAAATTGCACATAACACACACATACACTTGTGTAGTTACCTTTGTTTGCATTTTAGTCACTTTAATTGCACATTTACATCACTTATCACATGCTCATGCATTAGATAGCATTTAGGTTGATGAAATTGCATTAAATCATGTGAATTAAAGCTTAGTTCATAAATAAAATTGTGTTGAAATGTAGCTTTAAGTGCATTTTAGGTGCAGGTAGCATTTGCATTGTACATAGTGCATTTAATCTTACATCTAGGACATAATTTACACCCTTATGTGTTGGCATACATGCATATGGAATAATTGAATCAAGTTTATGTGTGTGCTTGATTTTTATGACTTTTAAGTGTGTCGAAACCTCACTTTCACTCACTTTTTCACATGTTGAAGACACTTGATCACATGTATGAAACCACAACATCGCAACACCTTGTATTCTTGATTTTATATGACTTGATCCATGTTTTGCATCGCATTTAGGTATAATTTGCATCGAGCACATGTTGATTGCATATGATATGAAATCCTTTTGCTTTTCATGCATCAAAGCATCATTATAAGTACATAAAAAGGCATTTACATGTACATTTTGCACTCATTATCTTTCAAACAACTTTGCATTTTGTACATAATTTGCATTTCACTTTGTTATGACTTGTTGATTACATGTAGGTGAATTAAATTCCAATTCATTTCACATTTCAAAACCAAAACAAAAAATGAATTGGAACTTAATTCGGTACATAAATTTTGTTGTTCTATAAGTGTTTTTTAGCATTTTTATGCATCAAAACTAATTTTTCCGCAAAAGACCAAAGTAACGATACATGTCCCCTACTTTTTGGCATGTTTCGGAACCGTTTTTGGAGGATTCGGAGCCAAATTTTGAGTGCAACGTGCCTAAGCAGAGTTTCTTCCCCGTCACTTTATGGTCCGAAAAATGTCACTTCCACTCGGAGTTAATTAAAACCGCTCACGTTTTTGAATTTGTTGATGTCTTTGCAAGCAACCATGCGATTCTTAATCGATTCCGAGAAGTTGACCTTTTCGCTCTGATTTCGGAAAATCAATTTCCCGAGCCGAGTTTTGTGATTTTATTTCACTTCTTACATGCTTATACTAGTTTATAATCATATTTCTAATCGGTTTTGCATTTGGTGCTTTTTTTCTAGCACTTGCTTTGTTAATTCTGACACTTTATTTCATGTGCAAGGTGTTTCAGATACTTTTACTTGAGATTTAGATTTGTAGCATCCTTATCTTGTGCTTGCACATATACGTGTGCATTCTATTGTATGCTTGCTTGGGTTTTCACCTTTCTTGCAGGTTGTGATTTGAATGTGCATGAACACACATTCTCATGCTTGTTTGCGTACGAACGCATATTATATTATTGCTTGTTTGGATTTACATCTTTCTTGTAGGTTATCCATTTGTTTGAATGTGCACGAATGCACTTTCCTTTGCTTATTTGCGTACGGACACACACTTTTGTCTGGTTATTTGGATTTACACCTCTCTTGCATGTTATCCAATTGTTTGAATGTGTACGAACGCGGATTCCATTTCTTGTGCACATACATGTACATTCTATTATGTGATTGGATTAGATTGACACCTCTCTTGCAGGTTATCTGATTGTTTGAATGCGTACGAATGCGCATTCCATTGCTTGTGCACATACTTGTATATTTTATTGTCTGATTGTTGTGGATTGACACCTCTCTTGCAGGTTATCCGATTGTTTGAATGTGTACGAACACACATTTCATTGCTTGTGCACACACGTGTACATTCTATTGTCTGATTATTGTGGATTGACACCCCTCTTGCAGGATATCCACTTGTTTGAATGCGTACGAACGCGCATTCCATTGCTTGTGCACATACGTGTACATTCTATTGTCTGGTTGTTATGGGTTTTTTCTTGCAGGTTCCCTTGATTCGAATGTGTACGAATGCACATTCTAATGTTTGTTTGCGTACAAACGCGTATCCTATTGTCTGGATTGACACCTTTCTTGCAGATTATCTTGTTTCGAATATGTACGAACACATTCTGATACCTTTTATGCACGAACGCGCATTCCATTGTCTGTATTATCTGGGTTGCAGCTTTTTGCAGGTTTACTTGATTCAGATGTGTATGAACGCACACTCCACTCATGCTTCGATGCCTCCACGCATTTCTCATCGGCTTTCTTTATTGCTTGGAAATAATACTTGAAGTTTTCTAGAGTATTTCTTAGCTTGCAGTTTCTTACGGATTATTATCTGTGTGGTATTTGCTATACCTTTTTACTGCATTCTTTATCGCTTTTTTAGAGAGCATGAGAAGTAGGGTTTTACCGCTTTCTTTTCTCATGAGAAGTAGGACTAGAGATGCATGATGGGGCTTCCGTGGTTTGTTTAAAATCCTCTTCCGTGCATAGGGAGGTAATTCTTAGTAATTCTTTACATTTGTACTTGCATAGGTCATGAGTGGTTAGGAAACCTAGAGTGGCACCACCAAGAAAAGTCCGCTTTGATACTGATTGGTACATATATGATGATATGATAGGCACGTGGAAAGGGTTCGCAATCAACCCCGCACATTTCTAGCCCGTGTCATCTCAACACACGCGAATCGTGTTGCTTCCTTTATTGAGTCAATAATAAAAATGGCAAGAGTTACCTATTTTTACTCTCCACGCCTTCTCCTGAGGTTCGCATTTACTGCTGATACCTGCTCTCATTGCTCTTCACACTTGACAATTCATGTCATGCTGTGATACCTTTCACGAGAATCAGATGTGTCAGCTCCTGGTTGCTTCCGGTACATCGGTGCTGTTGTAGGTTATGGGACTTCCTCCTTCTCATGCGCATGTGTGAAATTTGTTTGTGCATTGCATTGCTTGTGTGCTTTTGCCAAATCACTTATTTGCTTCATCCTATTGCATCCCTTTGTTCTACAACCAAGACAGATATTAGGATAGCTTTCCCTTAAGACCTCTCGGTCAGGATAGCTCTCAAGCCTATATATTAGGATATACATCCTTTGCATGTCAACATAGGTATAGATTCCCTTACATCCTCAACCTTAGGTCCAACTTCACATGATAACATTAGGGTATAACTAGTTAGTTTCCCTTTACACGTTTTCATGTTTCTTTTGCATCCTTGCATGTAATAAAACTAAAACTTGCTTTCTTTTTCTTTTGAAAACTAAAACATTTAATAATGGTTCAAAACTCCTTTCTCAAAGGTAAAAGCAACCAACCAATGCAAACCTTTTTTGCCTACGGGCGCTTTCTTTTTGTGTTTAAAACTCTTTTCAGAAATAAAAAACACAAAACCTACCAAAATAAGTGAGCTGAACTACAATGCTCTAACTTTTCCATTGCACGAGGGAATATGTAGGCATCTTATCACGGGGCTCGATCGAGCAAAACTTTGTAAATACTTCCTTCTTTTCCCCGTGTTTTCTTTATTTTCTTTCTTTCATGTGCATTATAGTGATTAAGCGATAGATAGATATAATAACATACCCTTAGATAGAAAATAAAAGTGGATACCGTAGCGTACTACGGGCGTGTGGGGTGCTAATACCTTCCCCTCGCATAACAGACTCCCTTACCCCGATCTCTCGGTCGTAAGACCGTTAGTTCTCCCTCTCAGGTTTACTCGATATTTTCCTTTCCTCTTGCGGGATAAAAATGTTCGATGGCGACTTCATTGATACAGTTATCCGATGATGTTCAAAATTGTTTCACCGGCAACTTCATCGGGTACAATCGACCTATCATGGTCCGTCTAGGAGTCGATCCTAGATCCTTTTTCTTTTCTATTGTGTGTTTATCTATTTACTTGCTTTATCACACCATCCTATGTGACATTTTACTACTTTCAAACATTGGCTAGCTGTTGTTTTGTGATCTGTTTCTGGATTGGATGGGTGTTACAAGAGGTAAAAGGCCCCATACCCCGGCCAGAGAAACATATAGGACACCTAGGATTAGAGTGGAACATGATGGGCTACAGATGTAGATCTTGTAGTTTGTCATGTCGTCCATGCTCAGGGGAGGTTTTAAGCAGGGTGTTACCGTCATCACGTAGGTGTTACGATGGTAGTATCCCTAGGCGGACCTGATCCAGGAGTTACCTTGACCTTACCCAGACCTTAGTCTTACCCGTGAGTGGGTTGGGATCATCATGATTATTACAGGTACTGATGGTGACTGTTGGTGACTTGATACTGACGATGACTTGGTATTTTCTGATGGTGACTATGGTTCTTATCATGTGGTATTTTCTAGCCGTTACTCTATTTGTGATCTCTGTTTTCTTCGACCAGATCAGAAATAATACAGAAGATGCAATGTCATGGAATTCGTAAAACCATTATCAATGCACGATGCACTTGCACCATGTTCAGGTGGTGACTATTTATTCTGATGGTGATTATTCTGGTCCAACGGTGACATTCAATTCTATTGGTGACCGCATATCTCACTGACACTTGGTTCTCTGGTATTTTCTATGGCGTTTTGACTAGTGCCAAACCTTTGTGTAACACCTCAAATTCTACCCAAAAATTGTAATAAAAATCAGAGTAATTAAAACTTTCAACAAAGCATGAGATGCCACATTTTCAACTTTAAAACAACACATATCTCAAATATATAACACTTTTAATATTCAGAGGGTCACATAACAACTTGCATCATCTTTTAACACAAAACAATCTTTTATTTAATATGTAGCGGAATTCATGATTTAACTTCATACATCGTTTATAACATCATGTTCAATAAAATAACTTGAAACATTATAGTACTTTTTATTATTCAACTTAAAATGCAACAGTAATAACAACAACTGAAACAACATAGACTAGATATCCCCCCGAGTGCTACGTATCAGAGCAATTGACACCAACTTGAACTAACAGCAACTAATTCGTCATTCTTTAATACCTGCACGTTACCAATATAAAGGCGACAATGAAACAAATGAAAGGGGTGAGATATCTAACAATATAAACAAGTGTATGATAACTAATATGCTAGGATTAAATCATACAAAATATCACTTCACAGTCAGCAACATCATGAATATGGCAAATCAAATGAGACACAACTTACTAATCAACAACTTATATCTAACAACAACTTACCAAACAACAATAACAACATATATCACACAACAATAACAACATATATCAACAACAGCAACATATATCAACATCAACCTCAACAACAACAACAACAACAACTTAAACATCATCAACAACTACAACAACTTAAACATACAAATCGAATACGACTCAACTATGCAAATGCATGTGGTATCATTTGGAGCAGAACTCCCAACTTAGACACAACTTAAACATATGCCAGTTTATCGAGGCATTTCAACAAGGCATAAGCCTTTAACTTTCAACATGGTGCCATCAAGGCCAAGGCATAATTCTTCGTCGCTAATTTTCCAATCCAGCCGTAAAGTATGCAAATGTATGTGACTCAATGAATGCAACAATCACATACAACAACAACAATCATCGTCACCAAGGCATAAGCCATATCAACACTGTACCAATAAATAGAGGTACTCAACATTGCTTCAACACTTGCCATAGGCCTACAACTTAATCAACATCTTTAACAACAACTTTAACAACAACAACTTAAACAACACTAGTGTCATACCCCAAAATTTCCCCTATCCATATCTTTGAAATTAGGTTTCATTCCTTGATTTATTAAGAGCTTTCTTTGTTCATAAAGTGTTTTCAATATGCCTCCTTGATTTCCAATTATGGTTCATTTGGGCCTTGGATAATAATTCAAGAATTAGTTTGTTTGATTAGGCTATTTGGATTGATTTCAAAGGATAAGCCGTCTTATGAAGGTTGTGAATTAAAAAAATGGAAAGCTAAAAGATTTGGATTGATTTTGATGACAATTTATTTAACATCCAAACTTCGAATTACAAGATCTTGCAAATTTCTTAAGCCTAAAAGGACACTCAGAGGGTTTAAACCAACTCAAAAGATTGTCATAATTTGAATTAGCAAGTGGTCACAAGTTTGAGTTCAAAGGAATTCCGAATTCAATTCAAGGAACAATACAAGATAAAATTGTTAGGATTTGCTTTCAACAGCTTGATATCAACTCAAATATTAAAGATAGAATTCGAGTCCTAAAGTTATTGAATTTAAGTGGCAAATTGATTTCTTGATATTCAAGTTTCTTTCTTAAAGAAAAACTTTAATGGTTCGTAGAACTTTACAAGTTTCTCATGTTTATTTCCAAGGCACTTCTCAAAGCGATCAAAAAAGTATTCAAAGGAAAATTTAAAGTTCTAAATTACAATTTTGTTTGGCCTAAAAGGAAGTTTCAACGAATTGATACAAATTCACAAAAAGTATTCAAATATGCCTATTTTCAAATTGTTTGTTGAAATATTACAAAAGCCAACTCAAATTGCCATGGGAGTCAAGTTACATTACAAGAACATTCATTTTTCTATGGCCTAATCACTACTTCCTATACCTAAGTTTCTCTTGGATATCTATCACAAAGGCTATTCATGTTACAATCTTTTCTATGCCAATCATCAGAGGTCTTAAGTAGATTCTCTTGATTTCTTCAGTCCAAGCATGCTAAGGTTTCTCCATTTCCATCATTGCACATGAAACAAGGAGAAAGGAAGATTGGTTAGTAAATAATCATTTGGAAAGCAAAGAACAAGAAAATAAGAAAGAACTTTATTTTCAAGGAAGATTTCATCTCATCATTAGGGACCATGGCAAGAATCAGGATATAGGGAGGATTTCTGAATCATGTTTAAGCAGCAGTTGAGGCCTCACAACAAATTCAAATCACAAATTCCTATTGCAAATCATGATTTTGTTCACAAAAGAAAGTGCAAAAAATAACTCAGATATCATCATGGTTATAGCAACAACAAATAAGCAAGCCAAGTACAAAGTTAGAATCATTTCCGGCCTTACAACATATCAAAAATACATCATAGTTCCAGCCCATAAAATAAGTACAGAATCACAAATCAAACCCAGCAAGCCAATAACAAGTCCAAAACAAGTCCAACAACAACAATTTTGTAAGGCTTTCAGTTCCAAAAAAATTAGAGGCAAACCAAAAAAATGAAAACCTAATTTCATCATTATAAAATCATTCATAGCACAGAGTTTAGGGGGGATGACTGTTCACGAAAAACCCTAAAACGACCACAGAATTAGAAAGCATCAAGAACAACAATCATACATGAAACCCTAGATTTGACCAAAACCCTAATTCACAATCATCATTTTCCTACATCACTGTCCCTTCAGAAATTGCAAAAAGCAAGGTAAAGAAGAAGAAAAGCCCACAAATTGAAGAGAAAAGTACATAGAAGGATCTCACCGTAAGCGATTCCGGCCGCCGTAGTTCTTTCTTCTTCACTCTTCATTTCGTTTTTTGCACTTTCGTCATCACCACCGTCGATTTACCGTAAAACATAGGTTAGAGTTTCAAAATCCCTTTTAGATCTAGGCTAGATCTTAGGTTTTCTGCAAAATTGAGTAGGAGATGAAGAGGAATCATAATCTAAAAAAAACTGAAATCAAGCGATTTCTAGTGATTTATGGCGCGACCGTTTTCTTTCTTCTCCGTCAAGAAGCTTGAAGAGAGAGGTGAGAGCATGATATGCATAGAGAGAGAGATAGTTTTCTTTTTTGATTATGCTAATGTTGCTTACTTGTTGTTTTTTAATTAAGTTAACAATGTTTATCACTAACCCGGTGGTGACACATGTCACCACCTTTAAATTATATTATTTATGATCCAACGCCATTCTGCCCAATCAAACCCATGGTGTACCCTCAATCTGCACCCCATGATCTTCATCAAACGGCTCAAAGATGCCCCCCCGCTATACCCCTTGGAGCTGCCCATACTAAATCCAACGACCAACTTAATGGGCCTGGGATCTATTTGCTATTCAGCACCCCCTGATTGCTTCATTTTCTGGCCTATTTTTAATTTATTTTTCAATATATTTTTATGTATTGTTTTGTTAAATATTCGTTCTATCAAATAAACTTGTAAAGTGTCATTTTTTGTTTAAATATTTAATTGGGTTGAAAATTAACACTTAATTTAATTAATTATTTTGTTAATTAATTTTATTAAAGGGAGGATTCAATTTAATTAATTATTTAATCAATTCGATTGGGTTGTATTCTCGATTATTTAGGCTTTCTATCGCACTTCCGATTTGATGCATCCCCATTCGAAACTTGTATCCCCATCCCCATATGGTTTGTAATAGTTTAGAACTTTAACTCTTTGTATGTTTTAATCACCGCCTAATTACACGCTTGTCATCATATTAGAACACATAGCCTCCTCGGGCTCTTTATCAATGAATAGTATACATACACGCGATACTTGCACACATTCATAGTTTGGTCATGGGCTTTTCTGACAACTATCCGATCGATTGTTCCAATCGGTCGCTTAGAATACTAGTCCCACTTTCTAGGAGCATACATATAACCACCTTGTATGGGCTCAGTTGTTTTCTTACCTCTTTAATCAGATTCTTAAATCCTCTTGGCTCATAAGCCAAATTCCAAAAGGGTCTCATAGTTGAGAATGGGCATGACCATTCTCACAAGGTTAATCAAAACCCTAATTTGCTTTGATTAACCATAACCCGAATAAACATTGGTCCATATACCAATTGACCATGAACAAGGGTTTCATAGTTGGGGGTAGGAGCACTTATCCTCACAAGATTAATCAAGTCCATATACTTAGTTAATCATAACCCGATTCCATTTCTCATCTTCTCATAAGCCGAAACTCAAAACACTTTCATAATCAAAGTTCTAAACCTCGACCCAACGTTGAGTGATTTTCAAAACTCTTTCCATAATAAATTCCGAGTCTTTAAATCGGACGCTAGGCCAATTGTTTGAAAACTTGTGCCAAATAAACTTTGAGTCTTTAAATCGTTGGACGCTAGACCAATTGTTTAAAGACCCCTAACAACGTGAACTTTATTTCACCTTACTTTTTCATAAGAAAACCTTTTTGGGATGATAGACGACTCATTGAAGACGTTAGTCCTATTGTTCGGTACTTTTCACCCATTTAAATCAATTCAACTCACTCAACTCTTCGCTCATATGCGATCATCAAACTCTTTTCTTACAAAGAGTGTGCGATAGCCATTTCAAATACGAACGAAGACTTAACTTTTCAAACAAACTAAACAAGTCAAGTTCAACATTTGAAATGTCTAAGGCACAATTTTTCTTATAAAATCAACACAACCAATTTAAACATTTTCAAGAGGAACTACCAACTCTAACTTTCCCATTGCACGAGGGAGTACGTAAGCACAAGATGCGATGTCTTTGGCAAGTTCAAAACCCATAAATAAAGACCCTTCTTCTTTCTCCTTTCTTAATTTTAGAATTTAGCAAATTGTAATAAACACACGTAAACACACGAAATAAACGGGTCCTATCGAGTACGAAGGATGTGAGCGGTGCTAATACCTTCCCCTTGCATAACAGACTCCCGAATCCATGCTTTTGGTCTCGTGGACCACCTTATCCATCATTCGTGGGTTTTATCTATATTTTCCCGTTCTTTTTAGAATGAATAAAATTAGGTGGGGACTTCATTATTTTTATAAATAACCGATGAAAAAACCACTCATCACAGCTAGCAACTTCATAGGGGACAAGTTTCTCAAGCGATTCAACCCTAGTTTGGTTCTTTGCATGTTTGTATGTTTATTGTTTTACTTTGCTTTCTTTCTTATGTTTATGTTTTAGTCACTTATTTCCTTTATGATTTTATATTATCTTGATGATATTATTGTGTTGGGAATTTTTTTGGCTTTGATACATATATAAGCCCAATACCTGTGCTTTTAGGAAACATTGTTAGAGTGGTTGTGTAGCTTAGTTCCACTAGACATTCGTGTCTTTGATCGACGTGAAGACTGCACCTTAGAGTTGGTCTTTTAAGGGAGTGGTTGCACCGCACACCAGCACGGATGATGATTTCGGATAAAGCGCCTATAACTCTAAGTATTAGGATATCCAAACCAAGATCGACCGTTTCCCTTTATGAGTCATTTCTGGAGTATACTTTTAGAAATACTACATCACATGGATCGCTTACGTTATGATAATATTTTTAAAGGGATCCGAGACTGAGAAACATTTAGCAAAACAAACATTAGAACCATCCTGTATGGGAATTGAGACGAAACCATGCCCGACCATCCGTGACCCATCATGTGATTCGTTTGTCGATTCCATTTTAACCATTTGCATTACATGTTGCATTAATCATTCATTTTCATCATATTATTGTCATTTTTGGGAACTTTAAAGACTCCTTGTACAAGTATTCAAATCACATAGATTCAATAAAAAGAACAATCCTCATCTCAAGTTTAAGATTCCCCAACCAAGCTCAAAAGAAAGTGAAGTCGATTGAACAATTTTGTGCTAGATATGGGTTGATTTTGGAACTATTGGATACAATGATCATGATGCCTTAAAGGCTCTAGTCAAGTTTTTGATCCCACTGTTTCACGCTCCAAGATTTCATTCTCAAGATTGAAGAGTTTGAAAGATTGCTAAATTGGCCCTTGAAAGATGGTGTTCCTAAGTTAGGGAAAAGTTAATTGACGTAGAAGCTTCCCTGCCTGCCGAGAAATAGGACCAAAAGCTAGTAGAAAAGGAATTTCCAGATTATTCAAAAAGTCAAGAATCAGATCCAAGAAAATTGGATGTCATTCAACGTTGTTTTAGCCTTACCTCATCTGGTGCTGCCCCAACAATGATGATGATTACATAAGTCACCGATTAGTGTATTCCTTTCAGACAACCCGCGGCTTTGCTTACCACGCTTATCAATATTCACACCCGATACGAGAAGAAAATGGGGTTGTAATGTGTTGCTCCATTTTACTCTACTTGGTTGAAGTCCCACATCCTCAACGAGGAACTTGGGTTAAAATCTAGAAAATTTGATTTGGTCTTAGAAGTTCTTCTCCCATCGCTAGTTTTTTTCTCGTATTCGCCAAGTTGGTCATCAGGTCATCATGGTGGGTTTCCCAATGTTCTACTAATTGGATCTCAAGGTTGTATCAATTATAATCCTAGGTTGGTTCTCAAGCAACCCATGGAGACTTCGCCAAGAGAAGGGTTTTGAAAGAGCTCATCTTACTAGACTTTGGGAAGGAAACCCCGGTTTGTTGAAACAAATTCGTAAAGCTTGGACCCAAATTCATAGGAAGGGTAAAGAGCTCAGAAAGAGAATGTGAAGACAATGAACCTTATGGGATATGGATACTTAGAAAGAGCGAAGTAAAATTGCCATTCTGTGGAAGTTCCATTTGATGTACCGTAACCGAACTCACTCATGTTCCGCTGAGGAATTCAACAAGCTCAAAGTCACCATTTCAAAGATGAAAGTCGAGGAAGAGCGACAATAGGCTTACCGTGTTACCGAGAGAGAGAGATGATTTGATGCAAAGCCTCAAAGAAAGAGACGATGAGCTCTTAAAAAGTCAAGAGTAAGTTGAAAATAAAGAAAAGCGAAGTTTTGTGTGAAGGATAACTGGATGAGGCCAATTTTGAATTAAGTGAATTCCATCGAGGCTGGCAAGTTGAACAACAAAGAGGCCAAGCATACACAAATGAAAACGAGCTATCAAAGAAAATGTAGATTTGAAGGTAACCTTAATCGCTCAAATTGTTACAGTCAGAAAGAAAAACATTAAAGTGGTGAGTGAAACTCGCCTTAAAGAAAAGCTCACATGGCATGTAGTGTGGATCCCGAGGAGTGGCCCAAAAGATCCAAGAGTTGGATATTGCAAGGCATCATGTAAGCCCAATGGGAGACAACATATGCAGAGTTAGAGATTCAAAGGCGAGGAATGACAAGAAGAAGCTCGATGTCAAAATGAACTTTGGGTAGATCGAGGAGAGTCCATCTTTAACCCGAAGAGCAAAACAAGGATTTGTATGCAAAGTATGGTGGAACGGTTCAAAAGGGAGATAGAGATCCCAGCCCCAAGAGGACAACATTTCGATTTTATTACCTTGTGTACTCTTTTCACTTCATGTATCTATTGAACTAAAGTAGACCTACGAGTCTTGCTTTTTTCTTACAAGGAATGATGTTTGTATTCAACTTTTATGTTCTGAATGAAGAAGGTGATTATCCATTTGTTATGCCGATTACTTATAAGCGAACAAGTCCGAAAAGATCCTTGAAATGGAACACGATCATAAGCATTCTCGCATTAACCATACATAATCATGCATTTTTAACAAAAGAACACCAAACTCATTTCATTCCTCTCGTCTGATCCGTCAATTAACTGAACTGGTGACACGAGGCCAACGACAAAGAAAGCAATGGATCAATACGAAGCGTGGAAAGTCATGCAGCTAGGCGACATCGACGGGTTAAAGTCCAAGATGGACCAGACTTGTGGAAATGATGACCGCTCAACATAGGAGAGAAGAGGAACGCTTAAATGAGGTTGCTACTACAACAAATAATGCGACTCACCGATATTCCTTCCTTGGTCAGCAATACAAGAGCTCACCGAGGTGCCAACAACACTGTCTTTGGTTTGTGCAAGTACCCAATCCATTACTTTATGGGATGCTTATTGACTTTTCAATGGAGCCGATAACCATGTAACCGTCACGCGCGACATGCTGCTGCCAATCGTGAGGAAATAAGAGTAGGATCAAGATGAAGATGAGCAAGAGAATAACCGGCTCAGGTGTCCCCAAGTCGATGAAGAAATGCAAGATGATTATACGAGGCAACATTATCGAGCATCATACCTTTGGGAAACCCTGCTCCATTTCAAGATATGGCTGCACGTAAGATGTGCAAAAGAACCCGGGTCAACAAATGAAAGAGTTGAAAGGAAAAATATTGTTGGCATGAGCGTTGTAGAGATGTGTCTGCACCCGATGTTGTAATCCTACCGTTCAAGGTTCAGCGACTTTGAAAATACAAAGGGTAAGTTTTCCTGAGAACCATTTGAGGATGTATGCCGCCATGGCATCACATATAAAAATAAAAGCGATGATACACTTTTCTAAGATACCAGCATCTCTTGATTGGTACATGCAATTATCCGACATCCGCTCTAGGATGATTTGTCTGCTTTTCTTTCTAAATAATATCACTACAATATTATCAATGGTTTTAAGAAGAGAGAGGTCGAGGCCAATGTCGTCTTATGAACCAAAGGGAGAGGAAGAGGCGACAAATAACTAGACCGGCTCCTTCTGTGATCCATACGCCATACCCTTATGTTGCCGCCACAATACCGGCATGCCCTATCAAGAACAAACGCAGATACCAATGGTTTTTTTCACCAAATTTTGAATCAAGCTTCTCAACAACAACAAAGCAAAATCCTAGTAGTAGGTCCGTCCAATCTAAGGGTGCTCAAAGATCGTGAGATATACTAAAGAGAAAATCCAACCGATTCCCATGTATACAAGTCTCCTTCCATATCTAGTCTAGGATGGAAGGGTGGTGCCTAGAGAGTTGAAGCTTCAGCCGGACCACCCAAGCCATGGTTCAATGAAAATGTAAAATGTGTTTTCCATGCCAATTCTCATGGTCATACTACTAAGGACTCGCTTCAGATTCAAATGCAGTGGTTCGTAGCTTATCGATCCGAAATTGTTAACCTTCACTGATGTCCCCAATGTGCTAGTAACCCGCTGCTGTGACACGGGCATCATCAAGAAATGCCATCAAAGATGAAAGGAGCCTAGTTATGGATGAATGAATTGAAGATGTCATTGAAGTTGGTGTTTAACCGAGTAGAGCTAATTTTGAAAGGTAGCCATAATGATTATCGCAGTACGTCGGTGACCCGAGATGCTGTTCAATTCAAAGTATATCTATAGAGGTTAATGAACCAAGAATTCAGCTTCTGGTCAACTCATCTCGAGAATGAAGTGGATATTGTGGTGCCATTGATCAATAATAGGGATCTACATACCGTAGTTCCCCGTCACGATAAATGAAGGCCGAGCTCGCTACATCTAACTAATGGTGATTTATCCCCTGCTCAAATTCCTTATGAAAATACCAAGGTTGTACCGGAATTATACTGAGGTTGTTGCGGAGGCATTCGGTATTGGAAGAACTCACCGTTAAAAATATTGATGGTACAAGTAGCATGACCCGCAGTGGTCGTATCTACCACTAGGATTTGACAAAGAGTAGGGTTGTGGAGAAAGTGTTAGAACCTCCCGTGTTAGTTGATGGGTATTGATCCGAAAGCAGGAGTCGAGGGATGTCTTTAACCGAATGATGAAACCTCAAGATCATCAAGAGGAGCGGACTACAAAGTGGTTGACCAAATTAGCCACACCCTCACGAAGATTTCAATCTTGTCCTTACTAAAGAGTTCCAGCCCACAAATGGCCTTGGCTGAAATTCCTTTGATAACGCCGTGATGTAGATGAAGATATTACGTTAATCGCTTGATGTTGCCATTTCAGCCCCGAATGATAATATCTGCTTATTTTAATCGATGTCGATCTTCCGCAATAGAGTCAATCATAATATGGTTCTTCATATTTCCATTACTTCCGTGAAACAACTCTTGATAGAGTGTTAGTGGACACAGACTCAACATTGAACGTAATTTTGAAGATAACCGCTTAATTACGCGGGCAAAGATGAAACCCAGTTCTATGGTGGTGAAAGCTTATGGCTCCCAAAGGATGGCAATAGAAGAGATTGATCTCCTCAGGCTCTATAGGACCCCGCTTGTTCAATATCACTTCCAAGTGATGGATATTTTCCCACCTTTAACAATCATTGGAAGACCCCGGATACATGGTGCCAAAGTTGTTACTTCTACACTCCATCGGTTGAAGTTCTTGTTACAATTGAAAGCAGAGGTCGGTGGTGAAGAGGACTATATAGTTAGTTAATTGTCCGAGTTCGTATGTTGATGTTGATGATGATGGCATGAAACTATCTTCAAGCTCTTAGAGGTCAGGCGGTGACAAAAAGAAACAAAGATCACGATAAACCTATGGGAAACATAGTCTACCGCGCAGGATGTTAAAGCCCTCATTGATAGTGGAAACCCGAAAGGTTGGGGTGAAGTCATGGAAGTGGTGGAAAAGAAAGATAAAGGTGGACTCGGTACCAGCCTTCCTTCAAGATCGAGAAAGCCGTATAAAGGACAAGTCCCTCGCCTCAAGATACCTTCATTGCAAAAGGTCTTTGTTTCGAGAGGCTATCAATGCTATTGATGATGATGAGTATGCAACCCGAGTTGTTCAAGATGGTGTTTCGCACGCTCAAGCTATCTTCCAAGAATTGACCGTCAAAGATGTTACCCCGATCATTTATTTTTCAAAGTAATCTTGTTTTTAAAATAAAATCACGTATTCGGCCCAAGTAACGAAGGATCGCTTTGTAGGCTCATCGCTTTAATGAATAAGATTTTTATCTTCAATAAAAGTGCATTTTGTTATTTAGTTGAGATCTCGCTTTTCTTTCTTGTTTTGTTGTACTTTCTTTACATTAAAACAACAACGCTTGCTTTTAATTTTTACATGAGAAAATATACATACATAGCTTAAAAGAAAATAATCATTTATGCAGAGTACCTGAATCGAACTTATTGGGCATAGCCGTACTATTATTCCTTTGACTCGATTTCGATCAACCAAATCAAGAAGATGGTGAGGAAGACGCGGAACTCCCGTAAGAGTTAGCTATTTTGGTCGAAGTCGAGCCTGGAGCCGGAGTAAAGGTGAACTAGTATGTTTGTTGCAGAGTATGGATGTGTTCGCTTGTTGTACAAGATATGCCTGGTCTCGACACCGATATTGTCATGCACAAGTTGTCGCTTGAAACCCAATGTTCGCAGCTGTAAACCAAGAAGAACACATCCGCAGATAGCCAAGAAGATTCGAGATGAAGTCAAGAAGAATTCTAAAGCGGGTTTCCTTGCGTCTCAGATATGAGACTAGATTAATATTGTACATGTTCCCAAGAAGGATGGAAACGCGCGGATGTGTGTAGATTTTAGAGATCGAACAAAGCTATCCCAAGGATGATTCCCTTTGCTCTATATTGATGTTTTGGTTGACGCATGGCCCGTCAGTATTTTTTCATGGATGGTTTCTAGTTATAATCAAATTAAAATGGATCCGAAAGATATGTTAAATACAACCTTTACCACCCTTTGGGGAACTTTTGTTATGTTATCATGCCGCCTTGGATTAAAGAATGCGCATTACATTCTAAGGGTCGTGGTAACTTTTCCACGATAAGGATGCATAAGGAAATAAAAGTGTAATGGATGATAGATTGCTAAATCTCAGACGGAGGAGGAGCATACATACTCACTTAAGGAAGTTGTTTGATGATTAAGGAAGTATAGATTTTCGCTTGAACCCTAATATGCACTTTTAGGGTCTGATCCGTTAAAGTTTTGGTTTTATAGTGAGTTAGCGAGGCATCAAAGTGGATCTTGATAAAGAAGGTTATTCAGATATGTATGCGCCAAGAACGAGAGAAAGAAATTTGTGGTTTTCGCGACGCGTTAAATTACATTTCCAGGTTTATCTCGCATTTGAATGCACTTCGCTAACTAATGTTCAAGTTATTAAAGAAAGATCTGCTATTGTGTGAATGATGATTGTCAACGGCATTTGATAAAATTAGGAATATTTGCAAGAACCACGGTCTTAATACCACCTGTGCCCGAGAAACCTCTTATAATGTAATTTACCGGTGCTTGAAGGATCCATGGGTTGTGTCTTAGATAACATGATGAAATAGGAAGAAAGGAGCATGTGATATATTACTTGAGTAAAATTTCACCGATCAGGAGAGCCTAAGATTCCTTATTGGAAAAACTTGTTGGTTTTGGCATGGACCGCCGTCTTGAGGAAGTATACGGTGCCATACCACGATGCTAATATCTAAGATGGATCCCATTAAATATATTTTTGAGAAACCAAATTTTGTTAGCGTGGATCAATGCTGGTATTGTTGTCGAATATGACATTCAAGACGTTGACGCGTAAGGCTAAAAGAAGTGTTGTATTAGAACACCTTGCTCACTAGCCCATAGAAGATTACTAGTAGAAATGAAATTTGACTTTCCTGGATGAAGATGTTATGTTTATCATAGATTAACATTCTCATCCCGAAAGAAGGATCCGGACCGTGATCCCGGCTTGGACTTTGTGTTTGATGGTGCGCCTAATGCAAGAGGGTCGGAATTGGGCAATCATTACTTCTCCAATAGGATATCATATTCCGCCAACGCGTGGATTTTTTGATTGTACAAATAACATGGAGGAATATGATGCCTGTGGGATTGAAGGCCATTGACTTAAGGATCAAAACCTTGAAGTTTATGGATACTCGACAATTCTGTCATCCGCCAGTCAAAGGAGAACGGGAGACTCGAATGAAAAGTTGATTCCGATAGAGATCATGTTTTGAAGTTGATACCATATTTTGATGAGATCACTTTTCATCACATTCTAGAGAGGAAAATCGATAGCTGCTTTAACCACTTTGTCTTCAATGTTCTGTTGTTGGGCTAACGAAGTGCCTTCCATCACTATCGAGCGTCTGGATTAACCTATTGTATATCTATCGGATGAGGTAATGATGGTAAAACTTGGTTTCATGATATCACCATAAGTAAACCTTGAGGAAATTGTCTGCTAACTTTTCTTAAGGCGGGTGTTAAAAAGCGTAACTTTGATTTGGTCTTGCTCGTATGTGTGGATAGACATGAAGCGATCAACTTATCAAAGAAATTGGAAGGTTCTTTCAAGATCCATGCAAATGGCATGCGATGACAAAGAAGATTCAGAATGGTTATTACTGGATGAACATGGAAACGAATTGTGTTGTTTATGCACTAAGGTGTTATAAGGTCAAATCCATACCGATAAAATGCACGTGCCATCATCTCCTCTAAATATCCCGACCTCACCATGGTCGTCGCCATGTGGGGAATATATATGATTGAATGATCGAGCCGAAAGCTTCTAATGTACATCGCTTCATACTAGCTGTTATAGATATTTCACAAAGTGGGTTGAGGCTGCTTTATATGCTAATGTGACACGACAAGTGGTTACCCAATTCATCAAGAATGAGATAATTTTCGTTATGGTACTCTAGCAAGATTATTAATGATAATGGATAAATCTAAATAATAAGATGATGAAGGAGTCAGGTGACAATTTCAAGATAGAGCACCATAATCTTGTCACCCATGGCCAAAGATGAAAGCGGTGCGTGGTAGCTAACAAGAACATTAAGAAAATCATCCGTAAGATGATAAAGACATATAAGGATTGGCTTAGACGCGTTTTTTGCCGCATGGCGGCGTAACGCTTATTCGCAGCTTGGGAACACCCTACTCTCTACCGGTTTACGGTGGTGGTTTCCATAAGTTGAAATTACCCTTTTCGAATGGGAAAGCGTTAGTGAAGCGGCGAATGGATTCGAATATAAATTAAGCAATGATCAAGAAAAGAGATGACAACGCTTTGTCATGGCCATTTAAGAGAAAAGAGAGCTTTTGACAAGAAGGTACATCCTTGAGTGTTCAAAGTAGGTGTACTTGGTGCAAAAGGATAATCACTCCACATAAAGACCTCACGGAAAATGGGTGAAGGGCATATATATGGTGGAAGAAGGTCTTTGAGGAGCTCTTATTCTCACCAATATGGATGGAGAATAGGCGGTATGGTGGTTAATGGGGATGCGTCAAAAAAAGTTAAGGTGTTGAAAACCTAAAAGGCGGTGGGCAAATGGCGGCGGTGAATTGTACCAAAATAAGTGGTTTCACACAGTTAGGGAAAATATGAAGACATGCGTAAAGCTTAGTGGCTGCGACAAAAGTATGGTGAAGGTACTAATCACCACCGCTAAGTAAAGTGATGGTGGCGGAATAGTGCGGTGTAATGAAGTTCATTTTCAATTTTGTTGTTGTTTTAAGAAAATGTGTATAGACTACTTTCGTATGTTTTCTAAAGCGGGTGCATCTTTATGTACAAACTTTTATATGAGTTACTCTTCTCATATCTTAAATAAAAGAATTAAGTGAACACTCTTTCTTTTCCTACAATTTTTAATTTTTTTTTTTCGCTTGTTTAGTCGCCGCTATTTAGATAAGATTTGAAAATCATTAAAACGGTGAAACAATAAAGTGGTAATACGGGATCGGTTGATTGAATATGGTGGCTGTGTGTTTATCATCATGGTGACAATCAAGAACTAGTCATTATCTTTTCTCGAGGGAGGGTGGGTATTTTACCAAACATTCGTGGTTTGGTTGGTGTGTTTTTGGTTTTTGGTCATTTTTTCATTCGCATATCCAACGGTGTCGAGAATGGTGGCCCGGTATGATTTATATTTCATTCATCATATCATGCAATATATTCATGGCAAACCCTAGCCAAGATTCGGGATTTCAAGAGCAAATGTAGTTTTTTTGAGAATCAAATTTTAAGACTATTTCTTTTAACAAACTTAGCTTTTTGCCGTAAGTTTGAAGACTTATTTGTAAATTGATCTAGAGATAACAACTTCCCGGTAAATCTTAATGGCGTTTTATGGATCCGCTTCTTATTTGTTTTGTGCTACCCTCGTGGGGCTCTGCAAGTTTATTTTTAAAGGTATTCCTCACTTATTGTAAATATGTGCACCTTAGGTGGGGTAGTTAAAAGATTTATGAATATTTGTTACATCAAGTTGTTTGTTATATGTTATGTTGCTGGGGTATTGCTAGCAGATGGAAGATTTATCCACCATGAAGCGTTTTGTTTCGGTACCAATCTTGATTTTCTACCTCGTGAGTTTCTTTTTATTGCACCACTATCGCTTTTATTAGCGGCAAATGAGGTCTTGTTGAAGATAAAGTTGTTCAACATATTCGTGATATGTTTGTTATGGTTTCATCATCAATGTGCTTGTCAACTGTTGGAACATTCATGTCAAACATGTGTGATAAATATAGTTAGTATCCCGCTAAGTCCATTTTAGTTACATGTTAACATTATGTTCTCTTTGCATCTAGTCCATCGACTTGGGTACTCTGTTGATCATCATAGTTAATGAATTTCAAATTGATATCCTTCCTTCTAAGGATTGGATTAACGGGGCATTTCATATGGTAGATCGACATTCAAAGTTAGTGCATTATTTTATGATGCATTTGAAATTTCCTTCCGATGTTGTTAGAATTCAGTTTGATACCTTTGTTTTGGATAAATAATCATGGATTTATATTCATGCTGGTATTTAATTTTTGGTGAATTTTCCTCAATAAATCGCAAATATCTTCATAAGAATCAAAGTTGAAATACTAGTTCTCGATGTCGAATTATCTCTTATTTCAAAGACATGGTGTTAGGCTTGTATGGATCTTAACAATTGATGGTTTCTCCAATCGAGATTTCTTCCCTGGCAGAACAGCTTGTCTTTCTTTCAAGTGAACTCTAACAATGGTCAACTTAAATCCTCAATGATGTTTTCCACACGGTTTTTTATGAAGTTTCCCAAAGAAGCTTCATTTGTTGAAATAGATTTACTTCGGAAGGGCATTACAACATACTTTATTTGGAAGAATTTTCTCAACCAAAATTATAGTGGAAGCAACTTCTACTTCTTTGAAATGTTGTAGACCACGCGAATTTATGTGTTTATTTCCAATAAGTTTTGATTACTCAATGATAAATATCCACCAAGTAGGATGTTTATTTAATCTCAGGATATTTCATCAACTTGGTTGATCCACATATCCACTCTTAGAACGATGTACGGTGATTATGCTTAAATCAAGTTTACCATTTTAAAGCCATATGCCACTGAAGATTTGACAAAGAGATTGTCAAACTTCAAAGTTGTTTAACATGTTTGTACATGTTCATTAAAATATTTTATCAATGTGGCAGATTTACCATTTATAAAAACATCTATATCACACCATTGTGCTAGATGTTGGTTTGTTTATCCTCAGAAGTGTATTCTGGTACTCAATTTGTTATGCCGGTATCGGAAGTTACACGGTCAAGACATTCGGCATACCCCGCTCATTGTACCTGTACAACAATTTGATATTGTTCTAGCCATATATCTTTGTTAAGGTGTGGGTATTCCTTTAACTCTTTGAGATTTTCTAAATTCTCAATTATATTTTTGTTAAGGTCTCAGGTATTCTTATCTATTTGGGGATTTTTTTGTAATTTCTTATCATATCTAAGTATATGCAGTATTCCTTAACTCTTTGGGGATTTTCTAACAAATTCAATTATATTTTCAAGGTCTCATGGTATTCCTTAACTCTTTGGGATTTTCTAACTAATTCTCAATTATATCTTCGTTAAAGTTCTGGGTATTCTTTAACTCTTTGAGTTTTTCGACAAATTTCTTAATCATATCTTCGATAAAATCTAATTTATTGCTTTTCTTTTCTCTTGAGAAGTTTTTTCTTCTCAGCATTTTCGTTAAGGCATCCCGAGATGACTTAACTGTTATTTTCCTTTTCTTGAGAAGTGCGCTTTTCTCAAAGTATTTTCATTAAGACTTGTTGTTTATTGCTTATTTTGGTTACTCCTGTTATCCTAGTGTTGCTTGAGACTTTTCGATATTTCTCAATTGTTACTACCGGTGTTAAGACATTCATGTTGCTTAACCGATTACCAATCCTCAATCATCTTTTTCTTGGCTCTCAGCAATGAGTTTTTGGTCTTACTTTTACCTATATCATTGCATTCTGCATTCAAATTTAACTCCGCTCAATGCTCATTGTTTCACACATGGCAAATTTTGGTATTTGTATTTAAACCATTTCACCCCGATAATTTGAAGACTATTTCTAATTCTCCGCTAAAGATGTTTAAATATGAAGTTATCATACCCCAAAATTTCCCTATTCATATCTTTGAAATTAGGGTTTCATGCCCTTGATTTATTAAGAACTTTCTTTTGTTCATAAAGTGTTTCAATATGCCTCCTTGATTGCCAATTATGGTCCATTTGGGCCTTGGACGATAATTCAAGAATTAGTTTGTTTAATTAGGCTATTTGGATTGATTTCAAAGGATGTTTCTCTATGAAGGTTGTGAATTAAAAATTAGAAAGCTAAAAGATGTGGATTGATTTTGATGACAATTTATTTAACATCCAAACTCAATTACAAGATCTTGCAAATTTCTTAAGCCTAAAAGGACACTCAGAGGGTTTAAACCAACTCAAAAGATTTTCATAATTTGAATTAGCAAGTGGTCACAAGTTTGAGTTCAAAGGAATTTTGAATTCAATTCAAGGAACAATACAAGATAAAATTGTTAGGATTTTCTTCAATAGCTTGATATCAACTCGTCCTAAAGTTATTGAATTTATGTGGTAAACTGATTTCTTAATATTCAAGTTTTTTTCTTAAAGGAAAACTTCAATGGTTCGTAGAACTTTACAAGTTTCTCATGTTTATTTCCAAGGCACTTCTCAAAGCGTTCGAAAAAGTATTCAAAGGAAAATTTAGAGTTCTAAATTACAAATTTGTTTGGCATAAAAGGAAGTTTTCAATGAATTGATAAAAATTCACAAAAGGTATTCAAATATGCCTATTTTTAAAATTGTTTGTTGAAATATTACAAAAGCCAGCTCAAATTGCCATGAGTCAAGTTACATTACAAGAACATTCATTTTTCTATGGCCTAATCATTACTACTTCCTATACCTAAGTTTCTTGGATATCACTAAGGCTATTCATGTTACAATATTTTCTATGCCAATCATCAGAGGTCTTGAGTAGATTCTCTTGATTCCTTCATTCCAAGTTATGCTAAGGTTTCTCCATTTACATCATTGCACATGAAACAAGGAGGAAGATTGATTAGTAAATAATCATTTGGAAAGCAAAGAACAAGAAAATAAGAAAGAACTTTATTTTCAAAGAAAATTTCATCTCATCATTAGGGACCATGGCAAGAATCAGGATATAGGGAGGATTTCTGAATCATGTTTAAGCAGCAGTTGAGGCCTACAACAAATTCAAATCACAAATTCCTATTGCAAATCATGATTTTGTTCACAAAAGGAAGTGCAAAATAACTCAGATATCATCATGGTTATAACAACAACAAATAAGTGTTGGCAAAAGTTAGAATCATTTCTGGCCCAGCAACATATCAAAATACATCATAGTTCCAGCCCACAAAATAAGTACAGAATCACAAATCAAACCCAGCAAGCCAATAACAAGGCCATAAAGTAAAGAATCAGAATTGGTGAGGCCCAAAACAAGTCCAACAACAACAATTTTGTAAGGCTTTCAGTTCCAAAAAAATTAGAGGCAAACCAAAAAAATGAAAACCTAATTTCATCATTATAAAATCATTCATAGAACAGAGTTCAGGGGGGATGACTGTTCACCAAAAACCCTAAAACGGCCACAGAATCAGAAAGCATCAAGAACAACAATCATACATGAAACCCTAGATTTGACCAAAACCCTAATTCACAATCATCACTTTCCTACATCACAGTCCCTTCAGAAATTGCAAAGGCAAAGAAGAAGAAAAGCCCACAGATCAAAGAGAAAGTACATAGAAGGATCTCACCGTAAGCGATTTCGACCGCCGTAGTTCTTTCTTCTTCACTGTTATTCCGTTTTCTTCACTTTCGTCATCGCCACCGTTGATTTACCATAAAACATAGGTTAGAGTTTCAAAATCCCTTTAGATCTAGGCTAAACCTTTGTGTTTTGCAAAAATAAGTAGGAGATTTAGAATCAGGAGATGAAGAGGAATCATAATCTAAAAAACTAAAATCAGAATAACACCACCGTCGCTGCCGTCGTTTGGCGATTTCTGGCGTGGCCGTTTTCTTTCTTCTCCGGCGAGAAGCTTGAAGAGAGAGGTGAGAGCATAATATGTGTAGAGAGAGAGAGAGAGAGAGAGAGAGTTTTCATTTCTGATTATGCTAAAGTTGCTTACTTGTTGTTTTTAATTAAGTTAACAATGTTTATCGACATCGCCGGTGACACATGTCACCACCTTTAAATTATATTATTTATGTCTAACGCCATTCTGCCCAATCAAACCCATGGTGTACCTCTCAATCTGCACACCATGATCTTCATCAAACGACTCAAAGATGCCTCCCACAAAGAGTACTCCTGGAGCTGCCCATACTAAATCCAACGACCAACTTAGTGGGCCTGGGATCTATTTGCTATGGAGCACCCCTAATTGCTTCATTTCTGGCCCATTTTCTATTTATTTTCGATATATTTTTATATATTGTTTTGTTAAATATTCGTTCTATCAAATAAACTTGTAAAGTGTCATTTTTTTATTTAAATATTTAATTGGGTTGAAATTAACATTTAATTTGATTATTTATTTCGTTAATCAATTTTATTAAAGGGAGGATTTAATTTAATTAATTATTTAATCAATTCGATTGGGTTGTATTGTCTATTTATTTAGGCTTTTATCGCACTTACTGATTTGATGCATCCTATTCGTAAACTTTTATCCCCATCTCCGTATGGTTTGTAATAGTTTAGAACTTTACCTTTTGTATGTTTTAATTACCGCTTAATTACGCATTTGTCATCATATTAGAACACATAGCCTCGCTTCAGCTCCTCATCAATGAACAAGTATACATACGGTGCACACTTGCACACATTTATAGTTTGGTCCGGCTTTTCATGATGATAACTATCTGATCGATTGTCCAATTGGTCGTTTAGAATACTAGTGTCACGCTAGTCCCACTTTCAGAGCATACATAGCCACCTTGTAACGGCTCACTTGTTTTCTACTTTAATCACGATTCTTAAACCTCTTATGTCAACCAAAAGGGTCTCATAGTTGAGAATGGGCATGACGATTATCACAAGGTTAATCAAGCCCTAGTTTGCTTTTGATTAAACCATATAACCCGAATAAACATTGGTCCATATACAAATTGTCCATGCACATGGGTTTCATAGTTGGGGGTATGAGCACCCTCTCATAAGATTAATAAAATCCATATACTTGGTTAATCATAACCCGATTCCATTTATCATCTTCATAAGCCAAACCTCAAAACACTTTCATAATCAAAGTTCCAAAACTCGACCCAATTGTTTAAAGACCCCAACAACGTGAACTTTGTTTCACCTCACTTTTCAATAGAAACCTTTTGGGATGATAGACTCACTCTTGAGCATTAGCTCCTCTCGGTTTCTAGTATTTGAATCGTAAGACGTTAGTTTGTTTGGTACTTTCACCCATTTAATCCACAATTCTGTCACTAACCTTCTTCGCTCACATGCATCATCAAACTCTTTTCTTATAAAGAGTGTGCGACAGCCATTTCAACATTGAATGAAGACTTAGCTTTTCAAACAAACTAAACAAGTCGAAGTTCAACGCTTGAAATGTCTAAGGCACAATTTTTCTTATAAAATTAACACAACCACATTAAACATTTTCTAGAGGAATTACGGAATTTCGACTTTCCCATTGCACGAGGAGTATGTAGGCACAAGATGCGATGTCTTTGTAGTTAAAAACCCATGAATAAAGACCTTCTTCTTTCTCCTTTCTTAATTTTAGAATTTGGCAAATTCCAATAAACACATAAACACACACGACCTAAACGGGTCCCATCGAGTACAATGGATGTGAGGGTGCTAATACCCTTCCCCGCATAACCGACTCCCGAATCCACGCTTTTGGTCTCGTAGACCATTATCCATCATTTGTGGGTTTTATCTATATTTTCCCGCTCTTTTTGAACGAATAAATGGTGGAGACTTCATTGTTTTTAAAAATAACCAATTAAAACCAATCATCACAAGAAGGTTGTGAACTTTAGACTTGTTCTAAAATGAAGTACGTGTCAACCCGACTTTGTTAACTTAAAACTTGTAATGAAAAGAAAATCAACATAAGTGATAATACAAAGAGATTGCTTGAAAAGTAAATAAAATGCAAGTAATAGTTTCAAAGAGATGACTGAAATATAAAGGTTTTGCATTGAAATACGGTGATTTCACGACATCAAGCAATTTCACAACTCTTTGTTTCCTATTAATTTAATAGAAATATTTAGCAAGTGATTTGAGTATATAAGTAACACAAAAATTACATTGAAACTACTTATTTATATTATTTACAAAGTAACTCCTTGACATAATCGACATATGACATTTGAATCCTTAATGCAATTGCTTCACTAGATGTTGCCACCCGGCGGCGGTAAACGAAAGTTACAAATGATGGCAACTACTGGAGATTTTGAATTTTAAATTTTTCTGACTATGAAATCAACCACCTCTGGATTGCTTCAACATGCTCCCTTTGAAAAAGTAATAGAATTCTTCTAAGTATGTAATCCTCTATGGCCGACAAGACCAAATTTTACCGGCTTTCTTCGCTTTTCCATGGTCGGTTTTGGCCACATTTTAACATATGTTTTCATGTTCTTGTCGGTAATAATTCGACATTTCGGCGGTTGTGTATATGTAATTTATTTAATCTACTAAAACCAAACTTTCAAACACTTTGCCCTCAATTTCCAAAAGGTCCTTATTTTAAATAACTTGTAGAACATCTTCATTTAATACATGTGCTTGAATACCTTGATATTTTCAAGGTAACATGTATAAATTCAAAGTCATGTTGGAAACACAAGTTTTTTCTTCCGAAGTAGCCGATATTTGGCCAATGGGGACCAATTCATGATTGTGGTTCTCCGCTAATCAAATTAAACCGCGCTTATTGTTGGTTATAACACGCACCGAAATGGGCCTCTATATTTTGCTTTTTGTGTTTTTACGGAATGCGAATATTTGGCGGGCTTCGCTGGTGGTTAAGCGCGGCGTTATGATTGGATGATGGTAAACTTTTAAATTATTGATGCTGATTTTTGTGCCAATA